>CM053028.1:378630734-378867213 GCA_028564925.1 Lithobates sylvaticus | reverse complement strand
TTATAACTATGTATTATCTTGTCTATTCCTATAGTTAGCTAGTCTATCAAAGCTCTGATAAAGTTAATGGTGATAATACAACAATGCTAGCTATAAAATAAACACACTGTTTAAATAAGCAAGTATCTCATTTGTTATAAAGAAAGTAGAAACGCTAACATAAAATACTAAAAGAAGACTACAGAGCATATAAAACAAAAGAACATAGATGATACTTTACATAAGGGTATCCTCTGTATTCGATATCTCTTCTGGGCTCATTGGGCAAGAGGCAAGAGAGCAAGCCTAAGGCTGATCCTTACTTTTAAAGCTCACTCAGACACCACCCACACAAACACCCTGTATAGCCCTCGAAAGAAAGGGGGCATTTTTAGGACTTTCTATGAACTACACAGCAAAAATGAACAACCCAATGCATGTATAATATGATTGTTTATTACATATGAGCATACATACACATAAAGCAGTAGAAAAATATACACACACACACATATATATATATATATATATATATATATATATATAATAAGTTTCAATAAATATCATCTAGATAATTCATAAATATGTACACAATTGATCCAACATGATACACATGGTAATAGACCCAAAGTGTGTGTACCCAGAGTAACAACCATGGTAACATGTAAACATGATAATATTAATGGGAGTGATTCATTATAATAAAATGATAAAATACAAAATGTGTACATGGTTACTGTGACGTAGCATCGTAGGAAAGCTGTACGCGTTTTGTGGACGTAATGCCACTCATCAGGAGCAGATGCAGATTGGACATATCTAAAATAGAATAAAAATGCCAAAATAGTATGATAGCAAATAAAAAAGTGTAGAATAAAAAAGGAAAAAGAGGGGGAACAACAATGGATCCCAAATGCTCTTACCTAACCGTAGTATGTGGGTAAAAAATATTGATGATAACAATGGCTGGAGGCACTGTAGGAGACCTCATCCCTGGGAGCTAAGGTAGTAATAAATGTGGCAAACCAGTGGCACCAACACCAGTGAATAAACATGGAATGAACTTTACAGTTATCAGCGGTGATAAATAATTGGTGCTGTATACATTTCCAAATAGTTTCTGTGAAAATTAGCATTGTATCAATAAAGTGATTACACAACTGATAAACTGAAGAGAAGGAAAAGAATAGTAACCCAAAAGCCGTGTAGAAATGGTAAGAAAGCCAGGTAAATATATTCCTTGGTCCAATGAAAAATCCATAAGAGGCAGTCCTTCCTAATCACCAGGAAGTATATTCTTCTTCTATACAGGTTTTTATTAATCACGGTGTATACACTATATATTCTGAGTGTTGTACAGGTTTTTTGAATTTTGTTTTAAGGTTGATACAAGCGCACTCATCACACATTTATTTGTGTACTTTTAACATATTCTTCTTCTGCCCATCCTCCAGGAAGCATGCTGTAATCTCCCCTATCTCCCCTATGGGCAGCATTCATCCATGAATCACTGCTATTTGACCCAGGTCATCCTTCAGTAACAGCTGGCCTTTGATGTTGGTGTAACCTCCCCAGGAGGTCTTATCTGGTGTTCCCCTACCCCCATAACTCACATCAGGAAGCCTAGGTGAGAACATTCTGTTAGGATATGAATTCCCATTTATGACTCCTTGTCATGAACACCCTGCTGGTTAAACTTTTTGTATTGGCATTGCAAGACGACATTTTCCAACATAGGCCAAAGGGCTGTATCAACCAGGCAGTAAAACTCCAGAAATATATATAATATTAAACCATGCTGCCTTCCAACAGATGTCCTTTAGTTAGAATGCTAAAGTTGCAGGATATTTCAAAAGTTGTAAGCACCAGGAAGCTGGAGTATGATTTGAATATAGGACATTATTTGGTTATAATGGAATGAAGAAGAAGGCGTCTGCTTTTTATCGCAGTAGTGTGCTAAGGTGTATAGTTTGTTGCCATTTAGAAAATCTCCTATTATTGGCCCAGCAATGAAATTGATGTGGTAAGAGTCCAGATGGGCATTCTGGGTTGTGGAAAACAGGGGCCAGAGGTATACTAGTTGAAGAAAGGCATGTCCAAGCTCTCTGTCTGTCCCAAACAGCTAGTGAATGTGATAGGGTAGGACAAAAGTTAGGGGGTGCAGCCTATTGGAAAGCAACATCAAAGTTCCAATAGACTAAGGAAGGCATTAATGAGCTCCAGCCTGAGACCCAATGATGTATGGGTCCCTTCGCAGTCGTATAGGCCAGTTGGGTTATTTGAGTGGCTTGGCAGTGTGAAAAAGATTGGGAAGTCCCAGTCCGTCTTGTATTTTTAGCATATATAGAGTAAATTTATTAATCTAAAGGGCATTTGTGGCCCCAGATAAAGGACATAATTTTGCAACCTATGTAGTTCCCGTCTGGGGACTGCTGTAGCTAATATCCTAAAGTAAAAAAAGCAGCCTAGGTAATAGTCATTTTAACAGAGTAAATGAGTGAATTCTTCCAAACCAGCATAGAGGGTAGTTAGACCATTGTGTCAGAGCTTCCCAGGGACGTTTAAAAAGTGGTGGATATTTTGCACTATAAAGGGTCTCGATAGAGAAAGTTAGGTAGATTCCTAAGTATGGGAGAGCTTTAGGAGTCCATTGGAAGTCGAAATTAGTCCAAATGGTATCTACTGTAGATTGAGGTTAAATCAGAAGTTAAAATTTAGGGTTAATGTTTTAGTTGAGTTCAACGTAAGGCCTGGAAGCTGCGAGAATTGTAATAGGTTTAACAAGTTGGGAAATGTCATCTGTGGGGCAGAAATATACATGAGTAATTCATCAGCAAATAGAGCATGTTTCTGCTCTTGCTGGCCACTAATGATTACACAAATATCTGGATGGGAACGGATGTTGGGCTACTTCTTCTTTCTTTTTCTTTAATCTTATCTTTGTCTGGTGTTCTGTTTTAACCAGAATAACTACATATTTATACCTTTGTGAAATAATTTAGGTCATATTATATGCAGTTCTGTCTTTAGACATCCTGTTGCTCAGACAGATCTAAATCATGACACCTTATTGTATACAATGTCACATAATTTCAGTAGAAATTACTGCTAGCATGTGCTATTGGCAATAGAGCTATTTTCTACAGACAACCAGTCAAGACAAGACAACCATTCAAGAGCAAAGAAACAAGGTTTCTTGTTACCTGAACAATAAAGTGATATTTGACTTCTCTCCTCACCCCCACACTTATTCCTCAATTCACTTCTCTTGATGAATTTGGCCACAGATATAGTATCTAGCGGTGGCTAGAAAAGATATCACAGCTTCCCAATAGAGAAAAAATTATCACAGCTTAGAGATTTTCAGGATTGGTGCTATCCCTTTCCAAATCTTCTGTCCTTGGCCAACAAGCGCCATTTTGGTAAATTAGCGCTGCACTATATTTTGTTATTGTTGTTTACATTGGTGTAAAACACTATTTGAGTCCCAGCTTGCTGTTAGGGGAAAGTTAGGATTTAGAAGCATAGTTGTGCAGACAGTTTTTTATGTTCCGTGTGTTCTTAGTCATATGTTGTATAATCTAATAATTTTATGTATAGTTACATTGCCCAATTTATTAGGGGGGGGAGGGGGTGTTGGTACAAAAACTGAAGGTTTGTTTCAAAGAATAACTAAACCCAAGAACAAAAATGTAATATAATTCAGCTTAACAGTCTCTAGATGTGGGGGCTGCAATGGGTTTCTTTTTTTAGACTAAAACACATTGTGAGTGGCTGAAAGCAAATCAGTCTTTGATTGTTTTGTAGACTACTAATCTCCCTATCCCCTATGTAAGGCAAACATTTTTAAGGCTCAGCCCAGGTAGAAACCATGGATCGCTTAATAGATACAGTGTAGGAGTGAGCTTTGCCGCACAGGGACAGGAAGTTTGTCATTCTCAGGATTACCAGGTGAAAATAAAGCAAAAAAAAAACAGAAAAAAGTAGTGGTAAGCTGCAATATTACATTTTTGTTTTGGCGTTTAGATTACATTTAGAAGCATCATCCTTCCTCTCCACTCCTCCACCGAACTTCAACACAAATAATGCTCTTTTTTTTAAAATGTATTTAGCTTTTTTATTTTTAACATTGTCTCGCCCCCTTACACATCACTTGTCTAGGCAAATGATGTGCACTATGTTCCCTTTGATCCCTAGGATATGTGACACGTCACATATCCCAGGAGGCATAGCATTTCATTCAGTAAAGGAGGAGGGGGCAGGCCTAGTGGTGTGTCATCGAGAAGGGCGCCGGTGATGTGTCGAATACTGTCCCCCACCGGATAGTGTCCGCCCTGTACTGCGCTTGCGCAGTATGGAGGACAAGAAGATGCCGAAGCTCTCCAAAGATGAACGGCACCTGTGCTGTGAGTCCAGGTTCAAGCCCCACCATCCAAGTGGACATAGAGTTAGAATAAAAAATAGCCAAGTGAAGCGAGGCCGTGCCCGTAGAGTGGCGAGCGAAGCGAGCTCGCGAGGGGCCTTGTTACTATGTGCTGCCGTATGTCCACTTGGATGGTGGGGCTTGCACCTGGACTCAGTGCGCAGGCGCCGTTCTTCTTCTGAGACTTTTGGAGTCTCCTTGTCCTCCGCACTGCGCAAGCGCTGCGCCAGCGCAGTACGGGCGGACACTATCCGATGGCCAGACAGTTTTGGCAGAACACCGGCTGAACCCGGAACAGTTGTCAGCCTCGTGATGACATCACACCAAAACATGGTGGTGCAGGACCAAGTGCTGCTAGAAGAGGATCTCAGCTGGACAACACTGGATCCACTGGGTGGGTGAGTATCTGAAATATTCAGAACACACCACCAGGTAAGTAGGGGTTTAAAAAAATGTCCCTCATAAAAATTCCTTTATGCATATCATCCACACCAAAGTGTCCCAGTAAGTATAATATGTAATGTGCTATTATGTAATGCTCGTCAATGTAGCAGGACATTTGGTGTGAACAGCTCCTATTGATTAGCATTTTTTTCTTTTGACCCATGGATTTTATTTTCCAGCATTAAAAAAACACAGGAAAATGCATTCTGGTGTGCACAAGCCCTTAATCATCTGGGAATGATTATATCAATTTATTCTCATGTCACCCCATTGATGATTAATTCACTGGTGAGATATTTTTCTGGTCTAGGAGCACTGTCGAGACTGCAAATAGAATCCTCATTGTCATGTTTATGTTATTAGGTCAGGAATAGTATCCATCATTTATTTATGACATTTCGTAGAGTTCAGAGGTTTTCAGGGTTTGAACAGTTTGTAGCTGGCCCATGGTAGTTTATGTTTGGAAGCAGCAGTGGGAAAAAGAGAAGAATGTTATTTTAATAATACTACTAAAATATGGTAGCATATTTGTCAAATGGCTTTAAAATCTAGTTTATTTGAGTAATGTTTTAAAACCTGGACCGCAAATGTGAACATGGCTTACACTGTATTGTCTTTCACTTGTATTTGAGTTTTCCAGTATTACTTTTTTTTCCCTGAAGACCTTGATATTTTACCCTTAAAGAAGTTGTCTATGAGCAATGAAATGTAAATGCTAGTCATGTAGAAAGACTTCATTGCTTCTCCAAAGAAACACTGAATGGTTATGCAGTAAATCTGTTCTCTATCTCTATCATTACTGCCTGTCAGCTCCTTCACTGTCTGAAGCCCGATTTGTATGTGTTCTTATTGTTTTCAGTTGCTTCCATCCCCTCCTTGCCTGTCTCTGAGTGTAGATGTATAGGATATTGTTAAACATTACATGCTGTACTATGACTGGGTATTACCGACAGTCCTAATTTCTTGTGCTCTTCATAGCAGTGTGATCACAGTGTGCAAAGCAAACATTCCTTAGGGTGATGAATGTCCCTGCAAAACTGATGTGATGTATGGGTCAGCAGTGTAAGTAAGGTTTCCACAGGTCAAAGGAGGAGACCTGGGTGTGGGTAGTGGGTGCTGGGTGATATAAGGCACTCATGGAGCCCTCATGATGGGTACTGCTAGTCTGACAATGCAATGGAGTAACGATCTTAATGGGTACTGGCAATGAAGCAGGTATTCTGAAGCTGTTCCAGTTGTAGTCAGCTATGTCTGTTTGTGGAGGGTCTTCATTGTTCACAGATATATAGATAGAGAGGTAATCCTGCGCTTGCACAAGGAGAAACTAATGTGATGCAGCGCACACTGGGGGAAATGTCTGAACCCAAAGGGAATAAAAATAGAAGAGGTAGTGGCTCGCAAACAGTTAAACTAGACTAGAAGCGGATAAAAGATCAGGGAAATAAATCCAGATAAAATCAATAAGCAAGACAGGAATTGCCTAGATAAAGTGCATAGTGAATGGTAAAATAATTTGACAGAGGTGATGTGCCAGTGATTAAAAGGTAAAATCACAATTATGCAAAGAACATCATAACATAATTTAAGAAACGTTTAAAAACACTGTGGCATAAAAGGTGAAAATTGGTGCCCGTGATAAAGTTTCACGTAAAAAAGAGAAAAATATATATAGTGAAAAAATAGCTGGGTGAATCCAGTCAAATAGGATAAAATATAGTGTGGATGCGATTAAATAGTTGCATTAAAAAAATTCCAATATGAGTCGCAGTGAAGAGACTAAAATAGGTGATGATAAAACATCTATCCAGTGACTGGAGTGAATCGCATAAATATATAATAGTAGAAAACACAGGATAAAATCGCAAAAAATAAAATTCAATAAATGTCCATAAAAGAAAAAAAGTGAAGTAAAGTTCATTCCATAAGTGCAGTGCAGGTGGTTCCGTTGGTGTGATTTGGACTGTGCGATTATTTAGCTGTGGATATCTTGTGTGATTTCTAGCGATTCCATGCGATCCTAGTGGGGGAAATGTAGATGGCCCCTTACCTTACAGCTGTAAGGTTACAGCATGTGAAAAAAATGTGGGTCTTTGTGGTTCTTGGTAACCTTCCTCCTTTGGGTGTCTGATGGATATCCCAGGTTCTGGTCGTGCTTTAGCAGTGTATCCAGTTATGGGGAGGGGGGGGGGGGCTCGCATCAGTGTATGTAAAGGAAGGGAAGGAGCCTCATAGTGTAGTAAGTTATAAAAACAATAGTTTTATTCCAAGTATAAAAACAGTTATTTCTGGGTAAAAGGGGTACTCACATTTGGGTAAAAGGCAAAATTCACAGTACAAACGAGCGGCGAGCTCGATAGCATCACTGAGCGTCACTTCCGGTCGTTGTGCTAGGCTGGGATCCCGACGTGTGTTCGTCACCGAAGAAGGACCTGAGAAGAGGAGGATCAAAACCAACTGCACAGAGGAGATAAGTATACCATGTTTATTTAAAAAAAATTTTTAAATAAGATTTTACAATTACTTTAAACTTTTAAAAATATGTATTTTGGTAGTAATTTTGTTTGCATTGTGTTGCATTAAAAAAAAACATGGAACATTGAAATCAAGCCCTTTATGACATTTGTAAATAACTTACAAAGGTTTATAACTGTATCATAAGTAATTTTAAATAGGACAAAATATAGAATAAAGTGCATATTTCTCTACAGTAAAATTTACACTTCTCAAAGTAGAAAGTGTGTTATTTTTAGTTTTGTTACTTTTTTTGTAGGGATGAACCCCCTGGTTCAGTTCACACCAGAACTTGTGAACAGACAAAAAATTTGTGCGAACATGCGAACACCGCTAAAGTCTATGGGACACAACAAATCAAAAGTGCTAATTTTAAAGGCTTATATGCATGTTATTGCCATAAAAAGTGTTTGGGGACCCGGGTACTGCCCCAGGGGACATGTATCAATGCAAAAAAAGTTTTAAAAATGTCAGTTTTTTTCAGGAGCAGTTATTTTAATAATGCTTAAAGTGAAAAAATAAAAATGAAATATTCCTTTAAATATCGTGCCTGGGGGTCCCCCTAGTCTGCCTGTAAAGTAGCGCATGTTTCCCAGGTTTAGCAAAGTCCTGCTTAAAAATGACATTTCTAAAGGAAAATTTTTCATTTAAAATTGCTCACGGCTATAATGTATTGCCAGATCCTGGCAATATACATAAAAAAATTATTTAAAAAAACAGCATGGGTCCCCCCCCCCCCCCCCCAGTCCATACCAGGCCCTTCGGGTATGTGATTTGTATTTTATATATCTGTAGTATTGTAATTTTGTAATTTTATGCTCTATGTACATTTGTTTATCTGGCTTCAAGAGCTATATCCTAATATAAAACTTTGTAAATTATGTTTGCCTTAGATGTGTGCATGAAAAAGTGTTAGTGATTTGTAAAAAGGAACTCTATAGATATATGCAAAATACTATAATTTTAAAGCAAATTTTGTTATGACCTTCTATGTTACAGATGGTAGGTAGGTGCAATTTGTAACCTTGTACGTAGACACACAAACTCAGCAGTCTGACCTTAATAAATATATAGAGAAGACCCAATGGCGTCTGAAAATTAAGATTTTTTTTACCCAAGACTTACACATTTTCCTAATTGCATTCAGTGGTGAAAATCTGTGAATTCTGGATGAAAGTTGTGTGAATCCATGTAAAAACGTTGTGACCTGATCATGTTTCTCCATTGTAATCTCCATTGGCCATATTGTAGCAACGTTCACATTAACATTACTTTTTTTTAAACTAAAGTATTTCAGGCTGACTTTAAAAAAAAAAAGCAGAAGAAAAGATTTCCATGTTTCCATTGTGCATTTTGTTTTATGCCTTAACAGTACAAAACTTACTTTATGTATATACAATATTTAAACAGTAATTTACTTGTACTGCATTTGTTAATACAGAAATATATTTTGGAAAATGTACCACATACAGAACAGATCTTGTATGACGTAAAATGGGCATTTGTTTGGTTATGTGAGAAAATAGGAATTCCTTAGTGAGAAATTCCAGAGGGAAACACGGGGCATTCCTGAGAAAGCTGTACATGTTAGAGACCTAATTTTAGGTGTCAGTCTAAGAGCCCAGTAATAATATATGAACAGCAACATAGTCACATGTGTATAAAATATGTAAAGAACACCTATGGGCTTTTATTTAATACCACATTTCAAATAGCATTTCCCTGGAAAGTACAGCTTACACTGATTGGTTGCTATAGGTTACTGACAGTTTTGGGTATTAACTTCTTAAGGAGAGCCTCCTGCACATTTACGTCGGCAGAAAGGCACGGCTGGGCACTTCAACGTACAGGTACATTGCTCTTTAAGTGCCCAGCCGTGGGTCGTGCTCGCCCGGTCCTGAGCTCCGTGACCGTGGCCGCGGGAGCCGCGATCGGGTCACAGAGCTGAAGAACGGGGAGAGGTATGTGTAAACAAACCTCTCCCCGTCCGTCTTAGTGAGACTGGCACTGATCGTCTGTTCCCTGTCATCGGGAAAGACGATCAGTGATGTCGAACGCCATGCCACACCCCCTACAGTAAAAAAACACACACGTCACACTTAACCCCTCCCCGCCCCCTATTGGTTAACCCCTTCACTGCCAGTGTCATTTACACAGGAATCAGTGCATTTAAATAGCACTGATTGCTGCATAAATGACAATGGTCCCAAAAATGTGTCAGAAATGTCCGATGTGTCCGCCATAATGTCACAGTCACAATAAAAATCGCTGATCGCCGCCATTACTAGTAAAAAAAAATATTAATAAAAATGCTATAAAACGATCCCCTATTTTGTAAACGCTATAACCAATCAATAATCACTAATTGCGATTTTTTTTTACCAAAAATATGTAGAATACGTATCGGCCTAAACTGAGGAAAAAAAAATGTTTTTTATATATTTTTGGGGGATATTTATTATAGCAGAAAGTAAAAAATATTGAATTTTTTTCAAAATTGTCGCTCTATTTTTGTTTATAGTGCAAAAACTAAAAAAACGCAGAGGTGATCAAATACCACCAAAAGAAAGCTCTATTTGTGGGAAAAAAAGGACGCCAATTTTGTTTGGGAGCCACGTCGCACGTCCGCGCAATTGTCAGTTAAAGAGACGCAGTGCCGAATCGCAAAAAGGGGCCTGGTCCTTTGGCTGCAAATTGGTCCGGGGCTTAAGTGGTTAATAAAAGCCATTTTAATCCTTGTATTTCCAATCTGTCTAAACCAAGTGCTCCTTATTTCTAAAATCAAGAAAAACATTTCATGAGTGAAATAGCTTTTGTATTGTAAATTTTTTTTTTTTTTTTAGATCGTTTTGCTGTAATATTTTATGGTTTACATGAAACGTTGTCTAAACAGTTTAAATCTTCAATATCCTAGGGCTGTAACGCTGTTTATGTGCTTCTTTGATTTACTATTTTATTTAGATAGAAGCAACAAGCTTTTTTCTAGTAAATATTACGTTACAGAAACACCAGTATGCAGTATTTCTTCACATTTACAGACTTTCAAGATGATAAAACTAAAATTAACTTTAGTATAGCATCTTAGGGGGCTGAATGATCTAGGAAAATGCCGGTCAACTTACTTGATAGAGGGGGCTGCAAATGTGGCCCCTAACCTCACCATCACATAATGTCAAGTGTAAGTAATGCTACAAAAAATGGTCAGAGACCACAGACATACTTTAGTAGATGCGGACATGCTGGAGACTGGGCACATGCTGCAGGAGATTATCAGAAACAGAGGATGCAAGAAACTGCTAGAGCTCACTGCCATTAGTCTCTTTACAGGTTTATGTAGTTTAAAGGCCTTCAAGAAAAAGTATTTTTATGGTTAAAATGTTTACTCCAAAAACTAGTGGTTAAAGGACTATGTCATGTGGAATACAGATTGCTTACACAAATATATAGATTTACAATTTTTGGAACTGTTAAAAGTTGACTTCCCACAACTTACTTATTTTAAACAGTTTCTGAATGTAGGATTACGGTGGCCAGTTTCCATTCGGTTTCAAATGTTTTATTATGATTAACCTAATATTAAAAAGCTGCTGTTTAAGATTTGGTGTATAAACCACATTCCTGCTTACTTTAGTGGTTTGTAATGAGAAAGCGTTTAACTTTGAATGCTCCTTGATGTGCTGTAAGTTTTTTTTATTTAGACTACATTATAAATCATGTAGAAAGCAGGGTCATGGCACCTTCCACTGACTGTCATTCTAAAGGAGACTGGGTTGTGACTCTTGTAACATTGATCTAATTGAATTACCCAAATACATGAAGACTCTATCGTGTTTATGAACATTTCTAGCAATTTATGTATCTAGCAGCCATTTTTCCAAAAGGTCATGTAATGCTTTCTCTCTCTAATTTACAATGCAGTTTTAGAATAAGCTGTAGTTAAGCTATGTGGCAGTTGTCAATTTATTTTTCTTTTATCTTGCAGAATTCGGATCCAGGCAGTGAATGAGATTGGACCTGGTCCTTTCAGTCATACAATCAGTGTAAAAACAAACCCACTTCCTCCCCTCCCTCCTCGGTTGGAGTGCGCCGCAGCTGGACCCCAGAGCCTCAAGCTGAAATGGGGAGAAAGCAGCTCAAAGTTACAAGTGTCCGATGATGTTATTTTCATTCTTCAAATTGAGGATAAAAATAAGAGGTATGCCCAAATGACTCCCTTTTAAGTAGTGGCTAATGTTTATTTATAATCCATTTAGTTTCATGTCATTTTCTCATTTGTAAACAGTAATTCAATGTTTATGATATAAAAGATTGACTCTAACCCTCTTGCTATTAAATCCTCTAGACAGCATATTTTTTTCACAAGGCCATTTTTTTCCATTCCAAATCTTAAAATTGATACGGAGAATTATTGTGAGCAAAATGTACTTTACAATTTTCCTACAAAGAGTACCTCTATACATTCCAGCACTTGATATCAATTTGAACCAGCTATAGGTATGGAAAAGAACTGACACTGTGCCTGATAAAAGGAACGCCCCTAGATATCTTACAGGCAGCTCAATGGCCAACTGAAGGTGCACACATGGCAGGCTGACAACCTTGCTGCTAATTCCAAGGGGGTGGCTTGGTATTGTCAGAATGAAAGTGATGTTACTGGCAGGACCTTCAGATAACAAAGTTTGTAACAGATTCACAAACTACAGTTTGGTTAAGGTAAAATTCTGCTCTCCCACTTAATCCTTAATGCAGCAGTTGTTGCTTAGTTCTCTTGCAACATCCCACAAATACTTGTTGAGCTAGCCAGTAAATTCCCAGCTTCCTGTGATGACAGGTCAACAATGCTGCACTGCTCCTGAATTGCAACTCTTATGTAGGAGAAGAGCTTGCTCAATCAAGGAAGGTAAATACAGATTTTCGGATTATTTTATATGGTTTGTGTATCACATAGTAACTTGATTCAGTACTTGTTTAGACTGTCATGCAAGAAGTTTTAGTTGTAATTTAACTAGTTGTGGACAATTGGAAAAACAGTGCACAATGCTGGTGTATTGAAGAAAAAAAAACAGTGGCTCACTGCCAATAGACAGGTCCCACATCAGGGTTTAGAGGTCCTGTCTACTTCAGGGTGGAGCCAAGGCCATAGCAGTCCAGCAAACAGTGTCTCAGTCTCCAGATAATCCATAGCATAGCAGAATGTGTTTTGGGGTGTAATTGTAAGTATTTTTTTTTTCATTTTCCAAAAAAATGTAAATGTGAAAAAAACTGAGGGTTCTCTCCCTCCTCACTGGGCAGATTAATAGCAATCTGAGCCATTGGCTCCAGCTGCTGTCAATAAAATTGTGTGACAAGAGAGCAGGGGGAGTGGGGCCGCTATAATGTCTATGTCTATTGATGTAGACAGGGTGGCTCGGAATCGAGCCTGCATGAGTGCCCCCCTAAAAAGCAGCTTTCTAGGGGGGCACTCGCCAAAAAGAAGGTGCCAAGAGCAAGGGCAGGGGACTCCAGAAGAGGAGGATTGGGGCTGCTCTGTGCAAAACCATTGCTGAGAAGTATAACCTGATTATTATTTTATGACAAAAAAAAGCTCACGCTTTACAATCACTTTAAATGAGATCTTAAAGTGCATCTAAACCTGGAACTTTTGATAGAATTGTTTTTCGGATAGATTGTGGAGGATTTAGCACTCCTTTTTAGTTCGAAAATGTATGAGGTTTTCATTTTTCATTACTGTTTGTAACTACGTTGGGGAGATATCCCCTCACTTACTGTTTTGTTACTGGGATAGGACACTGAAGTTTAGTTATGGATATTTTTGCATAGTTACATTGGTACAGCCAACCAATTGAACCTTTGCATTCCTGGCAGATCTCCCTGGAAGCTGGAAATGACTCTAGTAGGCGCGGTTACTACAGTAATTACCGCTAGCTTCCGGGTCCCATGCTGAGTGGCTGTTTTTCTGCTTAGTGAACACAGAAGGTCACTCACTCAGCATGTTGCCATTCAGGGAACACTTTGTATATTCTCAATGAATGCAAAACTTTCTCTGATTGGATGTCACAATGTCCACCTTGTCTATTTAGAGAACACTTTGAGTTAATTGAGTGAATCAAAATTGTTCTCTAAATGGCACCCTTGTCAAGTGAGTGGCCTCCTGTGTTCACAAAGCAGCAGGGCAGCTGCTCTGCACTTGACCCGGAAACTAGTGGTGATTACTGTAGTAGTTGTGCCTGCTAGAGTGTGTTCCAACTTCCATGGGGATTGGCCAGGTATACATGCTTACAATGGTCCAAGCTGCACCAATATAACTATTCAAAAATATTCATACCAAGTTCAGATTTAACTTTGTGTAACAGAACAGAATGATAAATACACCTTTTTTTTAGAGGTTGAAGTTGGGCTTTAACTTTGGCAGTCTTTTTTTCATGAATAGTCAGATTGTGGCAGTTACATTAGAATAGTTTGGGTATGGTTGTCTTTTGACAAATAAGTATACAAAATTGATAAGGCGTTCAGATTACTTGCTGTTATCTAATGTAATTATTCCCCAACATGGGTCCTCGTGACCATACAGCATTCCCAGCACAAATTGACATACCATTGACTGATGTGTCTGAGTTGTTTTCTATTGATGGATAATTATCGCAAATTCAAGTAGTTCTTGGTAACATTGATATGCTGTGTGGAAAGAAGCTCAGTAGAAATGGGTTCTAATTGGCCTTCAGTGGTCCTTATCATGAGCTTGTCATTAGCTCCAGGTAACATATTTAAATAAAAGTGGCAGACAAGATAGCAGTCATTTTTGAATCCTTTGCTGGAAAATATCCATTAGAACCTTTTGCATAATGGCTGTTCACCAGCATTTTACAAATATGTTTTATTTTGTGTTGAAATACATTATTGCAGTTGTACTTTGTACAAATTTATTTTAAACATATTCACTTTGGTGCACTGAATTTGAAGTCCTAGAAATGGTATGAAAGTTAGTGTTATTGTGGTTATTATATTTAAAAAGTAATCTGTCATAATCTGAGGCAAGTATGATCGCTGCAAAAATCACATTTAATCTTAAAATAAATGCTACCATTGTGGAATTAGCAACTGTTGGTTGTATTTACATTTCTTATCATTTTTGCAGCGGTGGCCCCACATCCTAAGCTTTAGTGTCCTGAAAGCCTCATATTTCGCAAGTTTCATTCCAGAATAAAAATTTTGTTAAATGTTATAATATGCTGATGTATGTTAAATATTATAAAAGTATTTTTACACAAAATTCACAGTACATTGCGCTTAAAATAACATGAAATTATTTTACTATGGAGGCAGGAATAGACAGGCAAGCTTTGACATTAACCCAAAGTGCTGGAGCTTTGCCCGTTGAGGCAGAGTTGGTTTAATTTGCTTTAAAGCGGAACTTTACTCTATCAACATTGAATATTTTAAACCCTTATGCTGCTAGCATTAGTAAATAGATAGGAAAGAATATCCTATTTGCTTTTTTTAAACTTTTTTTTTTATTTCTTCACTTATTTCCTGGTTTCCAGGCCTAGGCAAATGATGTTATACCTCCTAGGAGTCTTCAGGAAGGGAGGATGGGCTTTCTAAGCTAAGCACACCCACCTGCCTGCATGTCTGAGCTAAGGGCAGACAGATTCCAGGAAGTAAATGCTACAGGAATCACCTGCCCATTCTCAAGATGGCTACAGTCTGAAATGCTAGGGCGTGTTTTTTTTTTTTTATGTGATTGCTCAGCAAATTAAAGCATGGAGACATGAATTGATGGGTGGGTTTGCATGGAATAATGTGGTAAGCGGAAAATAGAAAAAAATAAATAAAAAAACAGCTGGCTTTGCTTTACTAATGGACTCCAGCTTAGCACACATATGTGCATATAGGCCAATATCTCAATGGATAGATTCGCTACTTGCCTATATACCCTTTAGCACCAGGTGGTTCATGGCACCAGGCTCAGCAGGATTCACATGAATTTCTGTCTTGTTCTGGGTCTTCTATTCTCTCAGAAATACCCAGAAATGTTATAAACGAGGTGTCAGAACTCTCCAGCATCAATTTGATCTTGTTTTAACCAATATTGTGAAGTTGGTCACAAAATTAAAAGCTAAAGACTCCGCACGCTTTCTGTCCCCCCCCCCATCTTCCTCTTTTACCCCTGCTTAACTGTCCTCTGTTCCCACCTGGGATGGAGAATCCTCAAAGTTTTCAATGGTGTAAAATATTAAGAAGTTCACAAAGTATATGCACTGATGGCCTTGTGTTTTATTGGGCACTGAAGCAGTGCACAGGAGGACAATTACTTTGCATGTTTATTTTCACTTTATTTTAATTTATCTCAGTTTTTTCATAATTGTCATCTATTCAAATGTTAATTAAATATAATATATAGGACACACTTGGATGTAGGGACAGTGCGGCACTATTGCATATGGGACTGTGAACAGTGTCAGCAGCTGGATTTATATGTTTATTTGTTTGTACATTGCATCAAGGCATAGTGAACACACAAGGTAACTCGCAAGGCTTTTACACTTATTACTGAAGGTATAACATTTTAGGCTGGCTTGCTTGTTTTTTGTACTATATAAAAATATGGTAATATATAAATTATATTTGATTAAATTACTAATGTGCTGTTTTGCTATGCTAATTGATATAATTGCTGGTAATTATACCAACAACCAGATCTCTGTTTCCGCTCAATAATTAAATGACAATTCATTTATGATAGCTTGTGTTGAATTTTGTAAGCAGTTTGAACGTGGTATATGTTGATAGTGGGGTGCGATACAAAACTACATACAGCTCTGTGTGGAGCTAGGTAGTGCAATAAAAAAAAAATTTTATTCAAACAATCCAATTTCACCTGATTGTATCAGTGCTGTGAATATTTTAACAAACGTAAAACAATATGCTTTTGAGATCCAGCAGCAGACTGCATAGCCGGAATTGTATTTTGCATATTACGCTCTTCAAACATTCTGTCATTAACCGTGTAAATCACATCAGTACAGCTGAGTTTTCAAGACCCCAGATGTGTTCCCCAGAACAATTACACAATTTAAGGAAAAAAATATATGAGTGACTTTTTCATATTGCATTGCCTAGGATGAGATGCAGAAATGATTGCTTTACTTAAAATAAGCATATTTCGACCCTGTCTAATATCTAATATTTGCACATGGTATACCCTAGGCCATGTTTTTTTTGTTTTTTTTGTGGGGGGGGTGGAATACCCTATTACTGTGCATTGTGTGCTCTGTGTCGATAAGAATGCTGCAGATGCATTGGCATTAGCAGCAGTTCATTTGGCGTCCAGTTCATTTCTTAACCGTGAAACAGCTTGCTTTATCATAATGCACCAGTAGGACAAAATAAAAATGGGCCCTATCGCCCTGTTTACAAATATGCATCAAGATTAATGTGTATGATGCATCAATATGGATAAAAGTTGCCATTCCATTGTTTTCAAAGATCTGATTCATATATATGCATTGGGTTGTATTGTGGTGCGTCATGCCAGATAGTTCAGGTATGTTTTCTAATCTGTCAATGTGCATCCAGAGGCTCTTTTCACACCTCCCTAGGGGCTGAGCACATAACATGTAATTACAAAACATGCAAAATACTTGGATTTTTACAAAAGGTCCATGTACTTATATCATTCTCCTGTTGTGCCAATAAAGTAGCACAAATTAAACCAGATTTGTAAAATGTCTTTATAAAACAAAAAAAAATAAAAAATGATTGGAACAGAAATGATCTATGTCCTTTTTAATGCTTAACTCCAGCTTTTAAATAAAATGAATACCTTAACACCTGTTAACAATAAAATTGCAGCTTTGTTGCTGTTTCTGTCCCATGCAGAATCTGTGTTCAGTCCAATAGCTTTCGCTGTGGGTTGAATGATGCCCAACATATAACCCCAATCCTCCGAACCACAGAAGGTGTAGCCATCATCCAGTCTGCCAGGGTTGGTGGTGCTCACATATACCTGCTGTGTGAAGTGTGTTTGCTGCTTTACTCTGCCCATAGCATGTGGCTGGATTAAGAACAGGGAGAAAGTTGGAAGTCTTGAAGGATTGCTTTGAACACAATTTTTCGGTAGGTAGAGCAGCATTTTAAAAAGCCAACACCCTGCTCAGGGAACAGGACTGAATGTGGTTAGATGTTTTTTTTTTTTTTTAGCTGAAATTAGGCATTAAGAAACAGGAGGAATGAGAGTATCTTAAATTTGGGTGAACTTGATGGGCATGTGTTTTTTTCTACCTGCATTATTATGTAACTAAATTGCTTTACCAGGAGCAGTGTTTTATGATCCATGAGCATTATTTTCAGAAATTAGCGTTTTTTTTTTTTCCCATCTCTGCTGTCCATAGACACCAATCAGCTTCCTGCTGCTTTTTTTTTCCAAGTTCAGAATCAAAAATACCAAAAAGGGATAAGGACCTTTGTTTGTAATGGGCCCGTGGTGTATGTGTTGACAAGAGATGTAAATGTATTGAAAGAGCGGAAGGGCAAGATGACACAGATTTCACATGAAACAAGTCACAAAATGATCCAATGCTTCCTATCTCTGTTTACTAATTGAACCACTTATTAAACCGCATTTAATGATGTCTTGGAATCTACACAGTATTCATTTATAAACAGTTTTAAACCTAATGTTCTGCATTTGTATAATATTAAAATAATGTCAGATTTTTTTCTGTGCATGTTTAAAACAACAGTTTTGCCGTACAGAAAAAAAGATTGGCTTACTTTCTAGCTATCCTATTTTAAAGGGTGTTTCTTGTTCTGTGATTTCAAGGTAGTAGTTGGCAAAAATGGCCATGGTTTCACATATGGGGATCAATAGAAGATCCAGACAAGGTTTCACCAAGAAAGATGTGTCCAGGGCAAAGTATTTCTCAAAGTAGCAGAATGGTGCTTTGTTGCAGGCTAGGGATGCTGGCTTTTCAAAAGCTGAAGGTTTTGCAGGGATAATCTGGTAATAATCTTTTCTGTTTTGCAGAGATCCTCTTTAAAGTTAACCTGTTCTCTATTTTAGACCGTTAAAAGTAAATGTTTAAGAGCAAAGACAAGAAGATAAGGTGCCTGCTGTATGTGATCTCCCACGTACATTTGAGATATTTTATTAGTTATTTCTAAGATGACCTATGTTACCTTTTTATGTACGTTTTGCTCCCCATCACTCCATTCAGCCACTAGGAATGAGGGAAAGTCCTTTTGTAAGTCATAAGTCATAGCTCACACAGGGTTATAGACTCCCTCCAGCCTGACAGCACTGATTGAGCCAACACTGTCACATGTGAGGCACATGCCCAGAAGTCCTGGAATGTGGGAAGGGGGTGTTAAAGAGCAGGTTTGCTTTAAATTTAAAATATTCAGTTTCACTTATCTATTGGGATCTAATTTACCAGACTTCAAAGCTAAGCTTTGCCAAATGCCATTTACTGTTCAATGAAATTTCATCAATGGCCTTTAAGGGCATTGAGATTGGACATGTTTGGTGATAGTTGGTAGGGCTTCTATGTAAAGTCAGGGAATGTCAGTTTTCAGTATAAAAACAAACGGAAATCAGAGCGGTGACCGGATACGTTTTTCTGGCAAATATAGGTAATAGCAGGTATCCAGGAATAGAGAACCTGAACTTTGGAAGCTATGCACAAGATGAATAACTATTCACCAGTATGGGGCAGTAGGCTTCATGCAGTTTTTCCACATTACAGACATTCCAAAGAAATCTTCAATGACTTTGCAACAGGTCAACATATTCTTACATGATTTAGCAATACCATAAGGGATGGTGATCATATATGAAATAAAATATATATGCATATTCATTTTAAACATGCCTATGTGTGTATGGATATTATCAATATATTGGTACTAAACAATTGTATTTTGGTATCATTAATTGGTGTTTAAATTACTTTAAACCTGCTTGATACTTAATATAAAATACTTACATGCATAGATGTTTGCTATAAATGTATATATACCGTACAGATCTCCACCTTCCGTTCTTACCCATTACATAAAAATGTGCCAAAGTGAACATGGTCTCTTTTAATAACAGCACAGTCTCGTCCAGTCTGGCAGCACGTAGGAGAAATGGGAATTCTGAATTATTTGCATAAATGAACCTTGATATATGAAGTCAATTTTTGGACTGAAACTTTGGCTTGAAGTTATAAACAATGTAGAAAGATTGATGTTGTTATTTAACAAGGTGACACCATTATCTCACTGTTGGTCTAGGAAAGGCTGTTTAAACAGAGACATTTATTTAACGGTCTTGGAAAAATGGATGCAAATATTTTTATTGTGGCTTTATTTATGCATATTAATCAGTAAACTGTTTGTGGAAAAGGGTCATAGTTGTTTAAACATAAGGTTTTTTTTTTTTTTTTTTCATGAGTCTAAGTGGAATCCTGTACCAAGAAATATGGAAGCCACTATTACACTCAGCTCATTTTAAAGTGGAAGTAAACCCGCCTATCGTTTTCAGCCAAGGAAGCTGACATCTTTGCCTCTGTTTAATCTTCAACTGCCACAGTGCTGCACATGTGATCCGTTATGACACCAGCCATTGGATGGTTTGACTGTTTGGTTGAGAGCACAGCCAATGTGCAGTTAGCATTCACGGCATGCCTTTTTTTTTAAAACTGTTAAATCGATGGGTTTACTTCCGCTTTAAGATTCTAGCTACATAGCTGTCTGTGGATATAGTAACTGACCTGGAGCAACCTCTCTGAACTAGAGAGGCAGTATTTGTAGCCAAACAACACTTACATTCTGGGTCTTGAATTTAACATTAAAAGAAATTTAGAAAGAAATGTAAGCACCTTCATAAGGTATTTTTATTTTTATAAACATTTAGGGGTTCAACAGGTAGCCTGAATTGCGTTTAGAAAAAAGACATCTTACTTTTAGACTGTACCATTGGTCTGCAGCTTTGTACACATTCTCTTCATGTTGAAATCTGACTACCCATGCATTTGCCATTTTCCCACTTGAGTGTCACAGTGGGTGCTTTTTAAAACAAAGGTGACACGTTAAGAAGTCAAAAATAGCAGGAGTGTTAACGTTATGTACTTTGATAAGATCATGAAGCCTCAGACTCAATGCCAGCATCACCAGGTAACATTAGCCTTTAACGCCTCTTCAAAATGAATGATGTGCCCAAGCATACTTCAAGCTGGTTTATTCACAGCAAGCAGAGTCAGCATCATGAGGGAGCATTAGGCTTCAGTGCCTCCTCAGAATTAATTATGTGCCCACCGTCCCTTAGTCGTATTCCTCAAATAAGATTTCCTGTTATTTCTTCCAAGGTACGAATGTGTACCAGTTAACATTTCATTAGTCTGTGTCTGATATAAACACTGACAGCAATAACTGTAAAGCAGAATATTTATTCAAACTTTTGTGATGCTTCAACATGGTAGTGCCAAATAAAAGTCTTACTTTTCATTTTGTGGCTCAAACTTTCACACCTATGACTGCTGATTGCCCAGTTCAGCTGCCCCTCTGAGCATTATTTCTGTAGGCAGTGCTGTTGCCAGTGTTGCTTCCTTGGAGCAGTTACCACGAACCATGTTTTCCGTTGCATGTGGAACACTGTCTTTCTGGAGTTGGCTTATGCACTCACCATTGTATTTCTAGCGTTAGATCTAAATTAAGTTCATGCTACAAGAACATTTCAATTCCTCTGGCAAGAGTGTTTGTACCCTATTACCCGGGTGCTTTGTACCCTACTATTCAATAGACTGTTTCATTCAGAAAGGTCTAAGTTGTTCTGTGCATGGTATAAAGCATGCTTAGCATAATAATAAATATATAATATTCTGGTGCGCAGCCTTGGTAAAGCCCACGGTCAGTGTCCAGAATAAATTGTCATTGATGACATATTATGGTTTTATAAATATAAATGTATTAGCAAGATGACATTCGCCAAATCAACAGTCTATCACTATATAACTTTGTTTTCTCGCTTTTATCAATTTAAATTTATGCAACTCTTCTTTCCTTTGTATTTTCTTAGCTTGGACGTCAGCAAGCACTCTCAGTTCTATAATATAGTGTAAGAAAAAAAAGATGTATTTGCACAAAATACCCTGTGGACTATAAGTAGATATCAGCCTCTCCTGTCACAAGAAAATAAGTAGTGGGTGTAAACTTACTGTGACATTAATGCACACATCTTTAATCGGCTTTTATGTTAAATGTTCTGCAATTTTAGAACAGAACATGACTTAAGTGGTTTGTGAGAGGACACAGTTCTGTATCTTCTGATTGTTGACTACACTCTTATTTATTTATTTTTTTAAACTCAAGTATGAACATTCCAGTATATCGGAGTTCTACAAAAGCATTACATGTTGCCTATGTAGACAGGTGTACAGAATTTGTTTTATCTGAGATTTATATGAAACTCATGCTAGGCTTATGCATGGTGTTAAGCCATGAAATAAACAATACAATACATCTATGGATTATTACATTAGTATGGCTTATTATGAGATAATTATATAGATAGCTATTTGTTTTAGTTTTTTTACATATTTTTGTTGTGATGATAGGTAGCTTAGTCCATCACAACTTTTGTATACAGACAGCCTTTCCCATTTGAGTGGGCATGGAGTTGTTTCCTCCCATGTGGGTGTTTGTTTGCAATGTGACTGTTAAAAATGTGTTGACACCTAATACCCATAAACCCATAAAGAAGTCTAATAAAAAAACATGTAGGGAAGATCTAAGTGAAGTCATCACATTGGGGTTGATTTACTAAAACTGGAGAGTGCAAAATCTGGTGCAGCTGTGCAAACCAACCAGTTTCCAGGTTTTAGCCCAGGTTCAAACTGAACTGTGGTAATGAAACTGCGCGAGTTCAGCTGAACGATTTCACTCCCGCGATTTCAGAGATACCTGTTTCTGCACAGATGTCAGTGTAAATCGCAGCCCGAAATCACAAAAAGTAGTACAGAAACTACTTTTTGAAATCAGTGTAGAGCCGCAAATGTAGCGTCACACTGATTAGGATTGCCGACAATTGCCGCCGATTTGACATGTCAAATCACACCAATGTGAACCAGGGCTCATTGTCAAAGCTTAATTGAACAAGCTGAAGTTCAGAGCTGATTGGCTACCATGCACAGCTGCACCAGATTTTGCACTCTCCAGTTTTAGTAAATCAACCCTATAGTGTTGCACTGCTGGTGGTTTGTAAAGCCTAGTACACACAGTACGATTGTTGGCAGGGGATTGTCGGTTGACAGACTGTTGTCCTAAAATCTTACAATTATTGTTCAACTTTCGGTCCAAAAAATGTTGGATGACAGGCTAGTAAATTTTCAGCGGACAACGGTTTGATTTTCAAATGGTCAGTTCACAAATCCGTCACACAAAAGTTGAAACCTAGTTTTCCGGAAAGTCCGGTCGTGTGTACATGGCAATAGGCTGAGCCAGCTGTTCCGTCCAGGCACCTGGGTCGGGATCTTTTCAGAGCCTGGACCGGCCGGCTGTAAATGGATCACAGGACTGCAGAACAAACAGCACTCCTGTGAGCCACAGAAGAAGTATAGCCAAAAAAAGCTTTGGCCATACTTCTCTTAGGCTTGATTCACATCTATGTATGTTGCTTTTGAGCGTTTCTGCAGTGCTTTTTGTGGTGCTTGCTTGTTTTTGGACACATGTTTTTACCCCGTTTTTACTGTGATTTTGCCGCGATTTGCGGTTTTTATTTTTTACACTGCATATAGCTGGTTGCTAAGGAGGAGGCCGGGAAGCCGGCCGCCACGTCCTTAACAACCGATGAGTCATCAGCTATCTGCGGGCTTCCCTCCCCCAGGTTCATACCAAGCCCTTGGGTCTAGTATGTATTCAGAGGGGACCCCCCACGCCAACATTTTTTAAAAATGCGTTGCGTTTTGGATGCGGGTCCATTGAAGTCTATTACATACAAAACACTGCATTTTGCTGGAAAAAAATCCCTGACCCTTTCCAAAAACGCAGAGGCACAAAAATGCATTGATGTGAACATGTTTCATAGGAACCCATGTTAAAGAATTTCCCTGCATTTCTGCAAAACGCATTAGTGTGAATGGAGCCTTAAAGCATCAAGATGTATGGAGTTTTAAGGCCTGAATTATGCCCATAAGATTCCATAAAGTATCAGTGATTTCAGTATGCTCATGATTAAAATCCCTTTACCATACTGATATTCTTAGTCCAGTTTCTAGGGCAGCAAAAAGTCTCAGGTTTCCCTGAAGACATCTGTGGCTAAATTCAGAAGAAATCAGAAGTCGAAAGACTCACTATAATTCAAGATACAATTTAAGAGACTTACATCTCTCCTTTCTCTTGCTCCTGTTACCATTAAGCAGATACTGTAGTTGGCTTCCTCCATTAGCACATCCAAACATTATTTTTTACTAAAATATTTGCATGATCCTTAAGCTAATGTTGTTTCTAAATACAGCCCAGATCAAACAATATCCAGTAGCTAATCTTTATAATTACACAGCCATGTGTATTCACTAATAACATATATAAGAACAGTTTAGATATTATTGGCAGCCTTTCAGGGGTTTGAATGACTTGGCTTGTATCACACAGACCCCTCTTTTCTGGATATGTTCTACAGTTTCAAAGAATAACAGCTTCCATTAAATTACTATATACCATCCCCTTTGCAATGTCAGAAAAAGTAACATTTAGGGTTCTGAAAGCTATACAGTGAGATAATGGACAGCAGAGAATACAAACCAATCAATAGGTTATTTGATGTTCCAAGGAAAAAAGCATTACTTAATTTTACCATTTAATGCCCCGTACACACAATCGGAAATTCCGCCAGCAAAAGTCTGATGTGAGATGTTGGTCGGAAATTCCGACTATGTGTATGCTCCATCGGACTTTTGCTGGCGGAATTCCCGCCAGCAAAAGATTGAGAGCAGGTTCTCAATTTTTCAGTCGGAAATTCCGATTGTCTGTACCGATTCCGACGTGCAAAATTCCTACGCATGCTCGGAAACAATTCAACGCATGCTCTGAAGCATTGAACTTCATTTTCTCGGCTCGTCGTAGTGTTGTACGTCACCGCGTTCTTGATGGTCGAAAGTTCATAGAACTTTTGTGTGACCATGTGTATGCAAGACAAGCTTGAGCTGAATTCTGTTGGAAAAACCATCCAAGATTTTTCCGACGAAAAATCCGATCGTGTGTACCCAGCATAAGATGTATGTTTCTCCATGCAGATATATAAACATCAATTAAAGTATTTGTGAACTTAACCAATGGTAAGCTGTGTCATTATGTAGATTACATGTGCATCTATAAATGCTAAAATGAATGTCTAAGTACCTTTTCTGTTGCCTTATTTTCTCAGCAGTCACATGACTGCTGTCATTTCTAGTCCCCCTACTCCTGCTGTTGTGGGCAGATCCTTATATAGACAAATGAATAATTGACATCCCCTGACATTCCACTCCTATAGTTGTGTGGGGCCAAGACTTGATCTCAAAGATGAGGCAGGCTGGGAGGCCAAGCCAAGAAGTGGCGAGGTGGGGCTGAGAAGCATACACTGGCTGCGGGCTGAGTGGGGGCGTGGTTGTAACGGACGGCATCCTGTAACTCCATATGAAAGTGACTTATTCGCAAACTGAATTTCCCATTTTCAGACTGCAACAGCAAACAAGAGGGACTGGCAGAATCACCAGAGTTTTCTAAGACAACTAGCAAACACATTTAAACCGGCTACAGTAAAAAGCACCTACATAGAAGCACATACACATTTATGAAATGACATCTTCCAGTGCAACATACACTTGAATGCAGCTTTTTATTCCTGAAGGCCTTCTTGATACTGCCATAGGGCAGTAAAAGCAGGTGGTTGAGCTTCCATTTTATTCCCCCTCCCTTCCCCCTTTTCCGCTTGCCCACCTAACATGCAACTGAAGGGGTCTGCACACATGCCACAGCAAATTTAAAAAGGCTTGTTGAGTTGACAGGTGACATGGCCTGTCAAACTCACCCATTGAAATTGGTGGGACTGAGCTGCAACTGCGAACCAATGGCTGTCTGTTGGCAGTCAGCACACTACAAGAGAACATAGTGAGAATTGGGATGACTTAACCAGTGTGCTGCTTATTATCTTTTATTGTCCAGTCAGCAAGCAGGAAATGGATCCAGGTCCTGCTCATATAGCTGTATCCGCAACGGTTCTTGCATCACAAGATTTATTATTATAAATCTTCTTATGGAAAAACACCTGTGCTGGTTGCTTTTTTTCAACCTGTGATAGATAACATTTTTGTCTTTTGGCCCTTCTCCACTGCCTGTACATGTATCCATTCATACATATTTATGGAGCGTTTTGGAGTTCTCTGAAAAGCCTTTACCCTGAGGGCAGCAAGTTTGTGCTTGTATATCTGACTGCCCTCTAATGTCTATGGGTACAATAATTTTTTTTTTTCAGGATTAATATAAATACTGCTGAAATCTAACTGCTATGGCAATCCAGACTTTTTCCTTTCTTGGGTCTTTCAGGAAAATTACGATAGCTAGTTATAAACTGTGTGTAAATATCCATGTAAATAGCCTAGTGTCCTAAATCGCCTTGCCTTTCTCTTTTGTGTTGGAAAGGCTTTACAAAGGCTCAAACATCCTGTGTATCTAGCAAGGGATAAAATGCCAGGCTTGTTCCAAAACATTCAGGATTTCCTAAGCAAAGGCTATTGTTATCTTGGATTGCATTGTTTTAATTCCAATAGCTTGTCTAGTTCTTGCTACTGTTTCTAACAGTTTGTAAAGGATTTATTTTACGCATTAACCACTTCTGCCCCGGAGGATTTGGCTGGCCAAAGACCAGAGCACTTTTTGCGATTCGGCACTGT
The DNA here is from genome assembly GCA_028564925.1 of Lithobates sylvaticus. NCBI lineage: Eukaryota > Metazoa > Chordata > Amphibia > Anura > Ranidae > Lithobates > Lithobates sylvaticus. The sequence goes on along the minus strand of CM053028.1, from coordinate 378,840,945 downwards.
GTCACTTTAACTGACAATTGCGCGGTCGTGCGACGTGGCTTCCAAACAAAATTGATGTCATTTTTAAACCCACAAATAGAGCTGTCTTTTGGTGGTATTTTATCACCTCTGCGTTTTTTATTTTTTGCGCTATAAACAAAAAAAGAGCAACAATTTTGAAAAAACACGCATTATTTTTAACTTTTTGCTATAATAAATATCCCCAAAAAATATATATTTTCCCTCAGTTTAGGCCGATACGTAATCTTCTACATATTATTGGTTAAAAAAAATCACAATAATCATTTATTGATTGGTTTTTGGCAAAGGTTATAGCGTCTACAAAATAGGGGATAGTTTTATGGCATTTTTATATAAAAAAAAAATGTTATTAGTGATGGCAGCGATCAGTGATTTTTATCGTGACTGCGACATTATGGGGCTATTTTGGGACCATTCACATTTATACAGCGATCAGTGTGATTAAAAATGCATTGATTACTGTGTAAATGTGACTGGCAGTGAAGGGGTTAACACTAGGTGGCACTGTAGGGGTTAAGTGTGCCCTAGGGAGTGATTCTAACTGTGGGGGGGGAGCTGTGTGTGACACATCACTGATCATCGCTCCCGATTACAGGGAGCTATGATCAGTGACAGTGTCACTAGGCAGAACGGGGATATGCTTGTTTACATCAGCATCTCCCCATTCTTCCTCTCCGTGAGGCAATCGTGAGTATGCGGGACCCGTGGTCGGACTCATGGAACTCGTGGCGGGCACGCGCCCTCGCTAGCCAAGCCTCGCGAAATCACATACAATAACGTGATTTTGCGCAACGGAGCCAACCTACCGCAGTAAAACTTTTAGTTAGATCATAAAAACAAGTTTCTATAGACTGTAGCAACAAATCTGATGTTGTGTAATCATCTTCAGTGTATAGCATGTACAGAGCTCGCAGGATCCTGCATTCAAGTGTGTATGACTGGTAAATGCCCTGGGAGCAAGGACATGTGGATGATTTTGTGTATTCAGTAAAGCATTGCATAATATGTACAATGTACTGCAGTAATGCTGACTATACTCTAGTACAGAGATATTGAATTAAAATTCCCAGAGGTCCAGTCACTAAAATTTACTTCCAGCCGAGGTCCGAATCGCATGTTTGATTTTTGATGGCACCTCGGAGCATCGGCAAACGCTGCACGTTTTTGTGAGCGCCAAACCAGTTTGGTGCAGTGCAACTTATAAAAAGAGTCAGCAACTTTTTTTTCTGCTTTCCTGCATGTAAGACAGCCCATTGAAATGAATCAATACATGCAGAACACAGATACCAATGATGTAAACCTAGCCTGAGATCCTTCACATCACAATCCCATTATTACAACAGTGTTCTCAGCCCCCCTGCACATCACAGCCCTCCTTCACATCACAGTTCCGTCCTCTTTACATCAAAATCACTCCTTTACATCACAGTCCCCCCCTTCACAGCAATGTCTTCAATCCCCCTTCACATCTTCCCCCCATTAATATCACATTCCTGTCCTCTGTCCCCTTTATATCAGCCTCCTCCTCCTTCACATTACTGTCCTCAGCCCCCTTCATAGCACCCCCTTCACATCCCTGTTGTCATCCCCACCACCTCCTTCACATTCCTATCCTCATCCCCCCTTTTAAATCACCACCTCCTTCTTCAGATTCCTGTCCTCTGCCCCCCTTTATATTAGCCTCCTCCTCCACATTCCTGTCCTCACCTCCTTAAGGCTGCATTCACACCTGGGCGTTTTGTAGCTTGAAGCCTGAAGCTACAAAAGCTAGAGGGGAAAAAATACATTATTCTCTATGGAGATGGTTCACATCTCCACTCCAAAACGCCTGAAGCCCTACGCCTGAAGCTCAAACAAGTTCCGGACCCTTTTTTGTCGCGCGAATCGGGCAGATTTGGACGTTTTTATTCTTTTTACATTGGTGACCTTTTGCTCTGCACAAAATTCGCGGCAAAACGCGGTAAAAAACGCCGCGAATCGCGGTAAAAAAACGCCGCAAATCGCGGTAAAAAACGCCGCGAAAAAACGCCGCAATTCGCGCGATTTTCTGCCTGAAAGGTGTGAATGCAGCCTTACATTCCTATCCTCACCCCCCTTTTTATATCACCCCCCCCTCCTTCTCATTCCTGGCCTCACCCCTCTGCCTTCACATTACTGTCCTCAGCCCCCTTTCATATCACCCCTTCACTTTCCTGTCATGATCCCCTCCTCCTTCACATTCCTGTCTTCACCCGCCCCCCATTCACATTACTGTCCTCAGCCCCCCATTTATATCACCCCCTTCAAACCCCTGTCGACACCCCCCCTTTGTATAACCCCCCTCCGTCACATTCCTATCCTCATCTCCCCCCGTTTATATCACCCCCTCCTCCTTCCGATTCCTGTCCTCTGCCCTCCTTTATATTAGCCTCCTCCTGTACATTCCTGTCCTCACCCCCCTTACATTCCTGTTCTTACCCCCCTGTACATTCCTATCCTCATCCCCCCTTTTTATATCACCCCCCCTCCTTCACATTCCTGGCCTCACCCCCCCCCCCCCTTTACATTCCTGTCCTCAGCCCCTCTGCCACCCTGATTTCACCCTCCTCCTTCACATTGCTTTCCTCAGCCCCCTTTCATATCACCCTCCTTTACATTCCTGTCATTACTCCCCCTACTCCACATTCCTGTCCTCACCAACCCCCCCATTTACATTACTGTCCTCAGCCCCCTATTTATATTACCCCTTCACACCACCTGTCGTCACCCCCCTTTGTATCACCTCCCCTCCTTCTTCACATTCCTATCCTTATTCCCCCCCTTATATCACCCCCTCCTCCTTCCCATTCCTGTCCTCTGCCCCCCTTTATATTAGCATCCTCCACATTCCTGTCCTCACCCCACTTTGCATACCTGTCCTTACCCCCTGTACATTCCTATCCTTATCCCCCTTTTTATTTCACCTCCTTCACATTCCTGGCCTCCCTCTCTCCCCCCCTTTACATTCCTGTTACACGTTCACCCACCTTTATATCAACCCCCTCCTCCAGATTACTGTCCTTGGTCCCCTTCACATCACCCTCATCAAGCTGACATTGGATGCAGGACAGCTCCGAATGGATGGCGGGAGGCACATCAGTCTAGTGCTGACATTGGAGGCAGGACAGTTCCGGATGGAGGGCAGGAGCTTCACAACTTTTCCTGATAACTGGCTTGCGATTGGTTTCCAGCAACCAATCACCTCCTGGGTAACCTGAAAAGGTAACTTGGCAGCTCCAGCCCTCCATCTCCATCTGGAGCTGTCCTGCCTCTGATTTCAGCTCTAGACTGATGTACCTCCCACCATCCATTCGGAGCTGTCCTGCCTCCGATGTCAGCTAGGTAAGGAAGACAGTAGTGGTGGTGGCTGAGCGAAAGAGCCATCTCCTACATGGCAGGAGCACGGCCGGTCCGGATGGGACAGTGACTCGGTCCGGATCAGGCCCGTGGTCCGCCATTTAGTGATGTCTGCTCTAGTCGATGCTTGTTTGAAATGTTATTTTCAGAATGTTTGATTTTCCTTTCTTATGTTTGCTTTTTTTTTTTGCGTTCTTTATTTATATTCAACACATATACAAAAGGGAACAACATAACAGAAATCATCTGAAAAAAAAGTTGGCCAATAGAACCATTTTATACATAACAGGTAATCTGGAGTGTTAGAATAAATTGCTATGATAAGCAAGGAGGCTACATAAAAGCAGTAGACATTAAGCCGTCAAATAAGAATGTATGTGAGGCTGAACAGAGATAAAAGTATGGTACTGAACCTGAGTCATAATAATAGACCATACAATTGGGGAAAGGGGGAAGGGGGGAGAGGGCTAGTGGTCTATCTCAGTAAGGGGAGACCTCACTGTGGGTGGCATCGTTGAGTTTTTATGGAGACCCCGCAGCCTCTAGGTAGTAGTTAGAGAAGACAATCACCCAAGTACATACCCAAGCCTATGAAAGAAGCAGGAGTAGGGGAAGGGGTAAGGTACAGTTGGTGGCGACCCACACCAGCTTAGTCCTCTGGGGAGGCCTTGGCCATATTCACTATATGAATGTTGCAGAGACGTTCAGGGACTTTGATGACCCATGCTGTTGCTTCCTGTGATACCAGCTCAGTTAGACTGCCAGTAATTGTTTGAATTGATCAACGCAGGTAAATTCAATCAAGTAGAACCCCATATTGCGGAATCTAATTTGCAGATCTTTTATTGAACTTGAAGACTTTCCATATCCCCGATATCCTCAACCCTTTTGTTTGATATTCTAATCATTAGTGGAGTCAAAATGTTTGCGACCACAGTGATGGAAGAATTCAAAGGGGCAGGATGGACAACAGAGTATGTGGATTTTGTTTGGGAAAGTACGGTATTTATCAGCGTATAACACACACAGGCATATAACACGCACCTTCAATTTAAGTTGAGGGAAGTTTCAGGAAAAAACTTTTTTTAAAATAAACCACTTTGAAGCAAATTGTCAGTGCCCATCGCAGCCTGATTAGTGCCCATCTGCAGCCTCAATGCAGCCTGATTAGTGCCCAACTGCAGCCTCAATGCAGCCTAATTAGTGCCCATCTGCAGCCTCAATGCAGCCTAATTAGTGCCCATCTGCAGCCTCAATGCAGCCTGATCAGTGCCCATCTGCAGCCTCAATGCAGCCTGATTAGTGCCCTTCTGCAGCCTCAATGCAGTCTTATTAGCCATCTGCAGCCTCAATACAGCCTTATTAGTGCCCATCTGAAGCCTCAATGCAGCCTGATCTGCACCCATCTGCAGCCTGATCTGCGCCCATCTGCAGCCCATCTGTCATCAATGCAGCCTGATTAATGCCCATCTGTAGCCTCACCATCTCTCATCAATGCAGTGCAGGAAATCACTGAGCCGTCATCTCCTGTTCACTCGCCTCTCAGTCAGCAGTCACATACACAGTCCCGGCAATGGACCAGCTCCTGTGATAGTGGCAGTGGCGGAGGCGGGACTGTGTGTGACGTGAGAGCCGAGTTAGAGCTGAGTAAACAGGAGATGACAGCTCAGTGAATTCAGGCAGCGCTCGTCCCCTTCCTTCCCCTTCGAGATACACTATCGGCGTATAACACGCAACTGTGGTTTGCCCCCAATTTTCAGGGGGGGAAAGTGCGTGTTATACGCTGATAAATATGGTACATCTTATCCAAATATATTCATTTTAAAAGCAAATGAGATTTTAAGTTCTTTTCAAATGACATTTGTCAAGCTGTCGATTGCACTGAGCAGTTTTGTATCAATGTTCATTTGAAAATCTACCAGTGACTTAATACCCAGCTTGAAAAAGATAAATTTTCATAGGGGCAGCACAGTTGCTAAGTGGTTAGCACTTCCACCTGGCAGCACTGGGGGTCATCAGTTGGAATCCCAACCACAGCACAACCTGCCTGGAGTTTGCATGTTCTCCCTGTGCCTGCATGAGTTTCTTCTCACACTCCAAGGACATGCTGGTAGGTAATTGGCACCTGTCTAAATTGGTCCTAGTATATAAATGTGAGTTAGGGACCTTAGACTGTAAGCTCCTTTAGGGCAGGGACTGATGTGAATGTCCAATATATATGTAAAGTGCTGCGTAAATTGTCAGCGATATATAAATACCTGTAATAATAATTATTTCCAAGGGGCAAATGGCTTTCGTGCTTTCTCAGGCAACTATCTTGAACTTCTAGCTGAATATTTGTTTTGGATCATTGAGTCATAAAATATTGAAGCTGGAGACAAACAGGTAACTAACATTTTTAGAATAAGGTTGACAATGGCGAATTTTGCCAAACTGCTTATATCAACAATATTCCCAGAAGATTACTGTATATTTACAGGCAGTTACAAACAAGATAGATTCTGTAGGTTTGTTCTTAAGTTGAAATTGTATGTAAGTTGGAACAGGTACATTTTTTAAATGCGACTCCAACCAAAAAAAATTTTTTTAAGTTTTTTGGATAGCATACATTTGTTTTGCTGTCTGTGCCCCTGTTCAGAAGATTTCACCTCACTTTCTGTCCCTGTGACAATTGGATTTTGAAAATGTTGGGTTGTCGTGGAAACAAGGATTAGTGATAAAGCGTCAATGGAGACGCATTTTTCCCATAATAACTCTTACAGGAGAGAATTTCCCTTCCTAGGGGTAGATTTCCTCTCGCACCCTGTTGTCTCCCTCCATTTGTAAGTAGGATTTGTACTAAAGTCGGATGTATGTATGTACTCGGCGACTGCCTGTACATTTAACATATTCTATGCATGTTGCTTACCTGTAAAATCCTCTCTTGTGGAGACTTTTAAAAACTATCTTGGATTGTGAAATCAGCAGTGCCAGCAGATTTAAAGCTGTCAATAAAATGACACTCTATTGCTGGGATATGCAATAAGCGGACCTCCAGCTGTTGCAGAACTACAAGTCCCATGAGGCATAGCAGGACTCTGACAGCCACAAGCATTACACCCAGAGGCAGAGGCATGATGGGACTTGTAGTTTTGTAACAGCTGGAGGTCCGCTAATTGCATATCCCTGCTCTATTGTATTCCCCTTTGTGCCTCTCCTGGAAGCTACTGTACATTAAAGGGAAATTCCATGTGAATAAGTAATAATTTATCAAAAGGGAAAAGCTGTAAGTAAGCATTTAAAATGTGTTTTTGTATTTTTACCTTTGATTTTTTAAAGTTGGTGACAGGGTCTCTTTTTAAGTCTTTATTTTTTTGATGCAATGGATGAATGAATTAATAACTTGTATAGTGCTGCAACTGCGAACTGAATCACCCCAAGGTGCTTGATCCATCCTGTGCTTCCTGCTTCTTAGAAGAGGTGGGCCTTGAGTTTTTTTCTGAAGGCCCGATGGTTTTCTCCCATGCGGATGTTCATGGGCAGAGCAAGTCTTATGCCCCGGCCACACGGTCAGAAATTCCAACGGAAAATGTCCGATCCGACCATATTGTCGGAAAATCCGCCCGTGTGTGCGCTCCATCTGACTATTTCCATCGGAATTTCCGATGGAAAAAATTTGAGATCCTGCTCTCAAATTTTACGACAACAAAATCAGATCTCACTTTTTCCGATCGTGCGTAGAGAATTCCGATAGACAAAGTGCCACGCATGCTCAGATCAAATTAGGAGACCAAAGCTATTGGCTAATAGCCTCTACGTAGTTCCGTCGTACGCAACGAACGTCACCACGTTCAGAATGATCGGATTTTCTGACAACGTTGTCCAACCGTGTGTATGTAACACCAGTGTCAGACAAAATCCGTCGGAAAAAATCAGACGGATTTTGTGGTCGGAATTTCTGACCATGTGTACAGGGCATTACACTACACACTTCCCCTGTCCCCTTCTTCCACCATTTTACAAAAGATGGGTCTGGCTATAAATTGCCCACACTTTTCTGGTACATTATAAAAGGTAAATTAGAAATACTATGCCATGTTTAGGGCTGCAGACTGAACATGCTATATATGAATTCTTTGTTTGTTCAGGACATGTGAGCCCATAATTCTAACTTCAGCTTGAGAATAGAATTTCTTCTGCAGATTTCATCCATTTTCTATAGCTTGTAGTATAACACCATTAACTATTATTAAATTAAATGTGTTTTATATTTGCAGGTTTCTTCCCATCTACAGAGGTCCAAGCCACACATATAAGGTGCAGAGACTGACTGAATTCACATGCTACAACTTCAGGATTCAAGCTGTCAATGATGCCGGAGAAGGGCCATTTTCTGACATCTATACATTCTGCACAACCAAGTCTGTCCCACCAAACATTAAAGGTTAGCAAACAGGCAAATGACTGCAACTGAAGCATCTTGTCTTGACAGTTTTTCTGCCTATTATATTTCTTTTGACGTTCTTCTGTTAGATCAGGGTTATACTGTTGTTTATAGGGCCTTGAGCAGTAGGAATGCAAAAGTCATTATCTGTTGGACCGTTTATTCCTATGGAAAGGTCATCTATGAAGAATTATCACAACTGTTCTGTAGGAATGAATGGGGCCTGTTGTGCACATGTGTGGAAGAAGCATAGCCTAGGTGGGCTTCACAGCAAAGATCTCTGAAGAACGTGGAAAGGTAAAAGTGGAGATTGCTCTGCAATACTCACTTTCCCTCCACTCTCCTCCTTCTGATATCTTGTCTTGGTTGTTTTTAGGGTTCGCCATCTTTTGCCTTTCAGACTGGCCTGCCAAAGCAAAAAGTAAATTCAAAGGCAAAAAGCCTTATTACTTTAAAAGGGAATTTCAATTTTGCAAATGGAATTTTCCCATAGCTTATGAATGAGGTGAAGCTTTGCTTACTTCCCTCATCCATTCATGTGCAATTGTTTTTTTTTTTTCCTTACATGGTTGGGTATACTGTACTTTGCAAAGTGAATTTTCACCACAGACACCAAGCTAAAGTGAAAATTAATTTGCAAAGTGTACAGGCTATTTGCTTATAGTATATCAACTCAGGTATGTCTCTTCCACAGTAAAAGAAAAACCCAGAAAAATCCTTTCTGCTTAACAGCATTTTTAAATGAATTACAATTCCACTTTGATTGTGGAATATGTGCTCAATCCATCTTCAAAAAGGCTGTAGTGCTATCACCATCCTAATTGTGTCAGTTGTCAGGAGACCCCTAGTGTTGCAGGCGTTGGAGTATATGCTAACTCTGCTGTCTGTATAGTATGCAACTGCCCAGACTCCTTGTGTCAGTCAGTGGATAGAGGTAATAGTTGGTTCCACTCACCAGCATCATAGGATGCGTGGCCCAACTGGGTTGCTTTATACATACAGCTAATGGGGAAAAGGCTAAAAATTGCTAAACAGAGCAAAGTTATGTTTTGGCTTTCCTAAAAGATAATTGTACATACAGTTATCCTTTAACCACCCCTCCCCTTCTCCAGGACCTTCAAAAGTCTTACATTGCCTATCTTTGCTCCACCCAGATCTTTGCTGTGCAGTGCACTGGGAGCCACCTAGTTGCAAAGACTTCCTGCTGGGTGGTTGCCTCTTCTGTCAATGAGAGGAAGAATCTCCATTCCTTCGATTGAAGAGGCCATCTACCATTGGAAAGCATGACTGGCTGTACATTGTTGGCTGTGCAACTCCCAGTAGCAAAGCAAAGAGATGTGGCCAAGCAAGTATAAGACTGGGGGATGCTGAGAGGGATGGTGGGTCAGTGAAGCATGACCCTCATTTTTTATCATTACACAGGACATTTGATTAATTTTGTTCTTTGCTTGGATGTCAGCTTTAACCCAGCGTTCTACCTTATGTAACCTTTATTCATTACTACTCTCTACAGTGCCAACATTACTGGTTTAAGCATAAATTCAGTCTCCAGAATTTTTTGGGGTTGCATTGTGGTGAATAAATATTTTGCTTGTAGGGTGCATGAAAACTGTATGTGTGAACCCATGTATAATGTCAAAAGTATTGGGACACCCGCCTTTACACGCACATGAACTTTAATGGCACCCCAGTCTTGGACCATAGAGTTGAATACTGAGTTTGCCCACCCTTTGCAGCTATAACAGCTTTAAATCTTCTGGAAAGGCTGTACACAAGGTTTAGGAGTGTGTCTTTGGGAATGTTTGACCATTCTTCCAGAAGCGCATTTGTAAGGTCAGGCACTGATATTGGACAAGAAGCCCTGGCTCGCAGTCTCCGCATTAATACATCCCAAAGGTGTTCTATCGCGCGTGTATGGCGGTGGGTAGTATATCTTCTGGGCTGATTTATCTCATCTAGAGGGATGCCCGGGGATGCCAATGCAGTGATAGCCCAGACAACAAAAGTAGGCCCTTGATATCAGGCCCCTGCGAGTGGTAGCTTGCAGAATTTCCCTCAGTAGCGAGGAGCTAGATATAGCTAAGGAGAGCATTTGTGTCTGCATCTGTATTGCATGTTGGAGTTGAAGACATTGATAAAATTGTTTATGTTGTAGGGAGAACTCCGCTCACAGCTGATCAAATGCCTTCAGGGTACTACCATTATACAGTTGGCGAAAAAGAACCAAATCCCATGCTGTCTCCATGAGGAGAATCCCTGCAATTTACACAATTCAGGATATTTAGGATTTTTCCACAAAGGAGTAAACTCCATAGGACCTGTGATAGACAATGCCTCCCTGACTGCCCGCCAGACCCTCTTAAGCAAACCCGTCATTGGAGAGGAAGGGGGAATACCCAGGAGATCCATCTCTAAATGGGAGTCAGCTGTCAAGGTGGGGTTGGATAAAGAGACCGGTTGAGCTATAGGGTCTGAGTTGAGATGCCAGGAAATACATTTTGGAATGTGGGACCACTAATCCTCCCCTATCCTTACCATATCGCAAGGTACATAAGCTAATACGGGCCTGCCTATATAAGATCTCAAAATTGGGAGTCAATGCGTTTGAACCATTGATTAGATATCCACATAGGAGAGTTATGAAAGATACACAGGAGCTGTGGGGCCCAGATCATCTTTATCAGGTTCACTCGTCCCACTACCGACAGTGGCAATTTACACCAACCTTGGCACTTAATCCTTTGTTTATCCATTAGAGGGGTTACGTTAAGCTTTAGATATTCAGATGGGTTTGGTGAAACCGCCACTCCTAAATACTTAAATGACACAGGTGTATTTTAAATGATAGAGACCAGAATATCAACCAAAAATCCAGAAGAAACACTATACAAAAGTTATAAATTGAGTTGCAGTTCAGTAAGTAAAATAAGTATTTGATCCACAAGCAAAACAAGATTTAGTACTTGGTGGAGAAACCCTTGTTGACAAGCACAGCAGAGATACAACGTTTCTTGTAGTTGGTTAACAGGTTTGCACACATTTTAGGAAGGATTTTGACCCGATCGCCGCTGGTATCCCGCGATCGGGTTACGGAGCTGAAGAACGGGGAGAGGTTTGTGTAAAACAAACCTCTCCCCGCGCTTCCTACACTGCCTGTCATTGATCGGCTGTTCCCTGTCATCGGAAAGCCGATCAATGACGTCAGACATACAGCCACGCCCCCCTACTGTAAAAAAAAAAACACAACACACGTCACACTGACTCCTCCCCGCCCCCTAGTGGTTAACTCCTTCACTGCCACTGTCATTTACATAGGAATCAGTGCTATTTAAATAGCACTGATTTCTGAATAAATTACAAATGTCCCAAAAATGTGTCAAAAATGTCCGATGTGTCCGCCATAATGTCGCAGTCACAAAAATAAAAATCGCTGATCGCCGCCATTACTAGTAAAAAAAAAATATAAATAAAATGCTATAAAACTATCCCCTATTTTGTAAACGCTATAACTTTTGCGCAAACTAATCAATAATCGCTAATTGCGATTTTTTTTTATCAAAAATATGTAGAAGAATACGTATCGGCCTAAACTGAGGAAAAAAAAATGTTTTTTTATATAAATATTTTTTTGGGGATAGTTATTACAGCAAAAAGTAAAAAAATATTGCATTTTTTTCAAAATTGTCGCTCTATTTTTGTTTATATAGCGCAAAAAATAAAAACCGCAGGGCGATCAAATACCACCAAAGAAAGCTCTATTTGTGGGAAAAAAAGGACGCCAATTTTGTTTGGGAGCCACGTCGCACGACACCCGCAATTGTCAGTTAAAGCGACGCAGTGCCGAATCGCAAAAAGGGGCCTGGTCCTTTGGCTGCCAATTGGTCCGGGCTGAAGTGGTTAACTGACAATTGCACGGTCGTGCGACGTGGCTCCCAAACAAAATTGACATCCTTTTTTTCCCACAAATAGAGCTTTCTTTGGTGGTATTTGATCGCCCCTGCGGTTTTTATTTTTTTGCGCTGTAAACAAAAATAGAGCGACAATTTTGAAAAAAATGCATTATTTTTTACTTTTTGCTATAATAAATATCCCCCAAAAAAATATAAAAAAAACATTTTTTTTCCTCAGTTTAGGCCGATACTTATTCTTCTACATATTTTTGGTAAAAAAAATCGCAATAAGCGATTATTGATCGTTTTGCGCAGAAGTTATAGCGTTTTACAAAATAGGGGATAGTTTTATAGCATTTTTATTAATCATTTTTTTTTATTAGTAAAGGCGGCGATCTGCAATTTTTTTTGTGACTGCGACATTATGGCGGACACATCGGACATTTTTGGGACCATTGCATTTATACAGCAATCAATGCTATTTAAATGCATTAATTCCTGTATAAATGACACTGGCAGTGAAGGGGTTAACCACAAGGGGGGGGGGGGCAGTGTAAGGGTTAAGTATGCCCAGGGGTGTGTTTTTTACTGTGGGGGGGCGTGGCTGTCAGCTAGTGAAAGCTGATCTCTGCTCCAATCACAGGGAGCAGAGATCGGCGTCACTAGTTGCTAGTGTCACGTACCTAGTGGCGAGTCTGGATTGCAGTGGGAGACCTCTCTTACGTCCCAGACTTGCGGCCCCTGGAGATGAGGACAGGGGGCGCAGAAGTCAGAGGAGGCACGAGTGTCTGGAAGGAACAGCAGCTGTAGGTGGGCCTCAGGACTAGACCAGCGAAGACAGGAACCAGCAGACAGCAGGTGACAGGAACCAGCAGACAGCAGGTGACAGGAACCAGCAGACGGCAGGTGACAGGAACCAGCAGACGGCAGGTGACAGGAACCAGCAGACAGTAGGTAACAGGAACCAGCAGGCAGCAGGTGACAGGAACCAGCAGACAACAGGAACTGGCAGGTATGCAGCGGACCACAGGAACCAGCAGGCAACAGGAACTGGCAGGTATGCAGCGGACTACAGGAACTGGCAGGTATGCAGCGGACTACAGGAACCAGCAGACAACAGGAACTGGCAGGTATGCAGCGGACTACAGGAACCAGCAGGCAACAGGAACTGGCAGGTATGCAGCGGACCACAGGAACCAGCAGGCAACAGGAACTGGCAGGTATGCAGCGGACTACAGGAACCAGCAGACAACAGGAACTGGCAGGTATGCAGCGGACCACAGGAACCAGCAGGCAACAGGAACTGGCAGGTATGCAGCGGACTACAGGAACCAGCAGACAACAGGAACTGGCAGGTATGCAGCGGACTACAGGAACCAGCAGACAACAGGAACTGGCAGGTATGCAGCGGACTACAGGACAGGTGCACAGGTAGGTCAGACAAGCCGGGTTTGGTAACAGAGGACACACTGCGGATAAGCCCAGGGATAAGCCAGAGAATGGTCGTGGGTAAGCCGGGATCGGGGCAGGCAGGAAGCAGAGCAGGTAAGTAGACAAGCCGGGTCACAGGTGCAGATACAGAGAAGTACAGGACTAACAAACGGAACGCTGTAGATCAGGCAGCAAGGATTGCATGGAGATGGCTGGTTTAAATTGCCCGCCTGGCGTCAGTAACCGTGCGCGCGCCTGTCCGAGACCGCGCACGCGCACCCGCTCGATTCCGCGCATGCGCAGTAGCCCGCGCACCCGTTCGAGCCCGCACACGCAATCGCAGCGGTGGAGAACCACTAGGCCCAGCAGAGCTTTCCTTACATTGCCCCCCCCCCAAGGGGCAGCCTCCGGATGCCCAACTGGGAACACTTCTCTGGGTGAGCTCTCTTGAAGGCTTGGATCAAATGCTTGGCATGCAAGTTGGTTTCAGGTTCCCAGGAATTCTCTTCAGAACCGTACCCCTTCCACTTGATGAGGTATTGTATCTGGTTATTTCTCTTTCGGCAGTCCACAATTGTCTCCACCTCGAATTCCTCTTCCCCATTGACCATTATCGGGGCTGGGGGATCCGTGGATCGCCCAGGGAAAGAATTGGGGACTACTGGCTTCAGGAGTGAAACATGGAAGACCGGGTGTACCCGAAGTGACTCTGGCAATTCCAGCTCGTATGCTACCTCATTGATTTTCCGCTTCACAGCGAAGGGGCCCAAGAATTTGGGGCCTAACTTCCTAGAAGGACAGGCAAGTCGGAGATTCACTGTGGACAGCCATACTTTGTCTCCAGGCTCCAGGACCAATTGCCCCCGTCTGCCCCTGTCAAAGACCTCTTTATTAAGATTCTGTGCCCGAGTCATAGTTTCCTGCAACAACTTATTGTTGGTTGAAAAGAAGTCCACGGTCTCAAACACAGCAGGAACGGCACATTCTGGTACAGAATTTGGCAGGAATGATGGGTGGTAACCATAGTTGGCAAAGAACGGAGTCTGTTTGGTAGTGGAGTGGGTGGAGTTGTTGTAGGCGAATTCCGCCAATGGCAACAGAGAGAGCCAGTCCTGTTGAGAAAAGGATGAAAAGCAACGCAGATACTGCTCAAGAGTCTGGTTTGTTCTTTCTGTCTGCCCGTTTGTCTGTGGGTGGTAATCAGAGGATAAAGATAGTTCGATGCCAAGAGAGTTGCAGAGGGCCTTTCAGAACCGAGACGTGAATTGGACGCCCCTGTCCGAGATGATGTTTGCTGGAATCCCGTGAAGTCTGACAATGCCTGCAATGAAGGCTTGGGCCGTCTCTGGTGCCGAAGGAGTCCCCTTCATGGGGATAAAGTGGGCCATTTTGGACAGCCGGTCCACTACCACAAAGATGGCCGTATGGCCTTCGGAGGGGGGAAGTTCCACAATGAAGTCCATGGTTATTAGCCTCCACGGCCTTTCCGGAGCAGGTAGGGGTTTGAGTAGCCCCCAAGATTTGGTCCTGCAGCTCTTGTTGCGGGTGCACACTGTACATGATTCCACATACCTTTGGCAGTCTTTTGCCAGTCGGGGCACAAAGAACTCAGCAACATAGTCCTCGGCGGGCCTACGCCCTTGAAGTAGAGCATGGAGGGCAGTCTCAGCCGTGGCACAGAGTTGCGGGTCCCCTCATACATTCGGGCCATTGCATCAAAGAAGGTATTTAGATGAGCAAGTTCCGCGGCCTCCTGTTTAAGCAGGCGGTGGGTGGGCCCAGAGCTGGGGGTCGTTCTGGAGCAGGGAAATCACAAAGCCCACTTTGGTGACTCCAAAGAAAATGTTCGGGGTTGTAGTGCAAAAAACAGCTCGCATGCACTGCGAAAAGTCCTGAACTGCTACGCTCACCGGAGAACCTCTCAGGTGTGGGTACTCGAGGTTCCGGGGAAGCATCACGACAGTCGGTGGAAAAGCCTTTACAAACTCAGATAATATATTGTAAAAATAGCAGAACTGTGAGAGGGACCCAGCAGGCCCACTCACAAAAGACTACCTGCAGAATACTACAGGAGGGGGGCAGATATAAGACCAGTCACCCTGCAGGAGAGGGAGCAGAAATTACAGGTCCTTATTATAGGAAGCTTCTGCACAGAGGTAAAGTTTTGCAGTGCATTGCCACACAGATCTGGAAGAAATACACAAAGGAAAAACAAAATGTCAGTACAATGCACATGCTTCTTGTATTCAGGCAATAATTGCTTAACTCAGAGTTTAGCGTTAAGTATGGGGAGCTCCCTTTCACTTCTTTCAGTTATGAACCCTTTTGCGCAAATTGCCCAATGTCACACAAATATGCGGGCCCGCTGCACTGGGATTTTTGCAGTGGGGCCGCATATTTGTGTAGCTCAATTTGCGCTGGCTGTGTGGCATGCTCCCAGCACAGAGACCGGGCTCTCATCCGAACTAGCGATCGGGACCCGAAACTCCCAATTTGCCTCTGATTGGCTATCACAGTGATTAGTCTCTGTGAAGCCTGCCCCTGTGTTTTCTTTCTCTGTGAATGGAGGAGAGAGATACATTATATCTCTCTCTGTCCTTGCACAGAAAAAAAAGTGTTTAAAAAAATTAATTAAATAATAATAATAAAAAAATAAAAAAAAAACACCTAAATCAAGGTTTGATCTAGGCCAGTGCCAGGGTTAGTGTTTGGGTCAAGGTCAGGGTCAGTATTTTTTGGGGGATAGAAAAACCTGTAAAAACCTGACTAAGGTTCTAACCCATGTCTGCATGATCCAAAACAGATGCACTTTAAGTTAAGCACTCTAGGGTTATTATCACAAACATTAAATTCACTTGCCAAGAGAATATCTGTTAGGAATCATTTCTTAATTACATTTTTAGGAATGTAAAGGGAGACCTTCAGGATGTATCTGTGGAAGGGACAGTGGAAGATATGTGTATCATGTTATTTACTTATACCTGTATCCTATCCAAAATCCAGCTCTGCTAAAACTGTCATTGGATTACGGTGGTACTGTTAGCTCAGTGCTACTGATCCATATGCTCTCTGCTTCCAGTCCCTGTTGTTTTCTGAATTTAATTAGTCTGTGCAATGAAAGCCTCGTAGACATTTTTATTATGCTAAAGCTCTCTGTTTAAAGTGGATGTAAACCCACTCTCATCCTTTCTAAACTACTGCCATAGTGGTTATCTATAAGGATATCCATGCCTCCTGCATGTATCCTTACCTGTCAAGTGTCTCCCCTCTGTCTGTTATGAGACCCGGAAATTCTGTGGGTGGGTCTGTTGTCTGGAGCTCAGTGGGTGGAGTCTTGATGTCAGTAGACTCCCTGCCCACCGCTACACTCCCCTTGTCAATATGCATTTTCTACTCTATTTCTTACACTGAACTTCTGCTGTGATCACTAACATCCAGTCAAAACCCATAAAATTCACCACATGACTTCAGCATGCCCAATCATGCTGAGGTGTGCAGCAGCCAATCCTGGGAGAGTTGGAGAAGAAAGGAGGAGGGGATCTGAAGTACACAGAATGTCTCTCTCAGGCTTGTGCATGAGATATGTAAATCACCTGTCACTCACAGGTCACTCACCTGTCACTCACAGCAAGGGGGAGAAATAGACTCCTGAAAAAAGATAAGAGGACTGCTCAGAGCTGGATTGACTCTTTGTGGCAAGACTGGGCACAGATGACATGAAATCCTATACTGTACAAGGTGCAAGCCTTAAATAAAAAACATTTTTCAGGTTTACATCCACTTAAATATCTTATCATCTAGCTGCAGATATCTATGAAATACAACTGAATTGTCTAATGAAATAAATGCCAGTCCTCTCTAACCCTTTTCATGGTGCATGGAATAGGGTTTATGTTTATATATTTGGCCTACATGTATAGGAGGAATAAATCAAAAAACAGTAATAAAAAATACACTAGCTCCTAAAACTGACTCTTGTCATAGGTTATCAAAGTTCATGATCTGTTTAGTATAGCTAAGGCTAGAGAAGCCTGTAACTTGAAGATGCCTACAAGATATAACTTTAATATATAGAATATATTGAATGTTCAGGCAGGATTACTTTATTTGTTCTCTGCTAACTTGTTTTATAGTGTATTAATGATGCTTTTCCCTTGTTAAAAAAAAATCTGCATTTTCCAGCTCCCAGGGTGGCACAGTTGGAAGGAAACACATGTGAAATTACATGGGAGACTGTTTCACCTATGAGAGGAGACCCTATTGCATATATCTTACAAGTGCAAGTTGGTCGGGAGTCAGAATATAAACAGGTAAGAGGAAAAAAATTACACCAACAGATACAAGTGCTCTGCTAGACACTTGGGTCACAATGTTGCTAAATTTTTTAACAATTTCAAGCAGATCATATTGAAAAAAGTGCAAAGTCCTACTTGATTAGATGTAAATTAAGTATGTTTAGGTAAACCCTCACACTTAATAGTTGTTGGTAAATCTAATGCCCCATACACACAGTCGGATTTTCCAAAGGAAAATGTTCGATCGGATCATGTTGTCAGAAAATCCGACCGTGTGTGGGCTCCATCTGACTTTTTCCGTCGGAGTTCCGACGCACAAAGTTTGAGAGCTGGATCTCAAATGTTCCAACATGGTCTGATCGCGCAATTCCGATCGTGTGTAGCCTAGTCCGACGGACAAAGTGCCACGCATGCTCCACAAGAAATGTGGAGACAAAAGCTATTGGCTACTGGCCTCTACGTTGTCCCATCGTACGTGTTGTACGTCACCTCGTTCGGAATGATCGCATTTTCCGACAACTTTGTCCGACAGTGTGTGGGCAACACCAGTTTCGGACAAAATCCGTCGGAAAATATCCAACGGATTTTGTGGTCGGAATGTCCGACCGTGTGTACGGGGCATTAGATTGTACAATGCAGTTCTAACATGTGTGGTCAACTTTAAGAAAAGAAAACAGGACTAGAATGGTTCCTACTGCTGTTTATTACTGCAGCTCAGTTCCTACCCATTTCCATTTATTTACACAACTGGTTTTACTCTAACATAATAATAGCACGTCAATTACCAATCATTACTAATTAGCCACAAAAGTAATTTCCAAGACTCTTGGAGGGATGATAATTGCATTGTGCATCATTTTGCTTGCAAAGGGGTCCATAAGTCAGACTATGCAGTTTTAAATTCATACATTAGACTGTATAGTTCCTAGTAACACAATCAGATATAAATGCGATTCCCTAAAGAATTCTAGTATACGATTTTATTTCATGATAAAATACCTTGAGCTTTATCTGCTGATAGATAACATTATTATAGTATTCTTTAATTGAAACCAGTGGACATGACACTTTTTCTTCATAATAAAATCATATTCATGGTATTAAATTATGTGTGTCATTAAAAATGGATGCAGAAACTATTTGTCTGTGAGCTTATTTGTGTCTGCTAGCTTAATCTCTGGCGCTAATACAGATGGTTTGTTAGTCGTCCACTGTATTTATAAGAAAAAGAAATCTGGGACAGACATCCACTCAGTATGGTATAAAACTCCAATTGCTATCGTAATCAAAGTGACCTCCATACTTATTTGTATAAAGATGAATATATTTATATAGCCTCTATATTATATAAGAGAGAACTGTGGACAGATTATGGACATTAAAATATTTATGTATTGTTAACAAACAGTATATATAAAAAAAAAAAATTTACAAAGTAAGAACTTTATTGAAAAACTATTTTTCACATGTCAATATCACAAAATATTGCAAGGTAAAAAATAAATAAAGGATGGAACAAAAAATATTCTCAGTATACATTGTTTACATATGTCTGTATAGAGGCATACCAGTCAACGTATTCAACGGGGGTACTAGAAAAAGAGGTTATCAGATATTTACTAGGAGAATACTCTCACCCGAACTAGTGAATTTTGGATAGACACTGGAGGATCCCCACAGGGGGGGGAGCGGAGGCAAAGACACAAGGGGGGGACATGGGGGAGAGAAGGGGAGAAAGAAGAAGAGGGGGGATAGAGTAGAGCAGAGAGGACATGGGGGGGGGGGGGCAGAGAGCATATATAGAGGGGGAGGGAGAGACCGGGGGGGGCAATGACAGCCAGGCTAAGGTCCACTTCCCAGTATTGTAGATGGACCTAAGGCCGCTTCCAGACTGGAAGGAGAAGTCTCCAGCTGTAAAGAGCCCCAGGAATCTATCCAGAATTCGTGATTACAGAATTCAATCTGCTGGCCAATACTTTAGCAAGTATTTTTAAATCAACATTCAAGAAATTGGCAGGTAGGATGAGCACAACTCAGGGTCTTTGTCACGCTTGGGGAGGACCATTACCACTGCTCAAAGGCTTTTCTAAGCACCTCTCGGTATGTAGGCAGGAGATCATCAGCATACTGTTTAAAAAATTCCGCCGGGTACCCATCCGGCCCGGCGTCTTCCCACACTGCAGAGACTTGACCACAGTTTGTATCTCTTTTAGGGTCAGGGGGCTGTCTTGCCTCTCCCTAGAGGAGTCTGTAAGACATGGTAGATCTACCTGGCCTAAATACTCGTGCATTTCTCCTTCTGTATACAACACCCTGGGACTATACAGTTCCTTATAATATGAGGCAAACCTGGGCGTTAATCTGCATTGGATCTGTTAGGATGTCCTCCGTGGAAGACAGAATACGGGAAATAGCCCCCGGAGAGGAGTGCTCCCTCGACAGCCAGGCCAACAGATGACCACTACTCTCCACTTGCTCAAAAATCCTCTGACTCTGGTGTAGCAGATGGATTTTAATAGTGGAGATATGAATAAGGGACACATCCCACAGGGCTGCTCAGAGGGAGGAATAGACTTGGGGATCACAGTCCCTAACATACACAGCCTACAAGGCCATAGCTTTAGCTTCAGCCTCCTGTAGTTCTTTGCAAGCCCCCCTTCGGACCCTCCCAATATGTTCCTGAAAACTGCCCCTCATACAGGCCTTAAATGCATCCTAAATGATAGGAATAGGGACAGAGCGTTCCTGCGAGTTCCAGATCATATTCACCTTGCATGGCATGTCCACCCTCGAGTGAGATAACCAGAATCTAGAGAGACGCCACAGGCCCTCTGCTGGCAAGCATGACAACCCCAGATGTAGGGAGATAGGTGCATGGTCAGTTATACCCCTAGGCATAATATTAACATCTCATATCCTGGAGAGGACAGACCCCCCAGAGTACACTAGATAAATTCTGGAGAATGTTCTGTAGGTTGCAGAGTGGCAGGTATATGCCCTCAGCTTGGGGTGGCTCCACCGCCAAACATCTGTGAAATGGCCAGGCCATCAGTTCAGTAGCAGAGATGCATGTCTGGGATAATCTGTCCATCCCAGGATCCGGAACCATATTAAAGTCCCCAAATATTAAGATATTATCAGTGGCATACGGCAAGAGCCTGGATACTAGCTGGGTACAGGAAGGCAACCGGTGCAGGAGGGGGTACATACAATCCCACAATAACAATTTCCAGAGTCATTATATTAGCATGAATGATAACAAAGCGACCCCCCCAGGATCTACATCCAGTGCCAGCAGACAGAAGGGCAAAGATTTGCGGATTAATATGCTAACTCCTCGCGAGAGGTTAGAATATGTGGAGTGATATGAATGACCAACCCAGGGTCTCCTAATACTCAGAAATCTCCCCCTAGTCAGGTGAGTCTCCTGGAGTATACAGATATGGGGAGACTGTCGCTGCAGAAACTGAAACACCAGTGATCTTTTTATTTTTGAGTTTAGGCCCCTGGTGTTCCAGGACGCTATTTTACAGATAGACATAACGTGTTATAATCAGACCTATACGAGGAGAAATTACAGAGCGAACCTGGGCCGCAGATGCCACAAGTTGGCCGCCCACCGCACCACCATACAATAGCAGGGCTATAAGTTTCCCCAGACAGAACAATAGACATATATTGCAGAAGGCATACTGACATGTACTAGCATGTATATGAAAAAACAAAACTATAAACATGAACAAAATTACCCTCCCAAGACCCAAAACAGAAAAGGCACAAGACCCAAAACAGAAAAGGGCAGTATGCCCATGTGGGGGCACAATGTGCAAGAGGGCACCGGAGCCCGGTCCTCTGGAGTACAGTACATAGACCAGATATAGGAGTCCGGATATCAGAGCTGGTGCAGTCTCCCAGCATAAGCTGGGGGTACAAACTTAGTGTTGCAAAAACTGTAGTGAACCAATAACAGTAACATGTAAGCTGTGGATACCAGCCAATGCCACCACTCGCAGGCAGAGCACAGTTCTGTAAGGCAGGTGAATGTGTCACAGAGCAGGCTGAGTGCCATTAGCGCTGCCCAGGGGGACTCCAGGGCAGCATACAGAATAGAGCAGGACAGTGCAATATGTTATGTATAGCAGTGTTCACATTCTCTGGCAAAGCGTCCCCCTCCTCAGACACCAGACAATAGAACAGGTTGCATATATATCAGAGATC
Source organism: Lithobates sylvaticus (assembly GCA_028564925.1). NCBI lineage: Eukaryota > Metazoa > Chordata > Amphibia > Anura > Ranidae > Lithobates > Lithobates sylvaticus. The sequence goes on along the minus strand of CM053028.1, from coordinate 378,819,292 downwards.
TGAGGGAGGAGGATGCAAACTGTGCAGTATTGCCAGGGGGAACATCCAATACAGCACTCTCAGGGCCCTCTGCAAAGTACCTTCAGGATGTAATCCTATAGATGAATAACAGCAGAAAACAGCAGTCCCTGTAGGTAGATCAACAGCTTAGACAGGCAGCCAGACCATCCTAAAAGCTCAAAGAGAAAAGCCCCCAAAGGGAAAAAAAGGAGAGGGGCTCCCTACCGCTGACGGACCGCCTCTATCCAGGAGGACGCCTCTTCAGGGGAGGTAAAGAATCGGACCATCTCCCCATCATCTACCCACAATCTAGCTGGAAATAGTATGCTGTACTTGAAGCCTTTTGCCCGCAGTTTGGCCCTCCATGAATCAAATGCACTGGCGCTGGGTCTCCATGGAGTAGTCAGGGAAAATCATAAGTTTAGCATTTTCATACTTTAACTCCTGTAGGTCCCTGGCTTCCCTCAGAATCATGTCTCGATCTTTGAAGTGCAGCAATTTGAATATAAATGTGCGGGGTGGGGAGCCCTGAGGGCCTCTTGCGGCAGGCATGCAATGGGCCCTCTCTACAGTAAAGAAGGGGAAGAAGCGAGCCCTAGGCAACAGCACTGGGAGGAGGTGCTCTGTAAATGCACTTGGGTCAGTACCTTCTGCTCCCTCTGGGAGACCGATGAACCAGATTATTGTGCCTATTGCGATTCTCTGCATCTTCAGCGTGACTTTCCAGGGGTTTCACTTTAAGTTTGAGTATGCAGGTCCCCTAACTGTATCCTCTGTTGCAGAGACCCACTGCTCCACCTCCGCCACCTGGCCGCGGAAGGAGTCCAGATGAAGTCCACGTTAGTCTGCAGGTGGTCTATTTTGTCTATAAGAGCCGCTTGGCCCATGGCGATGGTCTGCATGGTGGCTGCAAGGTCTGCCGCCGTGGCAGGGGAAGAATCTGAGGCCTCCGTCTAAAACGCCATGTGCGCGGTGATGGCGGCCTGTCCTCTGGTTCTCGCTCTGTCCAGGGAAGCCGCTGCTCCGTTGGAATGGTGGGATTTACCGCTGGGCATGTCCCGGAGCCCCCGTTGTGCACTCCAGACCAATCCACAGCCCAATTACAGCCTAGGCACCGGAGAGAAGCAGGATATATCGTCCGGACTCCAGGAGCTCAGTTACAGAACATCCTCTCCCATCACCATCTTGGTCACCTCCAACAAGCAGAATATTAGCTTCAAAAAAGCCCTAACTGACTTCTGTGAACTCATTCATCCCCAAACTTCAGAACAAATACTAATTTTTTAATGGCTCAGCTCTGCTCCCAATCTCAGCAGCAGCATCCAGCTTTCTGCTCTCTAATGTGTGTGCTCAGGCAGTGAGGAGAGGGTATAGTGTTGAGATCCCACAGGATAAATTACTCCACAGTTTCTTCATTAACAGAGGTCCCTATGTCCATAACCTGTCACAGTTCTGCTTTAAAGTGGAGCTCCACCCAAAAGGGGAAGTTCTGCTCTAAGCTCTCCTCCTCCCTAAATATGTCACATTTGGCATGTCATTTTTTTTGGGGGGGGGGGGCAGCAAGTACCTTGTTATGATAGGTACCTGCTCCCACTTCCGGTCGGGCCGCCTAGGCAGCTTGAGCAGAAGTTCTCCTCACCCCCTACCTCCTTGTAATCTTCTGAGACACGTTACAGGTCCCAGAATGCCCAACCAATGGGGAGGTGCCACACGACTTGTGCATGCGCAGTGCCAACACTTGCAATGCCGGTGCTGTGGAGAGGCAAGGGAGAGAAGCGAGGGTTCAGGTGCCCGCATCGCTGGACAGTGGGACAGGTGAATGTGTGTTACTTTTTGTAGCTGCTGACTATTCATAAACACTAAAATTATTGGAACTCTGCTTTAAGAAAGAGAATTGACATATCCAATGCTAGAACTGGCCTTAAATGTCACATTTCAAAAATAGACTGAAACCTTATTTTGTTTAATGAACTCTGGGCAGTGTCTACCTTTCCTATGTTTTTTAGTTTTTTTTTTGTTGCTGTTTCTATAAAACTTCCCATTTCCACTATAAATTCAAAAAATAATAATAATAATTGCATTACCCTCACCCTTAAAAACCTTATTATTGGTGCCATTTTGTCAAAAGAGGCATAACTGCCTCAGTGTAATCAGTGGAATTCTGCTCCATTGTTAATGTTTTTTCATCCACCATCCAAATAGATATTGACAGGTTTCCACCCAAACTGGCCATATTGTGTTTTGTTGGTTTGCTGAACCAGTAGGGCATTTTATTGTGCTTTGCAGTGCTATACATCATTGTGGTGAGCATTCTTAAGCCCCATACACACGGTCGGAAAATCCGACCACCAAATCCATCGGATTTGGTCCGACGGATTTAGTCCGACACTGGTGTTGCATACACACGGTCGGACAAAGTTGTCGGAAAATCCGATCATTCTGAACGTGGTGACGTTTGTTGCCTACGACGGGACTACGTAGAGGCTAGTAGCCAATAGCTTTGGTCTTGTAATGTGATCTGAGCATGCGTGGCACTTTGTCCGTCGGAATTCGCTACACACGATCGGAATTGGTGTGATCGGACTTTGTTGTCAGAAAATCTATCCAGCAGGAGATAGAACTTTGTCCGTCGGACAATCCGATGGAAACTGTCCGATGGTGCCTACACACGGTCGGAATTTCCGACAACATTGTCCGATAGGACAAAATCCATCGGAAAATCCGACCGTGTGTATGGGGCATTAGTGTGCATTATATGATCATTTTCTAAAACGTATATTTTTATATAAAAAGACCAGACAAACTAACACATATCATTCAATATAGCAAATATCTGTAAACATTGGTTTCCTGTATTAGTTTAAAAAATTTAGGCCAGCTTAATTATTGTACACTGTTGACCAAAGCCTGTCCGACCTTTCTAAATCCAGCAGACATCTCCTAGATGGGCATTCTAAGAGGACAAAGCAATTGGCCAGATTGAATGATGCATGCACTTGAGTTGTAAAGGTAGATTTAGATGTATATGTGAGTTGCATAATCATGAATCCCTGTTTCAAAGAAGATTCACATTTAAAGTACAGAGCTTTCCAAATTCAGAATCTTTCTTTATTTTGGGAATGAGGGCTCCAAAATTACCCATCAGCACAGCTATTCTATTCTGGTGTTTTCAATAAGGAATCCATTTGATAACCAAATAAAACTATTGTTGCCATATATGGTAGTTTATTATTTAATGCATTTTCACATAACTGAAGATTTACTTGCAAAATGTCTAAATTAACCCAAATTACAACCAAATAGGGAGAAAAGCCCCAGCCAGTACCCTAGTAGCAACATTCTGCCTTTCACCCTCTGTAGACCAAATAATATGAGTCCAAGAGTTTAAAGTTTGCCATTTTAATATGAGCTCCTTAGAGCCATCGTATGGGGGGAAAAAAACCCTCTCTATTCCACTTTAGATAGATGAACGTCCAAGGTTTCATGGCATCTTCCTAGTAAAAACATTTCACAAACCACAATTCTTGCCTTTTCTGTAAAGGTCAGATTTGGTACCATATTGCAAGCCTCCCTGTTGGCCATGTAATATGATGGGTGTCCCCATTACCCTATGGAGAGGTGTGTAAAGGGTTCAGTTCAAGCTCTAGTTTAAGGGAAGAGTCAAGATTTGCTTTTTACATCAGCTACTCATATCTCTTGATTCACGTATTTTAATCTGTGATTTTCAGTAAATTTACCATTATAATATTAAATTGATTCATTAGCAGTGTCTTGAATTGAGACCAAACTGATATATTTAATGTTTTTTTTACTTTAGCCTGTTTATATTCTGATTTTAAGTGTTTCATAACATTTAAAGCCTATACAATGAAATATCAATATAAGCCCTAAAATTGTAAAACCTATTTAGGAAGGCAAATTAGTCATAGTTATTTTCAGGTTACTTGAAAATTAGCTTCTTGTGTACCCATATACCCATTTTAATTATTATGAGCTATTTATATTCTGTGCCCATTTCTGACCAGAAGTACCCATTTTACAAGATTATAAAAACACAAAAATGTACAATAAAACAAAACAATATTTTTTTTTTTTTAAACAAAGACAGTCACCTACACAGTATATACATGTAAAGAAAACATAAAAAGTGATGACATTTTGCAAGGGATTACCAACCATCATGTGTGCTGCAAAATTAGGAGTAATAAAAATAAAATGATTGAAGCAAAATATGTGAATTATGATCAATTGAGCTGCGGAGTAGGTAAATTGCTGGGTAATTTCAGTGTCTCCTATCACATGAAGCGTATCTTCAGCATGACATGGAATTGTAGAAATTACAAGAAAATACGAGGAGGCAAGCATTTCAGATATGTGATTTACATTTGATTATATTACAAAATGTTTGAAACGTGGACATTCATCCTGAGCTCTATATATTTTCTTTTATACACCAAGTGACTGTTTTCATTGGTAAAAGAAAATGTGTTAAGAAAAGCAGAAATGTCATACCAAGCACAGATCTAATCATGAGTAATCACTGATCATTGTGCTGCATTTCCCACTCTGACATATAGCATTAGCTCTAAATAGATGTATGAACTTGTTTAACTTGAGGGGGTACAAAACATTTGTATAACCCATTTCATGTGTGGGCATGTTTACTGGTCTAACAGTAAACTGTGCATTCTGTATATTCTTAAACAGACTAGGACCGGCCATGTTGCAACTTTTATGAAATTCCAGAAAAGCTGGGATATCTTAAAATATCTTGGTTGATATGAATCTTCGTAGACTGCTATGACCCTAGTTAATATCACTGTAAATTGAATTGCAGCCTATGCATTGATATGTTATTGCATTATATTACATTGTTTTGAAGTCAAACTGCCATTACCCCCTTTAGGAGGCAATATAAAACCATGTGCAACTCATGGTCCCCTGCCGAACATCCATATCTTTTAAAATTAGCTGTTAGCCATAAAATTAAAATTAAGATTTAACTTTTTGTATGCAAAACATTTTAATGGTTTTACTATACAGTACATTGTTAAAAGAACATGTATACACATATTATATGCATATATAGAAATAATTGTTTATTGTGTAAATTGATTGACTAAATCCAAAAATTAATTACTTTTTTGGCAGATTTTAACCCCTTCCCGTCACTGCCTCCTGGCCCTTTAAGAGCTTCTAGATGCCAGGAAGCAGAGTCAGCCATTCCAGCCATGTAACCACTGTAATTAGCTGTCACAGCAGTCAGGTGATCAGAAAGCTCCCGATCGCAAGTATGCATTGAGAGCTTTCTGATCCCTGCTGGCAACTGTGCTGGAAGCACACAGGGCATTGGTTCTCAGCACAGAAATGTTTACATTTATATGCGACCTCTCTGTGTTACAGCCCACCTGCAAGAGGTCGCATATATGCATGTGGCCAGTGGAAAGAGGTTAAGGCATAGTTTATGCATATAGGCACTTTCTGTGTAACTAGAATGTGGTCCTACAGTCGGCAGCCTGAACTTAGACACGTTTTTTTATTTTATTTTTTATTTATTTTTGGAGTCAGATTTCTTGGTGAGATTTGAAATGAAACCCCTTCCCGTCACTGCCTCCTGGCCCTTTAAGAGCTTCTAGATGCCAGGAAGCAGAGTCAGCCATTCCAGCCATGTAACCACTGTAATTAGCTGTCACAGCAGTCACGTGATCAGAAAGCTCCCGATCGCAAGTATGCATTGAGAGCTTTCTGATCCCTGCTGGCAACTGTGCTGGAAGCACACAGGGCATTGGTTCTCAGCACAGAAATGTTTACATTTATATGCGACCTCTCTGTATTACAGCCCACCTGCAAGAGGTCGCATATATGCATGTGGCCAGTGGAAAGAGGTTAAGGCATAGTTTATGCATATAGGCACTTTCTGTGTAACTAGAATGTGGTCCTACAGTCGGCAGCCTGAACTTAGACACGTTTTTTTATTTTATTTTTTATTTATTTTTGGAGTCAGATTTCTTGGTGAGATTTGAAACGAAACCAGTATACATATATTGCCTGTCTCAATGGACAGATTAAAAAAATATATAAACAGGGCTCCTAAATCGCATAGACTTGGTGGAGCGCCGCTCCAAGTACCAGGTGCCATTGCTCGAATGTTACACTGTAAGAGAGGGTGCTGATGTGAGTGTCCTCATCCAGAAAGCTCTATGGATCTACAGTGGTTCAACACCGCCCACTAATCAGCTCCAAAGTGTACTAAGTGAAGAGCGGCCTCAGCTCTGGTTGGGGCTAAGGCTGCTCTTCACTTCCTACATCTTGGAGCTGATTGGTATGCGGTTCTGAACCACTATAGGGTTCTTAAATCAGTCCCAAGCCATGTCAATTTCCTGGTCACCCTCATTCATTTGTTACAGCTTTCAACTAGCAATAACAAACATCTAGCACGGTCACTTGGCTGCTGCTACTTCAGCTGCAGCACAGGGCCTGATAAGTAACCTTTGTTCTTGGGCACAGGCAGTAAATGAGTGTTTCTGCCTCTTACAAATATTGTTCTGCACCATGGCTATAATCAGAAAGTGTGAGACTTGTAAACAAAATTGCCCTGATCCCAATGATAGATAATCATTTGGAGTTTCTTATTGCAAGTTTAAATTTTGTGGGGAGGAGAGCCTAATTAATTGTTTTCTCACACCTGCTTAAGTTATTTGAAATGGCTACTGACAAACAGATTTCCAAATGTAGTGTTTCTGTGTTGTCAGGATATATTCAGTCATAATCATAATTGGTCGTAATCAAATCTAAATATTGTTTGTTATTTCTAGGTATATAAAGGAGAAGATACATCATTTCAAATCTCAGGCCTTCAAATAAATATGGATTACAGATTTCGGGTTTGTGTATGTCGTCGATGTACAGATACCACCCAGGAACTCTGTGGATCTTATAGTCCATCTGCATCTTTCATTATGAGACGGAGTGATCTCGTGCTACCAGAGGACATAACTCACCTTGAACATGCGAAATTCAAGAGCATGATGCCTACTGATGAACAGTTTGCAATCCTCTTTGTTCTAGGCTTTGCCACCTTGTCAGTTTTGTTTGCCTTTATACTTCAGTACTTCTTTATGAAGTAGACAATAAAGACAAATCTGAGGTGTAAACTTGACTAATGCTACGCATTATAATTCAGACATGTATTCAGATATTTGTTTTAAAGAAATACCAATCATTTTGAGTTCTACATTTTGTATTCATGTTTTTACTGTTTCAGCTACATTCTCAGTGTTTTGATGCACCTTTTTGAAATGCAAACCCAGGAAATAGCTGAAATTTGTTTCTGCTAAATAGATATATTACAGTATAGTATCATTTTCTTGGTGATAACTTTTCTGCAAATTAGGTTTTAGTTTTCAAGTGTTGTCCTTCAAAAATGACCAAAAACTTCAAAACTATTGTAAACTAATGTATTATGTATCAACCACACTACAGTATATATGATTCCTTTTTTCTTTTATTTTTATCCAAATATCATGAGCATTCAAGAGAAGTTCTTTAAATTGAACAAATCATCTTTAGGTGGAGCTATACTTTAAATGTTCTTCATTAAATCAGCCCCATATAGTGTCTTGAAAAATATTCATACCGCTTGAAATTTTCCACATTTTGTCATGTTACAACCAAAAATGTAAATGTATTTTATTGGGATTTTATGTGATAGACCATCTTATGTGATAGACCAATTGTGAAGTGGAAGGAAAATGATAAATGGTTTTAAATTTTTTTTACAAATAAATATGTGAAAAGTGTGGCGTGCATTTGTATTTAGAATCAATACTTTGTAGAACCACCTTTCTCTGCAATTACAGCTGCAAGTCTTTTTGGGGATGCCTCCACCAGCTTTTCACATCTAGAGGGTGACATTTTTGCCCATTCTTCTTTGCAAAATAGCTCAAGCTCTGTCAGATTGGATGGAGAGCGTCTGTGAACAGCAATTTTCCAGTCTTTCCACAGATTCTCAGTTAGAATTGCCCAGTCAATGTCCAGATCTAAATCCAACACATGAATATGCTTTGATCTAAACTATTCCATTGTAGCTCTGGCTGTATGTTTAGGTTTGTTGTCCTGCTGGAAGGTGAACCTCCACCCCAATCTCAAGTCTTTTGCAGATTCTAACAGGTTTTCTTCTAAGATTGCCCTGTATTTGGCTCCATCCATCTTCCCATCAACTCTGACCAGCTTCCCTGTCCCTGCTGAAGAAAAGCATCCCCACAACATGATGCTGCCACCAACATGTTTCACGGTGGGGATGATGTGTTCAGGGTGATGTGCAGGGTTAGTTTTCCGCCATACATATCGTTTTGCAATTAGGCCAAAAAGTAAAATTTTGGTCTCAGCACCTTCTTCCACATGTTTGCTGTGTCCAACACATGGCTTCTTGCAAACTGCAAACAATACATCTTATGTCTTTTTTCAGCAATGGCTTTCTTCTTTGCCACTCTTCCATAAAGGCCAGATTTGTGGAGTTCATGACTAATAGTTGTCCTGTGGATAGATTCTCTCACCTGAGCTGTGGATCTCTGCAGCTCCTCCAACGTTACCATTGGCCTCTTGGCTGCTTCTGTGATTATTGCTCTTCTTTCCCAGCCTGTCAGTTTAGGTGGACGGACATGTCTTGGTAGGTTTGCTGTTGTGCCATACGCTTTCCATTTCCGCATGATGGATTGAACAGTGCTCTGTGAGATGTTCAAAGCTTGGGATATTTTTTTATAACCTAACCCTGCTTTAAACTTCTCCACAACTTCATCCCTGACTGGTCGGGGGTGTTCCTTGGCCTTCATGGTGCTGTTTGTTCACTAAGGTTCTCTAACAAATCTTTGAGGGCTTCACAGAACAGCTGTATTTAGATTGAGATTCAATTGCACACAGGTGGACTCCATTTACTAATTAGGTGACTTCTGAAGGCAATTGGTTCCACTAGATTTTAGTTAGGGGTATCAGAGAAAAGGGGTCTGAATACAAATGCACGCCACACTTTTCACATATTTAACATCACATGTTGAAAATCATTTATCATTTTCCTTCTACTTCACAATTATGTGCCACTTTGTGTTGGTCTATCACATAAAATCCCAATAAAATGCATTTACGATTTTGGTTGTAACATGACAAAATGTGGAAAATTTCAAGGGGTGTGAATACTTTTTCAAGGCATTTTTTTTTTTTTTACCAGTGCAACATTAAAAACATAATTTCTCAAACCCATGCTCCAACATTGCCAGGTGTTCAGGACTGGAAAGGAGATCAGTTCAAAAGATTCCTGGACAAAGGTATATATGACGTTGCTTTACCATTTGTATTGACAACATTGAAGTGTGTTTTAGTTGAAGTCTGTTTTAAATTAAATATAATAGTTTGATCCATTAGATCCAAATTCCTCAATAATCAGAGATTTAAAAATAGAAAATCCTTCTTTGCATTTAGCTAGCATGTGCCAGCAACATACTGTTGCACAAGGCACCTTCTGCTTATGCCAACCTTATATGCCAGGGCTCTTGCCACTGTAATTCAGGGCTTTCCACATAGTTTTGCTTAATTCCTAAAAATGATCACAGTATAGCAAACATGGATAATGCTAGAAATAGATAGGAACAGAATTGCAACACATAAGATAAGGATCTCTAGTAGAAGACCACTTTGAGGCTTTATTAAATCCCCCCTTAATTTGTAGCATATATGTGTTGTAGTTTATGCAGTTTAATTAGTAGGTAACATAGAGATAATTAGTTTCATAAGTGTCCCTGTCTGTAGCCCTTTAATTATGTAGCCCATGACATGGGCTCCAAAGGTTATTTTTTTCATTTTTTATTTATGTATAATAAGGCATTATTATGTATAATAAGGCATAATCCAAACTACAAAGTATTCAGCACATACTTTGTGCCTCAAAAATAGGCCTGTTCTTACTAATGTAGCAACTCAATGCCAAAGGGAATTGTGCAATAGTTAAATATTCCATGGTATGTAGCTGTAGAAATGTATGCTGATGGTCTGTGTAAGCTAAATTACATACATTTTTTTTATTTTGTTATTCTGGTTTAGGCTAAAGCATGGAAAACCCCATCAGTTGGTGTGCAGTGCCTAACAGTTGGGTCTTCCACCTCAGACCTGCTGATCAGTTATCTGCAGCACCAACTACTCATGGAGCCTCTTGGCCTTCTTTGAGAAAAAAGGCAGCAGGTGCTGCAGTTACCTATTGACCTAATTATTTCTAAGATCCATTGGTTTGGACCTTTCCATCCGGTGGCAGCACCAATATTAAATCCATCCGGTAACTATCATTCCTGTTTTCTTTTCACTCTAAATAATACTGTATACAGTATGAATTATAAAAATATTTTATGATGCCATTTTTTCAGTATCGATGTGCCTTATCAATTAAACTAATTTTTGAGCCCAGCTAATTCATAATATAGAAAATTAGCATTCATTAATAACCAATACATACATTTGCCACTTATCATTTTTATTCCCAGCATCCCATTTTTCTTAAGTGTACAAATAAATGTTTACTTTATCTTGTTAAACATATGTTTAATGCCTAGTATGCACACTTTTCTTCCAACCATATCCTAATCAGTTACATTATTAATTTTACATTTAAGTGAAAAAGTGCCTCAGGGAAACATTTCAGCTGACGGTGCAACTCATTTCTAAAAGGGTGCAACAGACACACACCATATACCCAGCTTTTATATAAATCTATATTTTGTATATTTTTGCTGCTTTACTTTGCATTGTGATAGAATCTAATGTTTGACATTCATTGAGATATTTTATTTCTCTACATAGTATATCCGCTTGTAACTCCCATAACCAAAGCAATGGGGAACCCAACAATATTTTTGTTGTAGGTTTATTTCTACAATATATTACGTTATGTACTTTGAAATGCCAACTACAGTGCAATCTTTATTTATTGTAAAAATTAAAAATGTACTAATATTTGTAGCATGTTAATTTTTCAGTTTTGTAAGTTAGATCATTTTTTACCCAGCAGCATTTTAAGTGTTATCTGTGTCTTAGACTTTTTTTTTTTGTTATGTCTAAAGAAAAAAAAATCAAATCAGCGCTTAAAAAGCCAAAAACATCCGTGATTGAAACGTTTACATGTAACCAAATGTTCTAATCATCTCTCTTGAGGAAAGTGTTATGATCCACTAATCATGCTGTGTGCCTATACTGATGTAGCAAATGTTAGAAATATGCTGTAATATAAATGTAAACACTACATTAACATAGCTCTGCAAACTAATATTACTGCCAATGTTACGGCAAATTACATTTTTTAATTTTTTATTTTTTATTTAAATGTATTTTTATGCAGTTTTTTTCTGTATTTTGTGAGTATAATCTTCACCATTGTTAATAAAAAGATAGTTTTGTATGTTAGTAAAAAAAAAAAAAAATGAAAAAAGGAAGCTCTGTCCCTTAGATTTAAGTAAAACTAAAAATAATGTAATTTTACAGATGATTCCTAAGTAGTGCTGCTACCCTCAATGAAAAAATCAAATATATCAATATTTTTAATCATATCAGAAAACAAACAATACTGTATTATTTGGTTTTCTGGAAAAATATTTTAAGTCAACTTCTTACAGTCTTATTCAAAGCAGCATTATTACTTGTTTACTGCTTAGAAATGAGGCAAAACAAGATGGACATTTATATCACTAAATGAAAGTTAAATATATTTTTTAAACATATGCCAATTTTTATTTGAAGACAATATACATACCACTTTACCAGCATCAACCTTAACTGATAAATATGATAAATTTGATAGCCATTGGGGTACAGCTAGAACATTTCATTTCACAACAAAATTGTTAATAACAAGCCATAATTGCACCTTATTTTTTTTATATAAAATACCAGTACATAATAAATATATGGGGAGGGTGTAATACAATAGGTACTTTAAATACTTATATTATTTTCTAAATATATTATGTAGTAGTGCTGCTTTGAATGTTACATAACTTTTACTATATGATCATTACAAATGCCCAGTTAAGAAACAGTTGTGGTTACATTATTCCACCTTTTTAAAAAGCCACTATATGATCATGAGATATATATATATATATATATATATATATATATATATATATATATATATATATATATATATTTAATTACAAAATTTAACCAAATTGTCCAGTTTTAGAAAATGTCTCCTTTTTGTTACTAGGAGATTTTTTTTTTGTTATGCAATGAAATATTATTTTATATAATATTTGTGTCCACTTAAAATAATGAAAGTAACAAATTATATTTTTATACTTTTTCACAAATCGGTTTTTATCATAGTTGCATGGAAAAAGCCATGCCACAAGTGGAATGCCATGATCCTTTTGGCTTATGATATGGCATCTGTCATAATGTTAACAAATCATTTTTGTGCTAATTTTGAGTAATTCTGTTCAGCATAACATTACCTACGGTAAGTTAGAATACTCTGTAGTATGGGACACACTAAATAAAAGCCCAACATGGGTGATTGTCACCTCATATTTTCTGAAATACAGAGGTAAGCACTGGCCTGTTCTCTGTTGTTTATACCTTTTCCCACTAATATTTTTGTTATAACACCCAGAACTGCTTTCAGACACAGGTAATAGGTAATTATTTTGCCAGCCACTTGAACTGTGGCTCACTGCTATGATTTGGTACCCATTATTAGCAATAGAGTTTTACCTTTTCTTGTCGCTTCAAAATCAACTATATGACTTGGTCTGAAAGATATCCTCGCACAACTGTCTAACTTTAATTACAAAAAATTATTTTACCTCACTTTGGCAAACATTCCAAACATTTCATAAGAAAGTCACATTTTTTTCTGGTATTGTAAATTTAAGACTACTTTGTATGCATTGTATTAGAGCCGTCATATCTACTTTATTGTATAGATTTTGCAAAACAATACAGTTGCTGCGGTATGTAAAACTTAACTGTATTTCTAGTGTATATGTAATATATTTAAGCCCAATAAATGTTTTACTTCTTATGTAGAGTGTTGATGATTTAATACAGCATGATAACCTTTTCCTATTAATGTTCATAAATAAATAAATAAATCCCTCCTAATGTTTTCTTATTTTAAAATATTAGAGGAGGCTTGTGTGTTCAAATGATCCTGAGAGTCATAGTATTAGTAGGGCCATCCATTGAAGATCTCCAGCGATGGCCTGACCAAAAATAGGTACCCTGGTCCTCTCTGTGAAATAGGCCTAGTGCTAACAGTCCACTATATAAATGTGTTAGAAGACCTCTGCAATCTTCAACACCAGACCTGCCCAATAAATGGTGTTGCACTCTAGGTAGTAATTAATCAAATAGTATGTACACAGCTACACACATATGGAATCAATCCTAAATGCTAATAGCTCAGTATTCAAATAAACATATATAACCACTGTAGGTGGATAGGGTATATAAAGTGCAAGTGATAACAGTGACAGTAGTGAAATTCAATCTACAAGTAGATAGTAATAAAGTGCTAGTGCTGAAAACCATATAAGTACTATTACAAATATATCTAAAGTGCTAATAAAACAATGTCCATATAACAGTGAGCTGGAGACATGTAGTGCTGCTCCTATTAGTAATTTGTGCAGGTCAGGTAGTGAATAAAGTGACTTTAGTGATTTGTTTCTTCAGTGTAATTACACCTCTGTATAAGATGTTCCCTTACCTTACCGCTGTAAGGTAACAACGTTAAATATTATATAAAGACGGCCAGAGGGATCCGGGCTCCTGCAATGAGTTAACTTAGTCCTCTCTTCTTGGCGCGGTGAAATTCGGCAATAAAAAAATATATAGAGGGAGCTCCAGTTCAAGCGCAGTGTATAAAGGAGAAGGAGAAATGAAGTCCCCAATCGTGAAGTATGTAAGGGCTAAAAATGTGTTTATTATAAAAACAGCCAATAGGGTACTCACATTAGGAGTGGAAAACACAAACATAGCACCACGAGCGGCAAACTCACAACCTGACGTCACTTTCAGTGCCTATCTTTTTCGATGCATAGCGTCACGATCACGTGACTTCATCAGGGATTTCCAGATACCACCCACTATTTTGAATAAGTAAAAGGTAAATAGTACCCCTACTCAGTCACTAAAAAATTTAAAGTGTAAATAAGCACACACATTTTTTGACAAGTCATTTGATCAAAAATAAATAAATAACCAGGATCTCCCTGAAGTATTTGACCAAATATGGTTAAGTCCATTTATGGTGAATGACATATGAGCACTATGACAGCTTTGGCATGTTTTTTAAATCTGCTTCCAGTGGGATTCACTTTACTTATGTACATTGATGTATTCTTTTTGTTTATAGATTGGAATTACTAGTAGAGCAAATACCTGTGCTGTATTATACTTTATATGATATGACATACTTGGATATTTGCACCTACTGTATAATTGTGTTTATATGCTTAATACAACTATAGCGATACCCCTGAAGGAGCTACTTGTGTTTGTTCAGTCCGTTACTCTGCCTCTCAAACCCAAAGAACTCTCCCTCTGGCACACCTAGCAATGTGATTAATGGAATAAACCAGTAATAACACACAAACTCAGTTCTGTTCTCTCAAGTTTACTTGGACCAGGGAAATGTTTAAAGTAATATTAGTCAGCCAAGTCCTGTATGAGTAGCCAGGACTTGGTTGAAACAGTTCTCAAAACAGTCAATAACACTATGCAACAATAAAAGAATAACAACAACATACACAAATTAAATGGACTCCCCAAACAAGCTATTGATTGATGTAGAATACTATGGCTAAAGGGGAACCCCGGGCTGGCCTATAATACCTCCAATACACACACAATGAAGTAATACAAACACTAGTGGCATGTCCCCTTTAAGAGCAACAACAATAATGTTCTAGGAGCAAAGCTTTGCATTTGTTCTCTTCAGCGGCATGTAGGAGCTCTGTGGACAAGGGTCCCTCAATGTAACAGGGTAATGAGAAGGAATGTAAAATAGCTGGTGCTGTGATATAGCACTCCTCTACATGATCCAGATAACAGGTGTCTGTGCACAGTATTCAGGTGTGGTGTTTTATGGAAGGCAATAATGTTCCTGGGCAAAGCCCCCTCACCAATCCTGTACGCATTCAGTGGTCCTCCAAAGAGCGATCAACCGATTCTCCCGGCTACAGATGTGTCACGATGGCTTTCAGTCTCGTTGAATCGGCTGATTTTGTGACATTCCACACTGCTTCTGGAAGCATGCGGGTTCTGATCCTCTGGGCTGTAGCTGCAGACTGTGTGCCCCTTGGTAGGCCTCAATCCCCTCACACAGCAACAGAGGGATTCTCTCGCGATGGGATCCAGGAAACAAGGCCTGGTTCGCCTTGTGCTTTTTTTTTTTCTTCTCACCCACAATCCTCTTGACTCTCTGCAGTGCAGTCTGGGGTTTGCAGTCCTGCCCCCTCACACAGTCAGGTAGGCTGCCTTGTGCTGGGACTTCATATTCCACAGTTCTTTGCTGCTGTTCCCTGATGATTGGCTCTCAGCCTTTTCCAATAGGGAGGCTACAAAGTAAACAGTTCTGTGTGTCTGCATGTGTGAGAGGAGAGGAAGGGGGGTGAAAAGCCCACGCAGCTGCTAGCAGGCAGCTCTCTCCCTCATGGATTTAATCAGCCTGGAGAGGTATTTGCTACACAACTTTATTGGAAAATCATTATGTGGTGTGCTTACGCTGTACATCCCCGATGAAGTCACGTGACGGTGACGACACGCGTAGGACACGGACCCGGAAGTGACGCATTGGCCACGAGCTCGGCGCTCGTTTTGAATATCTATCGCTGTTTCGTTATTTATTGTGAGTACCCTTTTTAAAATAAAGCTGATTCTCTGTTTTACCACCAAATACTACACTATACGGCTCCCTTTTGTCACTCTCTCCCCCCCTCTATACCTATCATATCTGGGTACACACCGAGCGGAACCTGGTCCTGAGCACCAGTAAGCCACAATCATATAGGCTCCACACACTGCGGATATGAGAGGAGCACTGTGACAGAGACCCATGTGCAAACATCCCCTTGAGAGACCATCGAAGCATCCCCCAGAGTGAATCCACCCTCCTGGCTTCTACATATATGCTGCTTACCTTGCAGTAACAAGGTAATTAGGAAGGACACCCACGGGTGTCACTGGCACCGAAGACCTCAGCACTAGTTTCACCTTGGGCAAGCCATCCACCACCCCCCACCCCCACCTAGCACTTGGCACCGTAGTGCAGCCCAGATTGGATCACTTTGGTTATCACCACCTCCACGCTGTCTATTAATATCAGATGCTATATGGACTGCTTTGCATTGTTTTGTATATGTTGATTTTCTCCATCACATTACAATTTTCCTGATTACCTCTGTTTGTTAATTTTTAGTACCACTGTTCACATTGGTCGCTATTTCCAGCACTTTTGATTGCTGCCATCACATCCACCATTACCCCATTGGTTTTTACCACTCCTTACATTTCTTTGGTTTTATACCTTATGGTATCTCCACAAACCTGAACCACTCATCCCCTCTTTATGTTAAAAAATATAAATTTTTTTATCACCATCCACTTCACTGCTTCACAGCGACCATAAGAAGTTTATTTGTTTGAGTCACTTTCACTCATCCACTTTTGTGTTTTATATAGAACATTTTGTTATGCACTTGAGTGTGTTTTTTATGTTTTTTGCACACTAGTCACTTTCTATATTTATACGGATACATTTTATGTATTGTTGCCTTACAGTTGATGCCAGCGTATTGCAATATATGTATATATTTTATTCGATTGTCTTACTGATGGTTTAGCTTGCGATGCACACAGTCACTTTAATTCGCATATTATTCCCTGTTTGCTGATGTGACACCACAGCAACTTTATGCGATTTTTTATACTGACATCAGTTTAGGAGCGCGACACCATAACATTGATTTTTTCCATTCCTCCCAAATTGGGTATTGTTTTAACCCTTTCGGTGTTCGCTGCACCTCACACCTTTATTATACCACTTTTTTTCCGTTGTAGCGCGGGAATATTACATTTACATACGCTGTACATAAGCCACCGATACTTTCTTGGTATCTGTTTCCAGACTATGCATATTGAAGTATTTACATATTCTGTCTAACTGTCTACAACAGTTCACTCTCATCATCACTAGATGCACTTGCTCCTCTAACCACACGCAGAATCGGGCCCCAACCGTTACAACCCTGGCAAACTGACAATACTAGAAATCTCAAGAAACATTGCCATGCTCTTGAACGACCAAATGCAAGACTTCACCCTATATAAATCTGCCCTTCTAAAATACAATTCCTGCCTCCATGCTGCCAAACAAGCCTACTTTGTCTCTCTTATTAATACCTTGACATCCAGTCCCTGTTGACCCTTCTCAACTATTAACTCTCTGCTTCATCCCCCACCCCCTCTACCCACTAACTACCCACTAACTCACTCATTGCCCAAGAGATTGCCAATAACTTCAAAGACAAGATTGATGCAATTCGTGAGAACACCTCCACTGTGCGTACATCTTACCCACCCAACATACCTTGCCTAACAGCACATTCAACACTCTCCTCTTTTGAATTGGCTACTACTTAAGAGGAAACTTTTCTCAGATGCCCACCTAACCAATTGTCCCTTGGATCCTGTTACCTCACAAGTACTACGGTCACCCTCTTCTTCTATCCTATGCTCCCTCACTCACATTTACAATCTCTCCCTCTTTAGTGGCACCTTCCCCTCCCCTCTAAAACATGGGCAGATCACTCCCTTATTTAAAAAGCCCTCACTGGACCTCACCAACCTGAACAATTTAACACCTATCTCATTGCTCCCATTCACCTCTAAACTTCTAGAACGATTAGTCTACAACTGTTTTAGCTCTTACCTCAGTGAAAATAACCTTCTTGATCCCTTACAGTCTGGCTTTTGCTCACGGCACTCCACGGAAACTGCTTTACTAAAACTCACTAACGCTTTACTAACTGCTAAAACCAACAGCCAGTATTCCATACTCCTACTACTTGACCTCTCTGCGGCCTTTGATACTGTTGACCACCCGCTCCTTCTCAATAAACTACATTCCCTTGGCCTCCAAGATTCTGCTCTATCCTGGTTTTCTGCCTATCTATCAATGCGCTCCTTCAGTGTTACCTACAACTCTGTCTCCTTCTCTCCATTGCCCTTATCTGTGGTGGTCCGCCAAGGCTCTGTTCTGTGACCCCCTTCTCTTCTCTAGCTACACCTCCAACCTTGGTCACTTGATAACTACCCACGGCTTCCAATACCACTTATACGCCGATGACACCCAAATCTATCTGTCTACTCCTCACCTCACTCCTTCGCATTACTAACTTACTAACTAACATATCAGCAGGGATGTCGCACCACTTCCTTAAACAAAATCTCTCTAAAACTAAGCTAATAATATTCCCCCCACCCGTGCCCCCCTCCCTGACTTTTCCATCAAAATCAACAATGCAATCATTAGTCCCTCCTCTCACACCAGGGTACTAGGTGTAATCCTAGACTCTGACTCTGACTTGTCATTTCAGCCTCAAGTACAATCGTTATCAAAAGTGTGTAGAATTCACCTCCATAACATCTTTAAAATTCGCCCCTTTTTAACAAATGAAACCACCAAGCTCCTCATTCACGCCCTCGCTATCTCTCGCCTTGACTATTGCAACTCCCTTCTCATTGGCCTGCCTCTCCATAGGCTATCCCCTCTTCAGTCTATCATGAATGCTGCTGCCAGACTTATCCACCTTACCAACCACTCAGTGTCTGCCAACCCTCTCCTCCAATCCCTACACTGGCTCCCAATCACCCAGCAAATTAACTTCAAAATACTAACTACAAAATACAAAGCCATTCACAACTCTGCCCGAGCTACATCACCAACCTTGTCTCCAAATATCACCCAAACTGTCCTCTCCGCTCTTCTCAAGACCTCCTACTCTCAAGCTCTCTTGTCTCCTCCTCCCATGCTCGTCTCCAGGATTTCTAAAGAGCCTCTCCCATCCTCTGGAACTCGCTACCTCAACCTGTCCGGCTATCCCCTACTCTTACTACCTTCAGGCGATCCCCATAAACTCATCTCTTCAGGGAAGCTTATCACATCTCCAACTAATCTTTTACCACTTCCATCAGCTCATTCCCCACAGCTACAACCTTTTGTACCACCTTCCCCACCCTATTAGATTGTAAGCTCTTCTAAGCAGGGCCCTCTTAATTCTTTATTGTATTATAACTGTATTGTCTCCCTTTTATATTGTAAAGTGCTGTGTAAACTTTTGGCACTATATAAATCCTGTATAATAATATAATAATAATAATAATTATGAACAAGCAGCAAAAATGCTTATGCTTTAAAACAAGTCTTCATTTATCTTTATAGCTGCATTATGGAGAAAATCAGAACAGAAACCTGACATCACAGCTCCTTTTCTCTTTACTCTGTATGAGGAGCAGGATATTTAAAGCCTGAAAGCCCTCTAATGTAACAGCAGAGCTCAGTGGCGTATTAAGGGGGGTGCGGGGGGCGGGCTGCACTGGGTGCCACACACTGGGGGGGGTGTCAGGCCGGCGCCCCCCTCCGCGATGGAAGCGGCAACAGCGCGCGCCGAGAGTGACAGGCAGCGGCAGTGGTGAGAGGAGGGGGAGGGTGTTCGCCGCTCTCCGCGGCTCTGATCTGTCTCGGCTGTGTCATACAGCCGAGCAGAGTGAAGCCGCCGGCTCCGCCTCCCTCTCCTCCTTGTAGTCTACACTGTAGGGGGGGGGGGGGTTTGTAGTAGGGGGGGTCTGTACTGAAGGGGGGGTCTGCATTGTAGGGGGGGTTTGTAGTAGGGGGGGGTCTGTACTGAAGGGGGGGTCTGTACTGAAGGGGGGGTCTCCACTGTAGGGGGGTTTGTAGTAGGGGGGTCTGTACTGAAGGGGGGGTCTGCATTGTAGGGGGGTCTCCACTGTAGGTAGGTCTGTACTGAAGGGGGGGTCTGCACTGTAGGTAGGTCTGTACTGAAGGGGGGTCTGCACTGTAGGGGGGTTGTGCAGGGGGGGTCTGTATTGTAGGGGGGTCTGTATTGTAGGCGGGTCTGTGTAACATGCAGGGGGTCCAGAGCTGTTAGGGGGGTGTCTGTGTAACATACAGGTGTCCAGAGATGCAGGGTGCTGTGTAATGTAAAGGGGGCAGGGTGCTGTGTAATGTAAAGGGGTGCAGGGTGCTGTGTAATGTAAAGGGGTCTAGAGGTGCAGGGTGCTGTGTAATGTAAAGGGGTCTAGAGGTGCAGGGTGCTGTGTAATGTAAAGGGGTCTAGGGGTGCAGGGTGCTGTGTAATGTAAAGGGGTCCAGAGGTGCAGGGTGCTGTGTAATGTAAAGGGGTCTAGAGGTGCAGGGTGCTGTGTAATGTAAAGGGGTCTAGAGGTGCAGGGTGCTGTGTAATGTAAAGGGGTCTAGAGGTGCTGTGTAATGTAAAGGGGTCTAGAGGTGCTGTGTAATGTAAAGGGGTCTAGAGGTGCTGTGTAATGTAAAGGGGTCTAGAGGTGCTGTGTAATGTAAAGGGGTCTAGAGGTGCTGTGTAATGTAAAGGGGTCCAGAGGTGCAAGGGCCGTGTAATGTAAAGGGGTGCAGAGGTGCAGGGTGCTGTGTAATGTAAAGGGGTGCAGAGGTGCAGGGTGCTGTGTAATGTAAAGGGGTGCAGAGGTGCAGTGTGCTGTGTAATGTAAAGGGGTGCAGAGGTGCAGGGTGCTGTGTAATGTAAAGGGGTCCAGAGTGCTGTGTAATATAAAGGGGTCCAGAGGTGCAGGGGTGTGTGTAATGTACACAGTAGTGACAAAGAGGTATGCAGGGAGCACAGTGGGGTGTTTTTACGTTTTAATGTGGGGGGGGGTGCTAGATATAGGATCCGCCCCGGGTGCCAAATGCACTAGGTACGCAGAGCTATAAACTGTTATTAATACACACAATCGGAAATTCAGCCAGCAAAAGACCGATGAGAGCTTTTCATCGGAAAATGTGACCGTGTAGGCTCCATCTGACTTTTGCTGACGGAATTTCGCCAGCAAATGATTGAGAGCATGTTCTCATTTTTTCCGTCGGAAATTCCAATCATCTGTGGCAATTCCGACGTGCAAAATTCTGACTGCATTGGACTTCATTTTTGGGGCTCGTTGTAGTGTTGTACGTCACCGCGTTCTTGACGGTCGGAATATGGTGTGACCGTGTGTAGGCAACACAAGCTTGAGCGTAATTCCGTCGTAATTCCATCAGAAAAAACGTCCAAGGCTTTTACGACAAGAATTCAGATCGTGTGTACGTGGTGGTGGACGGTGTTGCCACAAGACTGTAGGCCCTCACAGTTACTCTTGGTGGGCGCAGGAATGGGCCCTGTTGTGAGTTATTAGATCAAGATTTGTAATTGCAAGCACCTGATGAACAGGGCAGAAAAATTGGGCCTTTGGCGGTGGTGGTGGACGGTGTTGCCACAAGACTGCAGGCCCTCATAGTTACTCTTGGTGGGCGCAGGAATGGGCCCTGCTGTGAACTATTAGATCAAGATTTGTAATTACCCTCCCCTGTTAAACAGGGGCTGAAAAATTGTGCCTTAGGCACTGGTGCTGGTGCCACAACACTGCAACCCCTCACAGAGACTGTACTTGGAGCACAGCAGTCACACGTGTTGCGAAGCATTTTTTTTAAAAAATTGTAAGTACCCGCCCTGTTAAACAGGGGCTGAAAAATTGTGCCTTAGGCACTGGTGCTGGTGCCACAACACTGCAACCCCTCACAGAGACTGTACTTGGAGCACAGCAGTCACACGTGTTGCGAAGCATTTTTTTAAAAAATTGTAAGTACCCGCCCCTGTTAAACAGGGCTGAAAAATTGTGCCTTAGGCACTGGTGCTGGTGCCACAACACTGCAACCCGGCCCTCACAGATACTGTACTTGGAGCACAGCAGTCACACGTGTTGCGAAGCATTTTTTAAAAAAATTGGAAGTACACGCCCCTGTTAAACAGGGGCTGAAAAAATTGTGCCTTAGGCACTGGTGTGGTGGCATGGATCATTGAGGAGGAGGAAGAGGATAGTCAGTGAACATAAGAGGACAGTCACTCAGCATCAGCATAGGCAGTCTTGAAGGGATGTGACATTAAAAATTATTCGGTTATATCCGCCTCAGGTGCCTGGTAGCTGGTGGTGATCCAAGACTGATTCATTTTGATGAATGTCAGTCGATCAACCGAGGCGGTGGACAGGCGCACCCTATGATCAGTCACAAATCCTCCAGCAGCACTGAATGTGCGTTCGGAAAGAACGCTGGAGGCAGGACAGGCCAGTAGCTCAATTGCATACTGTGCAAGCTCTGGCCAGTGATCCATCCTCAGGACCCAGTAAGCCAGAGGATTTTCGGTGGGAAAGGTGTCCAAGTCTGACCTTGCCCCAAGGTATTCCTGCACCATGTATATCAGACGCTGGCGATGGTTGCTGGAACCGATCATACCTTGGGGCTGCGGACTAAAAAATTGTCTGAACGCATCGGTCAGACGTCCACCTTCCCCACCGCTCCTTCTGCCACTGACCGAAGCCTCAGCAACTCGTCGCCCAGGACCAGGAGTTTGTAGCCTCCCAGTTTCTGGGAACGCGTTGCACAGACCTTTCTGCAAGGCCTCCCTGAGATGTCTCATCCTCTGCTCCCTCTGCGACGGCAAGATAAGGTCCGCAACCTTACCCTTGTACCGCGGATCAAGGAGAGTGGCCAGCCAGTAATGGTCCCTCTCCTTGATCCGAAGAACACGAGGATCCTTCCGCAGGCTTTGCAGGATCAGGGAGGCCATGCAGCGTAGGTTAGCTGAGGCATTCGGTCCGGAGTCTTCTGGGTCACTGAGGATGACATGATCGCCAGCCACCTCCTCCCAGCCACGTACAAGTCCACTGGTTTGTTGGGACTGTACATCATCCCTAAAAGACTGCTGCTGCTGATGCTGAGTGCCAGGCTCCACCTCCATGCTCACACAATCCTCCTCCTCCTCCTCCTCCTCCTCCTCATCCTCTTCCTGTGTGATGGGTGGGACAGAAGGAACACTGTCCGGATAAAGGGGGCCTTGAGAGGCAAGGAAGTCCTCCTCTTCCTGCCTCTGTTCTGCCTCAAGTGCCCTGTCCATTATCCCACGCAGCGTATGCTCCAACAGGTGGACAAGAGGGACAGTGTCACTGATGCATGCACTGTCACTGCTCACCATCCTCGTGGCCTCCTCAAATGGTGAGAGGACAGTGCATGCATCCCTGATCATGCTCCACTGACGTGGGGAAAAAAAAACAAGCTCCCCTGACCCTGTCCTGGTGCCGTAGTCGCAAAGGTACTCATTGATGGCCCTCTGCTGCGTGTGCAGTCGCTGCAGCATGGCCAACGTTGAGTTCCACCTGGTGGGCATGTCACATATTAGGCGGTTCTTGGGCAGGTTCAGCTCCTTTTGCAGCTCAGTCAGCCGAGCACTGGCATTATAAGATCGGCGGAAATGCACACAGACTTTCCTGGCCTGCCTCAGGACATCCTGTAAGCCTGGGAACCTGCCCAAGAACCGCTGCACCACCAGGTTGAGGACGTGAGCCATGCAGGGCACATGGGTGAGCTGCCCCTGTCGCAGGGCGGAGAGGAGGTTGGTGCCATTGTCAGAAACGACCATTCCTGGCTTAAGCTGACGTGGCGTCAACCACCTCTCGGCCTGCCCCTGCAGAGCTGCCAGAACCTCTGGCCCAGTGTGGCTCCTGTCCCCCAAACACACCAGCGCAAGCACGGCATGGCATCTTTTTGCCTGCGTACTTGCGTAGCCCCTTGTACGCCTACGGAGCACCGCTGGTTCCAAGGACAGAGCACTGGAGGAAGAAGAAGAGGAGGGGGTGGAGGAGAGAGGTGTGTCACAACCAGTAGCAGTAGTCGCGTTTTGGAGGCGTGGTGGCGGAACAACCTCCAACACTACTGCACCTTGTCCTGCATCCCTCCCAGCTGCCAATAGAGTGACCCAATGGGCCGTGAAAGAAAGGTACCGTCCCTGTCCATGCCTGCTGGACCATGAGTCAGCGGTAATATGCACCTTACCGCTGACCGCCCTGTCCAGCGAGGCATGGACATTGCCCTCCACATGCCGGTAGAGAGACGGAATCGCCTTCCGCGAGAAAAAGTGGCGTTTGGGAACCTGCCACTGAGGAACCGCACATTGAACAAACTCACGGAAGGGGGCCGAGTCTACCAACTGAAAAGGCAGCAGTTGAAGTGCTAGCAATTTAGCAAGGCTAGCATTCAACCGCTGGGCATGTGGATGGCTGGGAGTGTACTTCTTTCTACGGTCCAGCAGCTGGGGCAGGGAAATTTGCCTGCTGCAATCGGACGTCGGTGTACTGCAAGTACTTGGTTGTGACACACCGAATTCTACACCTTCAGTCCTCTCAGAGCAGCTTTCAGAGAGGACTGAAGGTGTAGTGGGGATGGAGATCCTAGCTGAGGAGGAGCAAGGAGAGGTCCGCTTAGTTCTTTGGTGTGGGTCTTTTATGTGTGCCTGCCAACGAGCTGCATGGCAGGTCGCCATATGTCTGGTCATGCTTGTCGTGCCCAAGCGGCTGATGTTTTGGCCACGCGAGATACGCTTGAGACAAATATTGCAAATAGCAGTGGTGCGATCTGCTGCACTCGTCTCAAAAAAGGCCCACACCAAAGAACTTTTCTGATAACGTGCAGAGGCAGCGCCCTGCACAGGCGGAGCTCTGCGGTGTTGTACAGTTGCTGTGCTGGCCTCTACCTGGCCTCCAGGGGGCATCCTGCCTCGTTGGACATGTGACGCCGCATCCTCCTCCTCCTCGTCCTCCTCCTCATCCTCTCTCCCTTGAGGCACCCACGTGGAGTCAGTGACCTCATCATCCCCTCCCTCTTCACCACTAGAGCAAACCTGGCAGTAAGCTGCAGCTGGTGGAACAGTACTGCCAGATTCCTCAAGCTGGGTATCGTCATCCGAGCCTTCGAATCGTTGGGCATCCTCCTGGAGCATGTACCCAACACTGTGCTCAAAGAGTTCGGGGGACTCCTCAGGAGGACATGGTGGGTCTAGGGAAGGGGTGGCTGATGATGCTCTGTCAGTACCCTGAGCCTGGGTGAGAGAGGATGAGGAGGATGAGGAGGGCTTGGTCATCCATTCTACCAAGCCTTCAGCATGATGCGGCTCCACATGTCCAGCTGCCGAAAACAAAGACGCGCGTGTCCCATGGCCACGTGCTGATGACGATGCACGACCACGTCCACGTCCACGGCCACGTCCACTAGAAACAGAGCCTGCCTGCCCTGTGTTCTTGGCTCTGCACGCTCTGCCTCCCCTTGGCGGTCTTCCAGCCATTGTAGTCGGTAGTCCTGTGGGTGCTGCTGAGAAGAATATATAGGAGCTCTGTGTGATGCCACTAACACACTAGAAGTCCTATGGGTGCTTCTGCAAAGAAAATAGAGGAGCTCTGTGTGATGCCACTAACACACTAGAAGTCCTGTGGGTGCTGCTGAGAAGAATATATAGGAGCTCTGTGTGATGCCACTAACACACTAGAAGTCCTGTGGGTGCTTCTGCAAAGAAAATAGAGGAGCTCTGTGTGATGCCACTAACACACTAGAAGTCCTGTGGGTGCTTATGCAAAGAAAATAGAGGAGCTCTGTGTGATGCCACTAACACACTAGAAGTCCTGTGGGTGCTGCTGAGAAGAATATATAGGAGCTCTGTGTGATGCCACTAACACACTAGAAGTCCTATGGGTGCTTCTGCAAAGAAAATAGAGGAGCTCTGTGTGATGCCACTAACACACTAGAAGTCCTGTGGGTGCTTCTGCAAAGAAAATAGAGGAGCTCTGTGTGATGCCACTAACACACTAGAAGTCCTGTGGGTGCTTCTGCAAAGAAAATAGAGGAGCTCTGTGTGATGCCACTAACACACTAGAAGTCCTGTGGGTGCTTATGCAAAGAAAATAGAGGAGCTCTGTGTGATGCCACTAACACACTAGAAGTCCTGTGGGTGCTGCTGAGAAGAATATATAGGAGCTCTGTGTGATGCCACTAACACACTAGAAGTCCTATGGGTGCTTCTGCAAAGAAAATAGAGGAGCTCTGTGTGATGCCACTAACACACTAGAAGTCCTGTGGGTGCTTCTGCAAAGAAAATAGAGGAGCTCTGTGTGATGCCACTAACACACTAGAAGTCCTGTGGGTGCTTATGCAAAGAAAATAGAGGAGCTCTGTGTGATGCCACTAACACACTAGAAGTCCTGTGGGTGCTGCTGAGAAGAATATATAGGAGCTCTGTGTGATGCCACTAACACACTAGAAGTCCTATGGGTGCTTCTGCAAAGAAAATAGAGGAGCTCTGTGTGATGCCACTAACACACTAGAAGTCCTGTGGGTGCTTATGCAAAGAAAATAGAGGAGCTCTGTGTGATGCCACTAACACACTAGAAGTCCTGTGGGTGCTTCTGCAAAGAAAATAGAGGAGCTCTGTGTGATGCCACTAACACACTAGAAGTCCTGTGGGTGCTTCTGCAAAGAAAATAGAGGAGCTCTGTGTGATGCCACTAACACACTAGAAGTCCTGTGGGTGCTGCTGAGAAGAATATATAGGAGCTCTGTGTGATGCCACTAACACACTAGAAGTCCTATGGGTGCTTCTGCAAAGAAAATAGAGGAGCTCTGTGTGATGGGACTAACACACTTCAAGTCCTATAGGTGCTTCTGGGAACAAAATATAGCTCTGTGTGTGTGATGGGACTAACACACTTCAAGTCCTATAGGTGCTTCTGGGAAGAAAATATAGCTCTGTGTGTGTGATGGGGCTAACACACTTCAAGTCCTATAGGTGCTTCTGGGAAGAAAATATAGCTCTGTGTGTGTGATGGGACTAACACACTTCAAGTCCTATAGGTGCTTCTGGGAAGAAAATATAGCTCTGTGTGTGTGATGGGACTAACACACTTCAAGTCCTATAGGTGCTTCTGGGAAGAAAATATAGCTCTGTGTGTGTGATGGGACTAACACACTTCAAGTCCTATAGGTGCTTCTGGGAAGAAAATATAGCTCTGTGTGTGTGATGGGACTAACACACTTCAAGTCCTATAGGTGCTTCTGGGAAGAAAATATAGCTCTGTGTGTGTAATGGGACTAACACACTTCAAGTCCTATAGGTGCTTCTGGGAACAAAATATAGCTCTGTGTGTGTGATGGGACTAACACACTTCAAGTCCTATAGGTGCTTCTGGGAACAAAATATAGCTCTGTGTGTGTGATGGGACTAACACACTTCAAGTCCTATAGGTGCTTCTGGGAAGAAAATATAGCTCTGTGTGTGTGATGGGACTAACACACTTCAAGTCCTATAGGTGCCTCTGGGAACAAAATATAGCTCTGTGTGTGTGATGGGACTAACACACTTCAAGTCCTATAGGTGCTTCTGGGAACAAAATATAGCTCTGTGTGTGTGATGGGACTAACACACTTCAAGTCCTATAGGTGCTTCTGGGAACAAAATATAGCTCTGTGTGTGTGATGGGACTAACACACTTCAAGTCCTATAGGTGCTTCTGGGAACAAAATATAGCTCTGTGTGTGTGATGGGACTAACACACTTCAAGTCCTATAGGTTCTTCTGGGAACAAAATATAGCTCTGTGTGTGTGATGGGACTAACACACTTCAAGTCCTATAGGTGCTTCTGGGAACAAAATATAGCTCTGTGTGTGTGATGGGACTAACACACTTCAAGTCCTATAGGTGCTTCTGGGAAGAAAATATAGCTCTGTGTGTGTAATGGGACTAACACACTTCAAGTCCTATAGGTGCTTCTGGGAACAAAATATAGCTCTGTGTGTGTGATGGGACTAACACACTTCAAGTCCTATAGGTGCTTCTGGGAAGAAAATATAGCTCTGTGTGTGTGATGGGACTAACACACTTCAAGTCCTATAGGTGCTTCTGGGAAGAAAATATAGCTCTGTGTGTGTGATGGGACTAACACACTTCAAGTCCTATAGGTGCTTCTGGGAAGAAAATATAGCTCTGTGTGTGTGATGGGACTAACACACTTCAAGTCCTATAGGTGCTTCTGGGAACAAAATATAGCTCTGTGTGTGTAATGGGACTAACACACTTCAAGTCCTATAGGTGCTTCTGGGAACAAAATATAGCTCTGTGTGTGTGATGGGACTAACACACTTCAAGTCCTATAGGTGCTTCTGGGAAGAAAATATAGCTCTGTGTGTGTGATGGGACTAACACACTTCAAGTCCTATAGGTGCTTCTGGGAAGAAAATATAGCTCTGTGTGTGTGATGGGACTAACACACTTCAAGTCCTATAGGTGCTTCTGGGAAGAAAATATAGCTCTGTGTGTGTGATGGGACTAACACACTTCAAGTCCTATAGGTGCTTCTGGGAAGAAAATATAGCTCTGTGTGTGTAATGGGACTAACACACTTCAAGTCCTATAGGTGCTTCTGGGAACAAAATATAGCTCTGTGTGTGTGATGGGACTAACACACTTCAAGTCCTATAGGTGCTTCTGGGAACAAAATATAGCTCTGTGTGTGTGATGGGACTAACACACTTCAAGTCCTATAGGTGCTTCTGGGAAGAAAATATAGCTCTGTGTGTGTGATGGGACTAACACACTTCAAGTCCTATAGGTGCCTCTGGGAACAAAATATAGCTCTGTGTGTGTGATGGGACTAACACACTTCAAGTCCTATAGGTGCTTCTGGGAACAAAATATAGCTCTGTGTGTGTGATGGGACTAACACACTTCAAGTCCTATAGGTTCTTCTGGGAACAAAATATAGCTCTGTGTGTGTGATGGAACTAACACACTTCAAGTCCTATAGGTGCTTCTGGGAACAAAATATAGCTCTGTGTGTGTGATGGGACTAACACACTTCAAGTCCTATAGGTGCTTCTGGGAAGAAAATATAGCTCTGTGTGTGTAATGGGACTAACACACTTCAAGTCCTATAGGTGCTTCTGGGAAGAAAATATAGCTCTGTGTGTGTAATGGGACTAACACACTTCAAGTCCTATAGGTGCTTCTGGGAACAAAATATAGCTCTGTGTGTGTGATGGGACTAACACACTTCAAGTCCTATAGGTGCTTCTGGGAACAAAATATAGCTCTGTGTGTGTGATGGGACTAACACACTTCAAGTCCTATAGGTGCTTCTGGGAAGAAAATATAGCTCTGTGTGTGTGATGGGACTAACACACTTCAAGTCCTATAGGTGCCTCTGGGAACAAAATATAGCTCTGTGTGTGTGATGGGACTAACACACTTCAAGTCCTATAGGTGCTTCTGGGAACAAAATATAGCTCTGTGTGTGTGATGGGACTAACACACTTCAAGTCCTATAGGTGCTTCTGGGAACAAAATATAGCTCTGTGTGTGTGATGGGACTAACACACTTCAAGTCCTATAGGTGCTTCTGGGAACAAAATATAGCTCTGTGTGTGTGATGGGACTAACACACTTCAAGTCCTATAGGTTCTTCTGGGAATAAAATATAGCTCTGTGTGTGTGATGGGACTAACACACTTCAAGTCCTATAGGTGCTTCTGGGAACAAAATATAGCTCTGTGTGTGTGATGGGACTAACACACTTCAAGTCCTATAGGTGCTTCTGGGAAGAAAATATAGCTCTGTGTGTGTAATGGGACTAACACACTTCAAGTCCTATAGGTGCTTCTGGGAACAAAATATAGCTCTGTGTGTGTGATGGGACTAACACACTTCAAGTCCTATAGGTGCTTCTGGGAAGAAAATATAGCTCTGTGTGTGTAATGGGACTAACACACTTCAAGTCCTATAGGTGCTTCTGGGAACAAAATATAGCTCTGTGTGTGTGATGGGACTAACACACTTCAAGTCCTATAGGTGCTTCTGGGAACAAAATATAGGAGCTCTGCCTGCCTGCCACGAACACACTACAAGTCCTATAGGTGCTTCTGGTAACAAAATATAGGAGCTCTGCCTGCCTGCCACGAACACACTACAAGTCCTATAGGTGCTTCTGGTAACAAAATATAGGAGCTCTGCCTGCCTGCCACGAACACACTACAAGTCCTATAGGTGCTTCTGGTAACAAAATATAGGAGCTCTGCCTGCCTGCCACGAACACACTACAAGTCCTATAGGTGCTTCTGGTAACAAAATATAGGAGCTCTGCCTGCCTGCCACGAACACACTACAAGTCCTATAGGTGCTTCTGGTAACAAAATATAGGAGCTCTGCCTGCCTGCCACGAACACACTACAAGTCCTATAGGTGCTTCTGGTAACAAAATATAGGAGCTCTGCCTGCCTGCCACGAACACACTACAAGCCCCTCTTTCTCAATCAATCTTTGTAACTGAATCTATCTAACTCAATTTCTGTAAGTGAATCTCTCTACCTAACTAAATCGAGCAGAGTGTCACAGAATCAGCCTGCTCAATCTGCGCCGGAACAGCATGTGACCGGCGCAGACGGCGTGGCGGCCTTTTATAGGGGGGGGCGTGTACTACAGCCCCTGAGCTGTAATTGGCTACAGGCGTCCTGCCTGTAGCCAATTATGGCTCTTCGAGTTTCCGGGGCTGTGATTGGCCAAGCATGCGGGGTCACAGTGCATGCTTGGCCAATCATCAGCCAGCAATGCACTGCGCCGGCCGCGCCGGCCGCAATGCATTGCGGGGCCGCTCGCATCACACGAACGTGATGCGAGCGGCCAAAATAGTTCTGGGCTCGCCGAGCGAGCGAACGCCCGGTGCTCGATGCGAACGTGGGTTCGCATCGAGCACCGGGCCCATCCCTAGTCACAGGAATCAAATAAATCTGCTCTACCATACAGAAACTGATTTAATTAGCACTGCAATAAAGTTGGACACTTATTTATACAGAGTTTTGCTGGAATGGATGATCTGTCTGTGTAAAGATTTCTTAAACAGTAGTAAACCGCTGATTTCAAAAATAAAAATAAATCCCCTGCGAGGCAGGAAAATTATGTGCAAGTATGCATCGCGATGAGTGCTGGGCTCCAGCGATCGCTCGTGACACGGGGAGAACTGGGATCTCTGGGAGAAGAGACTGATCGTGTGTTCATACAAAGTATGAACACCAATCTATCTCTTCCCCTAGCAAGTCCCATCCCCCCTTCAGTTAGAACACGTAGCAGGGAACACAGTTAACCCCTTGATCGCCCCCCTAGTGTTAACCCCTTCACTGCCATTGACATTTTTACAGTAATCAATGCACTTTTATAGCACTGATCGTTGTATAAATGACAATGGTTCCATAAATGTGTCAAAATTGTCCGATGCGTCCGCCATAATGTCATAGTCCCAATAAAAATTGCACATCGCCGCCATTACTAGTAAAAAAAAATAAATAATAATAAATATGCTATAAATCTATCCCCTATTTTGTAGACACTATAACTTTTGCGCAAACCAATCAATATACGCTTATTGCGATTTTTATTACTAAAAATATGTAGAATAATACATATCGGCCTAAACGGAGAAAAAATTACAAAAAAAAAATTATTAAAAAGTACAAAATACTTATTTTTTTCCAAAATTGCCGCTCTTTCTTTGTTTATAACGCAGAGATGATCAAATACCACCAAAAGAAAGCTCTATTTGTGGGGAAAAAAAGACATAAATTTTGTTTGGGTACAACATCGCACGACCACGCAATTGTCAGTTAAAGCAACGCAGTGCCGAAACGCAAAAAATGGCCTGGTCATTCAGCAGCCAAATCTTCCGGGGCTGAAGTGGTTAAAAAAATGTGTTTACTATCGCTTTAAAGTTTCTGACATCTTTCTGGAAATGATTTACTAAAGACAAATAGGCTGTTAACATTGCAGAGGGAATTTTCCCATAACTTAGTGAATGTGGTGAAAATGTACTTTAACTACTTCAGCCCCGGACCAATTTGCAGCCAAAGGACCAGGCCCCTTTTTGCGATTCGGCACTGCGTCGCTTTAACTGACAATTGCGCGGTCGTGCGACGTGGCTCCCAAACAAAATTGGCATCCTTTTTTCCCACAAATAGAGCTTTCTTTTGGTGGTATTTGATCACCCCTGCGGTTTGTATTTTTTGCGCTATAAACAAAAATAGAGCGACAATTTTGCTATAATAAATATCCCCCAAAAATATATAAAATTTTTTTATTTACCTCAGTTTAGGCCGATACGTATTCTTCTACATATTTTTGGTACATCGCAATTAGCGATTATTGATTGGTTTGCACAAAAGTTATAGCGTTTACAAAATAGGGGACAGTTTTATAGCATTTTTATTAATATTTTTTTTTTTTACTAGTAATGGCGGCGATCAGCGATTTTTATTGTGACTGCGACATTATGGCGGACACATCGGACATTTTTGACACATTTTTGGGACCATTGTCATTTATACAGAAATCATTGCTATTTTAATGCACTGATTCCTATGTAAATGACAGTGGCAGTGAAGGAGTTAACCACTAGGGGGCGGGGAGGAGTTAGTGTGACGTGTGTGTGTTTTTTTTTACAGTAGGGGGCGTGGCTGACGTCTGACGTCACTGATCGGCGTTCCCGGTGACAGGGAACAGCCGATCAGTGACAGGCAGTGTAGGAAGCGCGGGGAGAGGTTTGTTTTCACAGACCTCTCCCCGTTCTTCAGCTCTGTGACCCGATCGCGGGACACCAGCGGCGATCGCTGGTCCCGCGGCCGCGGTCACGGAGCTCCCGACCGGGTCGCGAGCGCGCCGCCGCCGCGCGCAACCCCGCGGCTAGGCAATTAAAGGGGACGTATATATACGTTCTTTTGCCTAGCTGTGCTATTCTGCCGACGTATATGTGCAGGAGGCGGTCGGGAAGCGGTTAAATGTACTTGTCTGATTGCATGATGCTGGGCACATTAGTTTAGGAGCAGCAATGCTAGAGCAGAATGCTTCCTCCAGCTGCCAAAAAAATGACTGGTCCAGTAAGAAAAAGAGTAGGTATATAGGCTCACGAAGACATATACTGGTGGCATTTATTAGGAGACCAGTATTTTGTTACCGGGCACATGGCTTCATTACATTGCAGGTCAGATTGACAGATTACAGGATGGGAGTCTACATATTCGCCAGCACATCAATGATCTACAATTACTGTCCAAAGGTTTTTATTGCAGAGAGATCACATTATAGAGACAAGTGCAACGTTTCGGAGTTGCGCAGGATCCCTTCGTCAGGCATGTTTCCAGGATCCAGCTGGTATTCGTTACAGCACCTGCCATTTTCCAGGAAAGTGTGCGATAGGAATATAAAAAAGATTACAGGATGGAGCTGGGGAGGACCCAGACGTCATGGTGCATATTGGTACAAATGAGAAAATTAAAGGAAGATGGGGCATCTTAAAGAACAACTTAACCGCTTCCGGACCAGCCGCTGTAGTTATAATGCGGCAGGTTGGCTCCCCTGCGTCGTAGCTGTACGTCAGCTCTTTAAGACAGCTCCAGCGGTGCGCTCGTGCACCTGAATCGTGTCCCCGAAGCGTGATGAGAGTGCCCGGCGGCGCGATGACCGTGACAGAGCGAGAACCGGGACCTGTGTGTGTAAACACACAAATCCCGGTTCTGTCAGGGGAGAGGAGACAGATCATGTGTTCCTAATAAATAGGAACAATGATCTTTCTTCTCCTATCTTTCTTTGTTCGAACACGCGAACACCATTAAAGTCTATGGGACATGAACGTGAAAAATCAAGTGCTCATTTTAAAGGCTTATATGCAAGTTATTGCCATAAAAAGTGTTTGGGGTCCTGACCCAGGGGACATGTATCAATGCAAAAAAGATTTTTAAAAACAGACGGTTTTTCGGGAGCAGTGATTTTAATAATGCTTAAAGTGAAACAAAAAAAATTTAAATTTAAATTTAAATATTCAAAATATTTAAATATCGTGCCTGGGGGTGTCCTTAGTATGCTTGCAAATGCTTGTAAAGTAGTGCATTTTTCCACAGCAAAATTACATTTCTAAAGGAACAAAAATTTATTTAAAACTACTTGCGGCTGTAATGTATTGTCGGGTCCCGGCAATATAGATGAAAATCATTGAAAAAAACGGTATGGGCCCCCCCAGTCCATTACCAGGCCCTTTGGGTCTGGTATGGATATTAAGGGGAACCCTGCACCCACATTTTTAAAAAGAAAAATGGCGTGGGAGGTCCCCCAGGAACTATATACTCTTGGGCCTTAGGTGTTGGTGGTACCATAACACTGTAAGCCCTCACAGTTAATCTTGTTGGGTGCAGGAACGGGCCCTGCGTTGAAATATTATATTAAAAAAATTGTAATTACATGCCCCTGTTAAACAGGGTTAGAAAAATTGGGCCTTGGGTGGTGGTGGTGCAACAACTCTGTACCCCTCACAGATACTCATGTTGGGCGCAGGAACCAGCGCAGGAACCTTGGGTGGTGGTGCCCTAAACCAAAAATATTGTTGGAAGCTAGCATCATCAAGATTGAGGAGGAATAGGATAGTCAGCATAGGCAGTCTTCAAGGGATCCTACATCCATAGAAAATTCAATCAGTTACATCAGCATCAGGTGCTTGATACCTGCTGATCCAAGACTGATTCATTTTTTTGAATGTGAGCCTATCAACGGAGTCTGTGGACAGGCGCACTCTATGATCCGTTACAAACCCTCCAGCAGCACTGAATGTGCGTTCAGATAGAACGCTGGATGCAGGACAGGCCAGTAGCTTAATTGCATATTGAGCAAGTTATGGCCAGCGGTCCATCCTCAGGACCCAGTACAGTATCCCAGTGTATGGTCTGTTGGAAAGCACCATGTAATGCAGACGCTGGCGATGGTTGCTTGAACCGATCAGACGTTGACACTGAGGACTGAAAGATGTTTCATCCTCTGCTCCCTCTGCGAAGGCAGGATGAGTTCTGCAACCTTACCCTTGTAATGTGGATCAAGAAGGATTGCCAGCCAGTAATGATCCCTCTCCTTGATACCACAAATCCTAGGGTCCTTTCGCAGGCTTTGCAGAATCAGGAGGACATGTGGCGTCGGTTTGCAGAGACATTTGATTCTGAGTCCTCTAAAGATCACATGATCCGTAACAACCTCCTCCCAGCCACGTACAACTCCTTAGGTTTCTGGGGACTGAAAACCATCCCTTGAAGACTGCTGCTGAGTGTTATCCTCCACGTCCATGCTCGCACATCCTCCTCCTCTTCTTCCTGTGTGTTTGGCGGGCCCGCAGGAATGCTATCTGGATAAAGGAGGCCTTGAGAGGTAAGGAAGTCCTCCTCTTCCTCCCGCTGTTCTGCCTCAAGTGCCCTGTCCATTTTTTCACGAAGCATGTGCTCCAACAGGAAGACTAGAGGGACAGTGTCACTGATGCATGCATTGTCACTGCTCACTATACTTGTGGCCTCCTCAAATGGTGACAGGACAGTGAACGCATCCTTGATCAATAGCCACTGGTGTGGCGAAAAGAAGCCAAGCTCCCCTGACCCTGTCCTGGTGCCATACTTGCACAGGTGCTCATTAATGGTCCTCTGCTGCATGTGCAGCTGCTGCAGCATTGCCAACATTGAGTTCCACCTGGTGGGCATGTCACAAAGGAGGCGGTTAGTGGGCAGGTTGCATTCCCGTTGAAGGTCAGCCAGCCGAGCACTGGCATTGTATGACTGGTGGAAATTACCACAGACTTTTCTGGCCTGCCTCAGGAGATCCTGTAAGCCTGGGCACCTGCTCAAGAACTGCTGAACCACCAAATTCAAAGTGTCCCTGTCAGAGGATGGAGAAAAGGTTGGTGCCATTGTCGCATACAACCATTCCTCGCTGAAGCTGGCATGGCATCAACCACCTCTGAGCTTGCCCTTGTAGAGCTGACAGAATCTCTGCCCCAGTGTGGCTCCTGTCCCCTAAGCAGACGAACTCATGGCATCTTTTTGCCTGACTACTTGCGTAGCCCCATGAATGCTTATGGAGCACCGCTGGTTCAGAGGACAAATCTGCAGAAGAGGCCATGAATGAAGAAGAAGAGGAGGGGGTGGAGCAGAGAGCTGTGCCAGAATCACCAACTCTGTCCTGCATCCTTCCCAGCTGCCAGCAGAGTTACCCAGTGCACCGTGAAGGAAAGGTTACATCCCTGCCCATGCCTGCTGGACCATGAGTCAGCGGTAATATGCACCTTACTGCTGACCGCCCTGTCCAACGAGGCTTCCACATGCCGGCAGAGAGCCAAATGGCCTTTCGTGAAAAGAAATGGCGTTTTGGAACCTGCCATTGAGGTACACCACATTCCACAAATTCACGAAAGGGAGCAGAGTCTACCAGCTGAAAAGGCAGCAATTGCAGTGCTAGCAATTTGGCCAAGCTAGCATTTAGATGCTGAGCATGTGGATGGCTGGGACCGAGTTTCTTTTTACGGTTCAGCAACTGGGGTAGGGAAATTTGCCTGCTAAAATCAGATGGTAGTGTACTGCTACCAGATTGGCTGCAAGTACTTGGGACACCTATTGCTATACCTTCATTCCTCTCAGTACAGGTTTTTGAGAGGACTGGAGGTATAGTGGGGTTGGAGATCCCAGATGAGGAGCAAGGAGAAGTCCGCCTTTTTCTTTGATGTGGGTCTTTCAAGTGCTGTTGCCAAAGAACTGCATGGCACATTGTCATATGTCTGGTCAAGCATGCGGTGCCCAAGTGGCTGCTGTTCTGGCCACGCTTTATCCGTTTCAGACATAGGTTGCAAACAGCAATGGTGAGATCAGCTGCACGCGTGTCAAAAAAGGCCTACACCAAGGAACTTTTAGAAGTCAGCGGGGAGTTAGCAGCGCCCTGCACCTGTGGAACTCTGCGTTGTGATGCAATAGGGTGGCTGCCATTAAGCTGCCCCCTAGAGGACATCCTGCCTTGTTGGAGTTGTGTCTCCTCCTCCTCTCTTCTCTCAGGCACCAAGTACAGTCAGTGACCTCATCATCCCCTCCCTCCTAGTCACTGGAGCAAACTTGGCAGTATGCTGCAGCTGGGGGAACATGACTGCCAGTTTCTTGTCCTTCTTGGGCACCCTTCTCTCTCTAAACTCACGTTACTCCCTTCCTCAACCTGAGAATCAAAATCTGAGCCTTCAAATTGTTGCGCATCCTTCAACAGCATGTACCCAACACTGTGGTTGAATAATTCTGGGGACACCTCCGTGCATTATGGAAAGAGTGACTGTGGACAAGGAGCCAGTGGAATAGACCACTTTGGCAGCTGCGTTGGAAGGCAAACTACTCTGAGCATGGGTGACAGAGGATGAGGAGGATGAGGATGGCTTTGTTATCCATTCCACCAACTCTGCTGCATGTTCTGGCTCAATAACACGGCCAGCAGCAGAAAAAAAGGACAAGCGTTCCCCATGGCCACCTGTAGAGGATGCACCATGTCCACGACCAACACTCTCGACTGTGGACACAGAGGCTGCTTGCCCTCTTTTAGTGGCCTGTGTGTGTCTGCCTCTCCTTGGTGGCCTTCCAGACATGTATATTTTGTTTTGCAACACCACACTACACGGTATTAGATACCGTGCGTGTACACCACCAGAAATGTAGTAGAAACTGTAAACACTGTATTAGATACTGTGTACACCCCCAGAAGTGTAGTAGACACTGTACACACTGTATTAAATACTGTGTACACAGCCTGCACTGTATTAGCAACTGTACTACGGCTGTACTGTATTGTGTACTGTGTACACCACCAGAAGTGTAGTAGAAACTGTACACACTGTATTAGATACTGTGTACACCACCAGAAAAAGTATTAGCAACTGTACTACGGCTGCACTGTATTGTGTACTGTGTACACCAGCAGAAGTTTAGTAGAAACTGTACACACTGTATTAGATACTGTGAACACCCCCTGCACTGTATTAGCAACTGTACTAAGGCTGCACTATATTTTATACTGTGTACACCACCAGAATTGTAGTAGACACTGTCCACACTTTATTAGATACCGTGTACACCGCCTGCCCTGTATTAGTAACTGTACTACGGCTGCACTGTACTGTGTACCTAGTACACCACCAGAAGTGTAGTAGAGACTGTACACACTGTATTAGATACTGTGTACACCACCTGCACTGTATTAGCAACTCCACCTGCACTGTATTAGCAACTGTACTACGGCTGCAATATATTTTATACTGTGTACACCACCAGAAGTGTAGTAGACACTGTACACACTGTATTAGATACCGTATACACCGCCTGCACTGTATTAGCAACTGTACTACGGCTGCACTGTACTGTGTACCTAGTACACCACTAGAAGTGTAGTAGGCACTGTACACACTGTATTAGATACTGTGTACACCACCTGAAGTGTTTTAGAAACAGTACACAACAGAATGCACTGTAGATATAGGCTACACTGGATGCAGAGAATGTATATATATCTATATATCTATAGATATATAGATATATCTATATATCTATATATATATATATATATATATATATATATATATATATATATATATATATATATACACACACACACACAAGACCACATATATATATATATATATATATATATAAATACACTGCCTGAAGTGTATTAGAAACAGTACACCACGGAATGCACTCTAGATATAGGCTACACTGGATGCAGAGGGTATATATATATATATATATATATATATATATATATATATATATACACACACAAGAATGTATATATATTAATACACACTGCCTGCACTGACTAAATATAGAGTAAACACTGAATTTATAGGCTATGCTAAATGCAGAGTATATATATACACAGTATCTCACAAAAGTCAGTACACCCCTCATATTTCTGTAAATATTTTATTATATCTTTTCATGTGACAACACTGAAGAAATTACACTTTGCTACAATGTAAAGTAGTGAGTTTACAGCTTGTAACAGCGTAAATTTGCTGTCCCTTCAAAATAACTCAACACACAGCCATTAATGCCTAAACTGCTGGCAACAAAAGTGAGTACACCTAACTGAAAATGTCCAAATTGGACCTAATTAGCTATTTTCCCTCCCCGGTGTCATGTGACTCATTCGTGTTACAAGGTCTCATGTGTGAAAGGTGTGTTCAATTTGGTGTTATCGCTCTCACTCTCTCATACTGGTCACTGGAAGTTCAACATGGCACCTCATGGCAAAGAACTCTCTGAGGATCTGAAAAAGAGGATTATTGATCAACATAAAGATGGCCTAGGCTATAAGAAGATTGCCAGGACCCTGAAACTGAGCTGCAGCATGGTGGCCGAGACCATAAAGCGGTTTAACAGGATAGGTTCCACTCAGAACAGGCCTCACCATGGTCGACCAAAGAAGTTGAGTGCACGTGCTCAGCGTCATATCCAGAGTTTGTCTTTGGCTAATAACCGTATAAGTGCTGCCAGCATTGCTGCAGAGGTACAAGTGCTGCACACTGCTTCAAATTGGTCTGCATGGCTGTTGTCCCAGAAGGAAGTCTCTTCTTAAAATTATGCACAAGAAAGCCTGCAAACAGTTTGCTTAAAAGACAAGCAGACTAAGGACATGGATTACTGGAACCATGTCCTGTGGTCTGATGAGACCAAGATAAACGTATTTGGTTCAGATGTTGTCAAGCATATATGGCGGCAACCAGGTGAGGAGTACAAAGACAAGTGTGTCTTGCCTACAGTCAAGCATGGTGGTGGGAGTGTCATGGTCTGGGGCTGTATGAGTGCTGCTGACACTGGGGAGCTACAGTTCATTGAGGGAAGCCATAGTTGCCAATAGTCCCGAATTTCCCGGGAGATTCTCGTGATTTAGACCCTTTTCCCGATTTCAGTGTTTCCCGAGAAATGTCCTGGGAAATCGATTTTTTCCAGATTTTTTTTTTTTGCTAGAGGTCCGGGGCCGGCGGAGATAATGTCTCCGCTGGCCGCCATTTTCCAGAAGACCAGAACATCAATGCGCTCTGTGTTTGAGCCGAGCTCAGCAATGGGCAGGGCCAGGGGTGTACTGTGATTGGCCGAGCAGGTCATGTGCGGGACGGACAGAGGACATGATTCGCCTGGAGGAGATGGTCACATGTGGATGCAGGGCTGGGCTGTGTCTGTGGGTAATCGCGCCAGCCCTACATGCTCTCGGAGTGTCCTAACTTGCGCTGTGTGTCTCTGTCTCCTGAGGTTGATCTCTCTCATCTGCTCTGTCAGCCCCCCCTCCTCTCTGTCAGACCCCCCTCTTCTCTGTCAGACCCCCTCTTCTCTGTCAGACCCCCCTCTTCTCTGTCAGAACCCCCCTCCTCTCTGTCAGACCCCCGTCTCTCTATCAGACCCCCCTCTCTCTATCAGACCCCCCTCTCTCTATCAGACCCCCCTCCTCTCTGTCTTGTCCCCCTCTTTTTTGTCTGGCCCCCCTCTTTTTTGTCTGCCCCCCTCTTTTTTGTCTGACCCCCCTCTTTTTTGTCTGACCTGTACAGCCTAACAGCAGCCCTGTGAGTAAATGAATGAATGAATAAATGAATGATTTGTATAGCGCTGCAAATGCGAACTGAATCGCCTCAAGGCGCTTGTCTGAATGAGTGCACCAGACCCCCCTCCTCTCTGTCAGACCCCCTCTTCTCTGTCAGAACCCCCTCTTTCACCTCTCTCGCTCACCTCCTCCCCCCTTTCTCTCACCCCCCTTACTATACTTATTGCCTCTCTCTCACCTCCCTCTTTCCCTCCTCAAGCTGTACAGGGCCCCCATAATTTCTAACCGCAGCCCTGTGAGTGAGTGCACC
Organism: Lithobates sylvaticus; assembly: GCA_028564925.1. Lineage (NCBI taxonomy): Eukaryota > Metazoa > Chordata > Amphibia > Anura > Ranidae > Lithobates > Lithobates sylvaticus. The sequence goes on along the minus strand of CM053028.1, from coordinate 378,778,407 downwards.
AGTTTGGATGTGTCTTGACCTACACCCGTTCATAGAGGCTCTATGACAGGGGGTAGGTCAGTGTGGAGTGTATGGGTCCCTCTATGACAGGGGGTATGTCAGTGTGGAGTGTAGGGGTCCCTCTATGACAGGGGGTATGTCAATGTGGAGTGTAGGGGTCCCTCTGGGCGAATGTCCTGGATGGCTTAACTCCAATGTAAAAATGCATATAAAAACAAAGGAGAAGGCCTTAAAAAAAAAAAAGGTTGAGGGATCATCATCAGCATTCAGAATTTATAAAGAATGCAACAAGAAATGTAAGTGTGCAATAAGGACGACTAAGATAGAACATGAAAGACACATAGCGGAGGAGAGCTAAAAAAATCCCAAGAAAATCTTTAAGTATCTAAACAGTAAAAAAGGAGGACAGACCATATTGGCCCCATAAAGAATGAGGAAGGACATCTGGTTACAAAAGTTGGGGAGATGGTGAAGGTATTGAATTTATTCTTCTCCTCAGTCTTCACAAGGGAATCGGGGGGCTTCAGTAACCAAAACTGCAGTGTTTATCCTCATGACACATCACAGGAAGCACCTCCATGGTTAACAGAGGACAGAATTAAAATTAGACTTGGGAAACTTAACATTAATAAATCACCGGGACCAGGTGGCTTGCACCCGAGGGTACTTGGGGAACTCAGTCAAGTAATTGCCAGATCATTGTTCCTAATTTTTACTGACAGTCTACTGACTGGAATGGCACCAGCTGATTGGAGAAAAGCCAATGTAGCACCAATATTTAAAAAGGGCCCAAAATACATCCCTGGAAATTACTGACCAGTTAGCCTAACATCAATAGTATGTAAACTCTTGGAGGGGGTGATAAGGGACTACAGTATATACAAGATTTTAGTAATGAGAACGGTATCATTAGCAGTAATCAGCATGGATTCATGAAGAATCATTCTTGCCAAACCAATCTACTAACCTTCTATGAGGAGGTGAGTTGCCAGCTAGATAAAGGAAGACCCGTAGACGTGGTCTATCTGGATTTTGCAAAAGCATTTGACACAGTTCCCCATAAACGATTGAAAACTGGCTACAAGGGCGAGTTCAGAGGGTGGTGATAAATGGAGATTACTCAGAATGGTCAGGGGTGGGTAGTGGGGTCCCCCAGGGTTCTGTGCTGGGACCACTCCTATTTAACTTGTTCATAAACAACCTGGAGGATGGGGTTCAATCTCTGTATTTGCGAACGATACTAAGCTAAGCAGGGCAATAACTTCTCCGCAGGATGTGGAAACCTTGCAAAAAGAACTGAACAAATTAATGGGGTGGGCAACTACATGGCAAATGAGGTTCAATGTAGAAAAATGTAAAATAATGCATTTGGGTGGCAAAAATATGAATGCAATCTATACACTGGGGGGAGAACCTCTGGGGGAATATAGGATGGAAAAGGACCTGGGGGTCCTAGTAGATGATAGTCTCAGCAATAGCATGCAATGCCAAGCTGCTGCTAACAAAGCAAACAGAATATTGGCATGCATTAAAAAGGGGATCAACTCCAGGGATAAAGCGATAATTCTCCCACTCTACAAGACTCTGGTCCAGCCACACCGGGAGTATGCTGTCCAGTTCTGGGCACCAGTCCTCAGGAAGGATGTACTGGAAATGGAGCGAGCACAAAGAAGGGCAACAAAGCTAATAAAAGGTCTGGAGGATATTAGTTATGAGGAAAGTTTGCGAGCACTGAACTTATTCTCTCTAGAGAAGAGACGCTTGAGAGGGGATATCATTTCAATATACAAATACCATACTGGGACCCCACAATTAGGATAAAACTTTTTTGCAAAAAGGGAGTCTAACAAGACTCGTGGCCACTCATTAAAATTAGAAGAAAAGAGGTTTAACCTTAAACTACGTAGATGGTTCTTTACCGTAAAAGCGGCTAGGATGTGGAATTCCCTTCCACAGGCGGTGGTCTCAGCGGGGGGCATTGATAGTTTCAAGAAACTATTAGATAAGCACCTGAACAACCACAACATACAGGGATATACAATGTAATACTGACATATAATCACACACATAGGTTGGACTTGATGGACTTATGTCTTTTTTCAACCTCACCTACTATGTAACTATGTAACATGAACCCAACACTCCATCCACCCCTCCTCAGCTCTGAGCCATGTTTACATCCCCACTACTGCCTTTAATAAATCTTCTCCCCCTCCCTTAAAAGCATCCAGGCACCAAGATTCCGCCCCCCCCCCCCCTCTGGCCCATGACAGTGCTGCACTCAGGGAGACAAGCTGGTAAAAAGCTCCGATCCTAGGAGGACAGATCTGACAGGTTGGAAGGGACTGACTGATGTTGTATCAGATGAACAGAAACCCAGGCAGAAGTGTCAAAAACCGGACTGTCCGGGTCATTCCCATACAGATGGCAACACTAGCAACAGCCCCTAAGTACTAAGTTAAGCTTGTTAAATTCTGACAAGTAGTGCCTACTTCTGAAACGAAATAACATTCCACACATAATATTTTGGTAAATACATAACAGTATCTGCATGTGAACATCATGGCCAGTAAAACAGTGAGAAAACAATTTTTTTTTAAGAGTCTTTATTTTCCTCTCTCTTGCCACACTACATTAAAAGTCTATACTGTAATGAAAAATAAGAGGTCTAGTCTCTGGACACTTAAGCCACAGCATGAAACAGTACAATGCATCACAGACAGTTCATAGCAGCACAAGTAAGTTATAGCTTATTAAACACTCTGCAAATGTACCAAAACTTCATTAGAGAAACTTAGTTTTTAAGCACTCCTATTGTTGAGAAGAAAAAATAACTACTCTAGAGTATGATCATAGGGGGTTCAATGGGTACTTTAGATCAGTCTCAATTTCCATCACATACCAACAGCAACCTGAGATAATTCTTGGTTCCATTATGTGCGAACAATAAATACACAATGCAGTACGTGGCTCCTACAATGTGTTTGTTGGCATATTATGGCTTCAGTGTTGTCCACGTAGCCCATCTATTCTTTGTCATGTGCTGACATTAGACTCTGTCCAGGCAGGAGAACTCTCATCATTTGTGGTGTAAGGTGCTTTACGGGAGATCTTCTTTAGTTTGAATAGTCTACAAGCAGCCACGCGGTATTTTTTTGACATAATGTTATATAAAATAGGGTTGATGGCAGCACTCAGGTAGAAAAGCACAAAGGAAACCAAGTTACAGTATTGACTTATCAGAGCGATTTCCAAGGATCCGGCTTCAAAAGACTTGGAAAACAAGTAGCGAGCCACATGGAAGGGCAACCAACACAGGATGAAGGCAAATACCACGACAGCTGGAAAAAAAACATAAAAAAATATATAAAATATACAAACTGTGTATAAAATAACACCTCCTGCACTTGGTATAAAATTAATAAGTAACCAATTGTGCGAAACAATACAAATTAATGAAAATTAAATTATAAGCAATGGGTTACAAATAAAAAATGAATATTAATAACTCAAAAACTGGATAAATGACACCAAAAAGATCATAAAGCATATAAATGCGCTGTCCCTTTAAATCATATTCTGTAATGTATAACAAGTAAATACATATGACACATGTGTTAACACCATACAGTAATATAAGTGCCCAAACACAAACAGTGCAAAAAAGTCCACAGAAATGGGAAAATACTGTGTTTTACGTCCACAGAAATTGGAAAATACTGTACTGTGCTTTACCAAGTACTGTGATTTGAACACATTTTGAACCCTACCTTTCAATCTATGGTCACCGGTAGAATTTACGAGATTGATGGTTTTATAACCTGTTCTACAAAAAATTGTATTTACCTTTTGCAGTGCAATTGTGGCCTGCAATATGTGGGGAGGACCAAAAGGGCCTTGCAGGTACGAATTAAGGAACATCTTGCGAACATTAGGAAAGGGTTGTGCAAGCATAGCCTTTCAAAACATTTCACTAAGAAACATAATAAGGCTCCTTTCTGTTTAAAGTAATTTGAATTAAGGTGTTTTCACCTCATTGGAGGGGAAGTATTTCCAGGCGGAAAACCGATTGGATTTATAAACTCAAAACCCATTGTCCTCAGGGGCTCAATATTGAATGGGACATCAATTTTTTTATGAGTAACTAATTTATTTGGCTTTCGGTTATGGTTGTCCCATCAGTCCCTTACTATATTTCATATATATATATATATATATATATATATATATATATATATATATATATATATATATATATATATATATATATATATATATATATATATATATTTCATTTTAATTTTTTTATTCTTTTATGTTTTAGATATTTTTTGATATTATAATTTCTTTATTGTTATTATTTAGGAGGGTTTAATATGATTAATTATTATTTTGGCAATTCATACTCTAGATAGTGCTGCTACTTCCGTTTTATATTATTTATTTTTTAATTTATTTTCCTTACCACAGTATTATTGTTTTTATGCAGAAAATATGAATTGATTGTGCCAGTGTTTGAGTGTTTATATATCATTTCATACCTTTATGATTTGTTTGTTTTAAAAATGTGGCTAATCTGATCCTATTATATTATTATGTCAGGCCGCTGACACCATTATTCCCGAGAGCTTTGGTCTCCGGTAATATGGCGGCTGACATGTTATTGGAAGATTGTATGTGGAGAGGTGGCAGTGTCCTCTATTGCCTTAGCATGTTGAGCCTATATAGTTCAGTTAGCACCACATCACCGATACCGCTGTTGTTTCCAGTGACGACAACCGTTTGGATGAAACACGTAGGATGGAGCTTCGGCCGTGGCATCATCATGCCCGCCAGTATGCTTGATGCTGTGTACATGCTAGTGTTGCTTTTATTATATGTGAGTAGATAAAAAATTCTAATAAATACAGTTTTTAATACTGCACAGTTAGCGCTCCTCTTTCACTTTACATGTGATTATTTGGATTCATCCATTTTTGTGAGTACATTGCCTTTCTTTTGATGTGTGATGGCAGCTTTGGGATATGTGTGGCTATCTGGTACCCTAGCTGATCCTGTGTTTGAGATGAGCTGCATCTCATCCATCCATCCATTTGAAGGCTTTCTCCTTTAAGCGGACCTTTCTATAGAGGTCTTAGAATCTGGTAAGAGGCTTTAATATCCCTCTTGGTGGAGCACATTCTGGTGATCACTGGAAGCACAAGAATTTCTGATGTTTTTGATGCACACATAGAGCAGCTTGTTTTTCTCAGCACTTCTATTGGAACTGATTTGTTTCACCTTTTATGAACTTTATGAATTATGGGACTGTTTATTTATTTAATTATTTATAAGTTTATTCATCAATTCACTGATTTATTTATATCTACATGAATGTATTTATTTTTACATCAGCATATGAATTATGGTATGAATTGTTTATGCACTTTTATTAGACAGCGTAACACACACATTAGATATTTATTTTTTATTGTTATGTGAGATAACGGGAGTGTTGCTGTCTTCTGTTGGGATCACTTTTATTTAATTTAATAAACATGTCCTTGATTTGAGACACATTTGGAGCATGATATTACATGTTTTATGATATGACAGTTGCCTGACACTATTTAAAGCAGAACTTCACTCTCTCAATCAGCTATGACTATTTTAATCCTCATGCTGCTAGCATTAGTAAATAGATAGGAAAGTATATCATATTTGCTTGTTTTAAACTTTTTTCACATTTCTTCAGCTACTTCCTACTTTCCAGGCCCAGGCAATATATATCATACAACCCAGGAGTCTTCAGGAGGGGTTTTCTCAGCTAAGCAGACCCTCCTGTGTGCATGCCTGAGCTAAGGGCAGATGGATTCCAGGAAGTAAATGCTACATGAATCATCTGCCCTTGCTCAATATGGCCGCAGCTAGAAATGCTAGAGGGTGTTTTTCAAAATGATTTCTCAGCAAAATTGAGCATGGAGACATGAATGGATGGGGAAGTTTCCTTTGAATATTAAAAATAAATTAAATCGCGTTTTTGGTTTGTGGTGCTCAGATGTAGTGTAGTTCCACTTTAAGTATATAGTTCTGTAGGTGGCTTAAGACTAGTAGGATTCACAAATATGGCCCTCCCTAGCAGTGAGTGATGGACTGAGGTACCTGGGGCCCACCAGAGGAAATTAAAGTGAGAGCCCACCCTCGAGCAATGAGCCTTGCATGTCATGTCAGAGGCTGGCTGTGACATTGTTTAACATGTGAGTCTGATTTCTTGTTAACAAGGTAAAACAAGGACAGTGTGGGGAATGCATTTCTCTATCATAATCATTTAATTTGCTTTCAAGAAACATAACAGCTGAACATACCTGCAACCAATTATGACTTCTCACAAAAGAATTTCAAAACTGCATTCTGATTGTCCTTTGCAATAAAAACGTATTGTCAATGGGGTTGATTTATTAAAGGCAAATACTGTACACTGTTCACTTTACAAGTGACATTTTTGTCCCAGGCTTAGCGAATGTAGTGAAACTTCACTTTGCAAAGAATTCCTAAACTCACATACAAGGGATAAAAAAGCAGCATTTTTGTTTGCATATGATTGGATATTGGACATCACCAATTATTCACCTAATTCACTAAGCTCTAGGGAAAATTCCCTTGCAGTGTGCAATTCCACTTGCAAAGAGAACAGTCTATTCGCCTTCAGTAAATCAACCCCAGTTAGTCAACATTTCAACCCACCTGAACTCCTCCATTTGATGCATTTATCTCTTATCAGAGCTTAATCATATAAATTATTTCTACCTTTTTTGCATCTCTTTAGTCATATCTATCTAATTTTATATTGTCTATACCTTGTTAATATAAAAAAAAGTGTACTACCACCTTTTCCCAAACAAAACAACCAACACACAGTTGTTAGCGGAGCAAGTACAGAAGTAACTTGCAATTTGTAGCACCCAGCACACTGTGGTAGCATTAAAGGGGTTTTAAAGGTTTGTTTTTTTATTTTCTAAATAGGTTCCTTTAAGCTAGTGCATTGTTGGTTCACTTACCTTTTCCTTCGATTTCCCTTCTAAATGTTTTTTTTTTCTTTGTCTGAATTTCTCACTTCCTGTTTCTCCTCTGTAAACTTCACACCATCATCCTAGCGGTGTTTAGTCAGCCAGAACAGCTTACTGAACAGCTTACTGAGGAGGAACCGGAAGTGAGAAATTCAGACAAAGAAAACAAAGAAAAAAAAAATTTAGAAGGGAAATCGAAGGAAAAGGTAAGTGAACCAACAATGCACTAGCTTAACCCCTTCACATCCCGCCCATGTACATATGACGCCCAGCAGGTGGATCTCCCATCCTCGGTGGGCGTCATATGACGTCCTCCCATTCCCGGCCGCCTAGGGGGCGCGCGCGCGCCCACGGCGTCGCTCGGGACCCGGTGCAAGTGCCCGGCGGCCGCGATGTCCGCCGGGCACCCGCGATTGCCCGTTAAAACAACAGGACCGTGCGGGACTGTGGAGCTGTGTGTGTAAACACACAGCTCCACGTCCTGTCAGTGGCGAGGAGACCGATCATGTGTTCCCAGTACGGAGGAACACCGATCGGTCTCCTCCCCTTGTGAGTCCCCTCCCCCCACAGTTAGAATCACTACCTTAGGGAACATTTTAACCCCTGCAGCGCCCCCTAGTGTTACCCCCTTCCCTGCCAGTCACATTTACACAGTAATCAATGCAATTTTATAGCAACGATCGCTGTGTAAATGTGAATGGTCCCAAAAATGTGTCAAAAGTGTCCGAAGTGTCCGCCGCAATGTCGCAGTCACGAAAAAAAAAATCGCAGATCGCCGCCATTACTAGTAAAAAAAAAAAAATGCAATAAATCTATCCCCTATTTTGTAGACGCTATAACTTTTGCGCAAACCGATCAATATACGCTTATTGCGATTTTTTTTACCAAAAATATGTAGAAGAATACGTATCGGCCTAAATACCACCAAAAGAAAGCTCTATTTGTGGGAAAAAAAGGACGTCAATTTTGTTTGGGTGTAACATCGCACGACCGCGCAATTGTTAGTTAAAGCGACGCAGTGCCGAATCGCAAAAAGTGCTCTGGTAAGGAAGGGTGTAAAATGGCCCGGTGCTGAAGAGGTTAAAGAAACCTATTTAGAAAATAAAAAACAAACCTTTACAACCCCTTGAAGCACACTTGATAAAAAGAGTTGAACTTATCTAAAGCCATTAAAAAAAAAAAGTTTTAGGCTAGGGAATAGGTAAAAACCTGTTTCTTTTTTTGTTTTGTCATCTGTGTCAAATTCACGACATTAGACATGAGAAAAAATCTCTGTAAACTAAGGGAAATCCTCTCATAGTTATGTCCTTAGATACTTTAATCCCGACCTGTGTCTGACTACTGAATGTCGTACAATTTTTTTCATCTCTCCAGCTCTACAGTAGTCCTATGCTGTCTGTTTATTTTTTGTGCTCTTGATATGTCCCCCTATGACCCCTCATGTTTGGTACAGTCTTCAGCTAGAAACACCCTGCCTTACCCTGTGCCTCCCTCCCTCTCTTTCTTCCCGTTGGGGAGCACTGGTCCGGGTTCTCCTCTCCCTTGACCATTTTTTAGACTGCATTGATCCCACTTGTTTTAGAACAGATTATAACTGCATATGAGTAATCCAATCTAATGATTGATACCATTTTCAATGATATGTATGGACTAATGTAAGTAGGTATTTGATATGTGGAACATTTTTCTAATGCCCCGTACACACGAGAGGAAATTCCGCCAGAAAAAGTCCGATGAGAGCTTTTGGTCGGATAGTGCGACCCTGTGTATGCTCCATTGGACTTTTGCTGGTGGAATTCCAGCCAGCAAAAATTGAGAGCATTTACTCAATTTTTCAGTCGGAAAAAGCTCCAATCGGAAATTCCGATCGTCTGTACCAATTCCGACGTGCAAAATTCCTACACATGCTCGGAAACAATTGGACTCGGAATCTCGGAAGCATCGAACTTAATTTTCTCGGCTCGTCGTAGTGTTGTACGTCACCACGTTCTTAACGGTTGAAAGTTCAGCAAACTTTTGTGTGACCGTGTGTATGCAAGCCAAGCTTAAGCGGAATTCCGTCGGAAAAAACATCCAAGATTTTTACGGCATAAATTCCACTCGTGCGCACGTGGCATTATGCTATTGATTTCACTTGACATCACCTCAATGATCTCACCCTCACACAGCACAACTTACACAATATATTGCTACATGGATATAAGTTATAGATTGTTAAGATCATGGTAATAATATACGCTAAAGGGTTTGGATAAAACACGAGGTGTCTTTGACTATGTTCAAACTCTATGTGAGATACTATATAATTATTTTTTTTAATGTTTTGCAGAGATGTGTTTTGTCCCTGAGAGTTTAAGCAGCAGAGAAAGTTAAAGTGCCTCTCCAGGCAACAAAAAAAAACAACCTATTACAAGTTTACAATTGAATTATGCCCATTTCATATATGATCAATGTCATATTTAGGTATTGCAATGCAATTTCCTGCTGATATGGCTGCTTCCCTCATAATTCCATTCTTACCAGCCCTGATCTGATAATAGGTTCAGGCACTACTATAAGCTCTAGCGAGCAGGGCCCTCTGATTCCTCTTGTACCAAATTGCAATGTAACTGTAATGTCTGCCTTCATTTTGTTAAGCGCTGTGCAAACTGTTGGCGCTATATATATCCTGTATAATAATACCATGGTTCTTCAAGCATTGTTGGAACCCATAAGCTGCGTCTATGCATATTTACTGCACTCATCAGAATCTTGCTTATTCCATGCTATGTGTTGTTATTTGAGCTCCAACAATGGTCATCCTTGACCAGCAGGTACTACTCCCCTCCTCCTATCTACCTCAGTCACATCAATCCTCTCTGCAATCTTTACCCCCTGAAAAGAGAGATATGGAACAGCAGGGAGGTCACAAGTCCACAGAAAAAAATATGAAATTAAGGTATTTAATTGATGATTTTGGTTTGGTAAAAAAACAATCATATAGAGAAAATTTGTGCCATTTGTTAAATGCTGCCTGTGAATTCTGCCAAGTCAGCAAGTGGCCACACTATACAAACAGGCTGGGTCTAAAGAGGCACGCGTTCTGCGTGTAACCCAGTGCCTGTGTTATTTTGGTCTCTTATTCTGCCACAATCTTATTTTACAAATCCTCAGCTTTGCTCTAGCTTACAGCTGTAGCCCAGAGAAACAAACAACCACCGCTCCAAGACTCTCCTTCCCAAGCGAATGCTCCTGCTCCTGTGTGGGAGCCCCAGGTGCTGGCTAATAGCACAATGATTGGAAATCAAAAAAGGAAGAACTCCGGACAGCCGCACACAGAGAAAATAAAATCCAAAAAGTTTATTTAAAAGCAAAAAACAGCTGTAGCCCCCTGGTCTTAAACTGGGGCTATCATGTAAATTGAATTGATTGATTGACTGATTGTGTTTATCTGGTCTTTCCCTAATCTCAATTAGGTTGTGCAATTCTCACTGTCGCCCGTAGGGGTCATTGGTACCACAGGCCAGTATGAGATAGTACAACTAGGTTGAGTTATGAATATAAATTTTTCCTCCAGCCAGCCCAGTAGGAGGTTATTGGCCACTCTGGGAGAGGATATATATTTTGGCTGGGCTCTTGCCTCAGGCCCTCCTGGCCTGGCGACGTGCTGCTGAAGTGATCTCTGCAAGTAGGCCCAGAAGCCTGTATGGGGCCTACTAATCCTGAGGTGGTCCTTAGGCTGTCTTGCCTGGCATGGAAGAAGCCAAGCTGAATAGAGTAGTTCCAGGGAAGGACCCTTGCTGGAGAGAGCCAGGATGAAGGCTGGTCTCTCAGGAGGGCCTTGATTTAGAGGACACACCTACATCTAAAATGTGCTTACAGTGTTGCCAGGTCAGCTTAACCACTTGCCGAACAGCCGCCACAGTTATAATGCGCCAGGGCTTGCTATATTGCACAAAGCAATGTACCGGTATGGCACTCCCAGTAATAGATACAGCGGGCATGCATGCAGATGTGCATGGCTGGCGACCGCGATGTCCACCGGCCACCCGCGATCGCTCCACAGAGAGGCAGAATGGGGATCTGCCAATGTAAACAAAGCAGATCCCCGTTCTGTCAGGGGAGTACAGTGTGATCGTCTGTTCCTAGTGATTAGGAACAGCAAACTCTCTCTACTCCCTGTCAGTCTACTCCCCCCACAGTTAGAAAGCACCTCCCTAGGACACACTTAACCCTTTGAAAGCCCCTGGTGTTAACCCCTTTCCTGCCAGTGTAATTTATACAGTAATCAGTGTATTTTTATAGCACTGATTGCTGTATAAGTGTCACTGGTCCCAAAAAAGTGTCCGATCTGTCCACTGCAATGTCGCAGTCCCGCTAAAAATCGCAGCCATTACTAGTGAAAAATCAATAATAATAAAAATACCATAAATCCATCCCCAATTTTGTAGACCCTATAACTTTGGTGCAAACCAATCAATAGAAGATTATTGCAATTTTTTTTTACCAGAAATATGTAGAAGAATACATATTGACCTAAACTGATGAAGAAATTCTTTTTTTTGGGGGGGGGGGGGGTATTTATTATAGCAAAAAGTTTAAAATATTGTTTTTATTTCAAAATTGTCAGTCTTTTTTTGTTTATAGCGCAAAAAATTAAAACCAAAGAGGTGATCAAATACCACCATAAGAAAGCCCTATTTGTGGGGGAAAAAAAACATCAATTTTGTTTAGGTGCAATGACGCAGGACCGCGCAATTGTCAGTTAAAACAACACAGTGCTGTATTGCAAAGAAATGGCCTGGTCATTAAAGTGGTGTACCCCTTAAAAAAAATTTGAAAAGTCAGCAGCTACAAATACTGCAGCTGCTGACTTTTAATAATCAGACACTAACCTGTCCCAGGGTCCAGCGATGGCACCCACTGCACATGCACGAGCGGCGCCGTGATGCGCCGCGCAGTCATCTGGGACCTGTCACGTGTCCCAGATGACTGACTGCGCCGAGGGGAAGTGATGTCAGTGCCCGGGCACTGAAGAAGGCAGACTACAAGAGACCCCCTAGCAACAGGCATTTAGAGGTGAGTAAAACATTTTTTTTTTCCAATTATTTTTATTTTTATTTTTTTTAGGAATTTTAAGCCATTTTTTTTTTTTTGGGGGGGGGGAAACACAACTTTAAAGGGGTAAATCCTTCTGGGGCTGAAGTGCTTAAAGGTTCTGACACTGTGAAGCTGCAAGCTACTTCTACAACCTGAACATGTTTGCGGTATCGCCGGGTCGGCTTCAAGGTTCTGGTACTGTGAAGCTGTACTTTTTGCGGATCCCAGGAGTCTGTAAGTGATCTGCTACTGATATCTGAGACCCCTAACCCCCTCTCCTACTACCTTCTTTCAAGTTCTACATTAAAGCTTTTAAAAGATCAAAAGTGACTGGCGCCAAATTTCTGTTCAAAACTCCCCATTATAGCCATGGACTCGGCCCTGGTGTAAATGCTAGCTCACCCTCTATGCCTGGAGGTGAGACCCTGCCTTCAGTAGATTCAGGGGGGCACTACACACCTGCTGACTGTTGATTCAATTAGCTGCATGACCAACCCAGCCATGCCTTCTTCCTTTCCATTTAAGCTGGGCACATGTCCACTGGCATGGCTTGCACAACAGTTAGTTTTCCTAGATCCAGATGCTGTTTTTTGCTCCCGTCAGTACCAATAGGTATCTTACCTGTCCTAGGCTCTGCCTACTATTTAGTGTTTACCATCTGTATTATGTTGCACTAGGTTTAATCATTTGCTGCACTGCTATTATTCTTCACTTACTTACAAATGATGCTTAAAGTGGAGGGCCACAAAAAAAAAAAAATTTAAAGTCAGCAGCTACAAATACTGCAGCTGCTGACTTTTAATAATCGGACACTTACCTGTCCCGGGGTCCAGCGATGCGGGGGAATGAGACCCCCCTCATTCCCCGCTCCACTCGCGGCGCCGGCATTCTTAATGTGAGCACCGACTGTGGCTTCACAGCCGGGCACCCACTGCGCATGCGCGAGCGATGCCGTGATTCGACGCTCACTCATCTGGGACACATGACAGGTCCCAGATGACTGTGCGGCGCCTACAGGAAGTTATGTCATTGCCCGGGCAATGAAGGTGGCAGACTACGAGGGACCCCCTAGCAACAGGCATTTAGAGGTGAGTAAAAAAAAAAAAATTTCCCAATTATTTATTTTTTTTTTTTTTTTATGATTTTTAAGCCAAAATTCTTTTTGTGGTGGCAACACCACTTTAATTGTCACACAAAGTCCAGGGTCTGAGCTCCCCTTTGTTAGGTATACCCCTGGTCCCTTCAATTACAAAGGATTCCAGCCAGTGCAAGTGACAGTATATTGTTTGTACACCTAGCTCTGGGGCAGCGTACATTAACCACATCAATGAAGCAACTACATGGAACTTCATAAAGAACTCTGTGTTGTTTTCTATACCACTGCTCTAGGCAGGAAGTTATATGAGAAGTTAAGGAAAACCATTACTGAGATTATATGAAAGCTTTGTTTTATTTCCAGGGTTTCTAGAGGTAACAGATGAACTAGCTGACTTAAAGCGTCATAAAGCGATGGGTCCAGATAGTATTCATCCCTGAGTTCTTAGGATCTCTCAAGATATGGTTGCTCAACTAATAACGGATCTTATTTACCAATCTCTTCTAACTGGATCATTTCCTCACATCATAATTGGCAGACAGCTAAAATTGGACCTATCCACAAGAAGGGTACTAAGGAAGAAGCTGCCAACTATAGGCCAGTGAGTTTAATATCTTTTTTAGTACAGTTGGTCAAAGCAGTGGGCCTTCAGCAGTTCAATGTTTCTAAATGCAAAATAATCTATATATGTGAAAAACAGAGCTGCTGCACTCCATTGCAGTAATTCCTATACATACACAGCCTTGATTAATAAGGCAATACAATATTCCAATATTATAATAAATAGCATATATCATAAACAAATAAAAATGAAAAAAAAGTGTGTTTGTTTGTCTTTAATAATTACTCCTCCTTGTACATGGGGCGTTTAACAGTCTCTCCACACTGTGCAGACAAAAAAATACTGTAGTGGTCCCTTCACTACACTTCACTTCACTTCTGTCAACTGCAATTCCAGTGAGGGGAAAGCAAAGGCAGGGCCGAGCCACACTCTGTTGGTCAATAGACAAAGAACAGGGCTTGGGAGTGAGCACGCACAAGTGCCCCCATAGCAACTTCACTTCAGCTCCGGAAGAATTTCCCCCCTTCCTGACCAGGCCATTTTTTGCGATTCGGCACTGTGTTGCTTTAACTGACAATTGTTTGGTCTTGCAACGTTGTACCCAAACCAAATTGATGTCCTTTTTTTCCCCACAAATAGAGCTTTCTTTTGGTGGTATTTGATCACCTCTGCGTTTTTTATTTTTTGCGCTATAAACAAAAGAAGAGTGACAATTTTTTAAAAAAACACAATTTTTTGTTTCTTTTTGCTATAAATAAAAAAACAATATAAAAAAAAAACGAATTTCTTCATTCGTTTAAGCCAATATATATTCTTCTACATATTTATGGTAAAAAAAAAAATCACAATAAGTGTATATTGATTGGTTTGCGCAAAATTTACAAAAAAAGTCTACAAAAGAAGGCATAGATTTATGGTGTTTTTATTATTATTTTTCTTTTTGCTAGTAATGGTGGCGATCTGTGATTTTTATCGGGACTGTGAGATTGTGGCGGACAGATCGGACACTTTATTGGGACCATTGACATTTATAGATCAGAGCTAAAAATAGCCACTGATTACTGTATAAATGACACTGGCAGGGAAGGGGTTAACACTAGGGGGGCGATCAAGGAGTTAAGTGTGTTCTAACTGTGGGGAGATGGGACTGGCTGGGGGAGGAGACCGATGGTTGTTCCTAAGCATTAGGAACAACAGATCTGTCTCCTCACCCCTGACAGAACGGGGACTTGTGTGTTTACACACACAAATCCCTTTTCTGGCTCTGTCAGGAGCGATCGCAGGTGCCCGGCGGACATCGCGGCCACCAGGCACATGCATCGGCTCCTAAGTGACGCGGTGGACGCGCCCCCTATAGCCCTTAAAGCGCCCGCCGTACAGCTACAGCGCTTTAAGCAGGGGAGCCATTCTACCGCCGTCAAACGGCTGGCGGTCGGCAAGCGGTTAATCACTTTCCACCACCACTACAATGTGCTCTCACCTAAGCAAAGTGGTTCTAAAAGCAGAAGGTTTTTTTTTTACCTTAATGCAGCCCCCCTCCTTATACTTACCTGAGTCTGATCTCGATCCAGAGATGTACACAAGAGCAGAGGCTCTCTTGGCTCTCTCCCTTCTCATTGGCACAGAGCCATTGGCTCCTGCTGCTGCCAATTGCAGCCAGTGAGGAGAAAGCGAAGGCAGGGCCGTGCCACACTCTGTTGGTCAATAGACAAAGAACAGGGCTCGGGAGTGAGCACGCACAAGTGCCCCCATAGCAAGCGACTTGCTATGCTGGCACTCGGCAGGGGGGAGGAGCCAGTAGTGCCGATAGTGAGGATTGGGGCTGTTCTGCACAAAACCGTTGCACAGAGCAGGTAAGTATGACATGTTTGTTATTTTAATAAGAAAAAAATCGAGCATTTACAATTGTGTTCATTTCGTTGACAAAAATATTTTTGTCATAGTTTTCTTCAGCTGCAATTTGAATTGAGCCAATTGCCGAATTGAATTTCCATCAATGAACGAAAACAGAACGAAAATGTGAGAGAGAGACATTTGCCCACCTGAACTTCCACCCCAGCTCCCTGACTCTATTGGCAAGCTGTATTGGCTGCGAGACTCAGGCTCCCATCGATCATTTCCCTTTCCTATGCTGTTCCATACATTACACATATTCACACTATTTCTTTGGCGCCCTCTGCTGGCCTTTTCTAAATCGGCAATACAATACAATCACCAGCCTATAATAATAGCACATTAATGTTTAAACATGTATTGCACTATTGTACTAGTAGTAGGGGGCTATCTACTAAGCTTCTGAAAGAAAAAAAGAAAACAGGCTTTTATAAATAAAAATATTTATGTTTGTTTATAAAACTTGATTTTATTTACATTAAACAGTATATCTCAATGGCTAAATCTGTGCCTGTAGTGCATGTTCAAACCTTAAAGGGGTTGTAAGGGCAGAAGTTTTTTTGTATCTTAATGCACTCTATGCATTAAGATAAAAAAATGTCTGTGTGTAGCAGCCCCCCTCAGCCCCCCTAATACTTACCTAAGCACCATCTCTCTCCAGCGATGTCCACGAGTGTCTTAGCCGTCTGGGACTCTCCTCTTGATTGGCCGAGACACAGCAGCGGCGCCATTGGCTAACGTGGCAGTCAATCAAAGTGGGTTAGCCAATCAAAAGAGAGAGGGCGGGGCTGGGTCGGGGCTCCGTGTCTGATTGGACACACAGAGCTGTGACTCGGCTCGGGTGCCCCCATAGCAATCTGCCTGATGTGGGGGCACTTGACAGGAAGGAGGGGCCAGGAGCAGCGAAGAGGGACCCGAGAAGAGGAGGATCCAGGCTGCTCTGTGCAAATCCAACTGCACAGAGGAGGTAGTGAAGACATTTCCAGATAGCCGCACTACAATGCATTGGGAGCCAGCACCCTTTCTTTGTCCAGGGGAGGTCAGTAGTGGAATTGCCATCTGGAGCGGTATATATTTCTTGCACAGAGGAGGTGAGTATAACATGTTTGTTATTATTTTTAAATGAGAATTTACATGAATAATAACGTGTTATTAGATTTTTACTCCAGGAGTATATAATGAGTTTGGAAATGCATTACAATTTAACTAAACCCATTCGATTTTAGTCGACTAAAATGTACTGGAGAATTTAGTTAATTAAAATATGACTAAAACTAAAACAATTCAGATGACTAAAACACAACTAAAGCTAAAATTGAATTTTGGTCAAAATGAACACTGAATTTACAATCACCATAAGGGACCTGTCAGACTCCAACTCCAGAAGGTACCTGCTCACTAATTCAGTTCTCAGAGTAAAGAGAAACATGAAAACTTTATAGAGCTTTATTGTTTTCAAAACATGTATTAACCATTTCATCTCTGGAAGATTTACCCCCCTTCATGACCAGGCCATTTCTTCCGATATGGCACTGCGTTACTTTAACTGAACAATTGCGCAGTCGTGCAACAATTTACCCAAATTCATTTTATGTCTTTTTTTCCCACAAATAGAGCTTTCTTTTGGTGGTATTTTGATCACCTCTGCTGTTTTTATTTTTTGCGCTATAAACAATTCTACTATAAAACACATCAAATAAAAAAATTTAAAAACTGAAATTTCTTCATCAATTTAGGCCAACATGTATTCTGCTACATACTTTTGATAAAGAAAATACCAATAAGCGTATATTGATTGGTTTGCGCAAAAGTTACAGTGTCTACAAACTATGGCATATATTTATGGAATTGTTATTCATTTTTTACTAGTAATGGCGGCGATCGGCGACTTATAGCGGGACTGCGATTTTGTGGCGGACAAATCGGACACCTAACAGCATACCTCCCAACTTTTTGAGATGGGAATGAGGGACACCAATCAGCAAAAGTATGCAGGCATAGGACACACCCCTTGCCACGCTCCCATAAAGGAGAATTGTACAAAACAACAAGATTGGTTTGTAGCGGTACCCTCGTAAGGGCTGCTGAGTTGGTTATAGCATTCCACCAATCTCCCTACTGCCGACCTCCCATGCACCATGTAAAAGACATTAAACAGTCAATGATTTGGTTTTCTCTCTCTTTATTGCCATGACTTGGATGAAAAAAAGGAGGTATGAGATGCCCCTATAGATTACACTTTGCATGGTATCATCCATGGCCTTGGCCTAATGAATGTATTTTCCCTTGTAGAATCCTCACTGCAGACTATTGCTCCTTCTGTTGCTTGGCATATCTGACTGAAGATTTACTACTCACTGCTTCCAGTTAGAACAAGAAGAATCACTCTGAATAATTCCCCTCTAGACTGATGTGGTTTTCCTGTTACTTATCAGAGAGCCAAAGGCCTATACCGCCTATCTTCCATGGCTCAAAGAACTAATCTGTTCATGCTGTGCTCCCCAGCCACACAGCATGCTACACTACTCCTGCTTCTGCTTCTTTTTCATGTTACACACTTTGGATCAAAGTCCTGTGTTCCCCGGTCACAGAACGCTGATCTACTTCCACCACTTCACTGCTACTTCTTCTACTTGATCTTCTCCAGCATGCAAGTCTTGTGTTCCCCGGTCACAGAAACTTGATACTTTCTCATGGAGATGAAGATCTTTCCCTAGGACTCCTCCCTAGTGGCTCCTCCATTCCTCCTCCACACGCGGCGCATCCCCGCGTGGGGATGCCCCGTACAGCACCTCAGCACTCCATGCTGTCCTTCCTGTGCTCCAGAACTCCTCCCAGGAAGCATGTGACCCCAGCTTATATGGGAGGCCTGCCCCCTGCCAACACCAAGAGATAATTGGTCAGGGCTCCTCACATGAGCTGTCTGCCACTCAGGTCTCAAGTCCGGCCTCCCTTCCAGAACAATTCTTCTGGAAGCAGGGGAGGATCTCTGAGCCAGAGTACAGGTGGCCACACCCCCCACTATAGTGACACTCCCATTCCCAGATAAAAACAACCAGGCCTGAAATGAAATAATGGCCTGGCTAAATTTACCTGCAACTGGAAAAATACTAATCTAGCACCTACCTTTAAGTAGAGGGTGCTACAGGTTAAACCCACAAGTTTATCACTACTATTCCTTTATATTGGCTTTCGGAATTTACAAATACAGCCATTTAGAAATCAGATGAAAGGTTTAGCGCTAAAAAACACTTTTTGATAGATAAAAAGTGCATTTTATATACAGCTATATAGATCAGACCAAAATGAGGGACAAATGAGGAGCAATGAGGGACAGAGGGACATTGTTCTAAATTAGGGACAGTCCCTCGAAATCAGGGACAGTTGGGAGCTATGCCTAACTGACAATTTTGACACTTTTTTGGGAACCAGTGACACCAATACAGTGATCAGTGCTAAAAATATGCACTGTCATTGTATTAATGACACTGACTGGGAAGGGGTTAACATCAGGGCAATCAAGAGGTTAAATGTGTTGCCAACATGTGTTACTGTGTACTGTGTGTGCTGCTTTTACCAAGCAATGTGCTGTTTTTTACTTCCTGCTATGCAAGAAGAAAAAAACAGCGCATCGCTCCTGTCAGAAGAGAGCCCTGTGTTTGCTTACCTATACAGGGCCCTCTTCAGTAATGTCTGGAGCCGATTGTCAGGTTATGGCGACCAATCAACGTTCAGCAGCTGCTGATTAGTTGGTGCTGCAGCCAATCACAGCACAGCCGGAGTGGCAGGGGCGCGTGGATTACGTATCAGGCACGTCACTAGGTACGTGATCCGCCGCACATCAGCTGCCCTGACGCAGTATATGTGCGGTGGGCAGTCGTAAATCAGTTAAAACCAACTTCACACATATATCCTTTCACATGTATAAGTGCACTTTAACTTTGAAACAAAGATGTCGAGCACCTTTAAAACAGTGTTTGCAGGGTTACCAGCAATCAGTATAGAAAGGCCACTTCCTAGTTCATCTCACTTGATGATGCATAGCTCCCAACTGTCCCTGATTTGGAGGGACTGTCCCTGATTTGGAGGGACTGTCCCTGATTTGGAACAATGTCCCTCGGTCCCTCATTCCTCCTCATTTGGCCCTCATTTTGGTCTGATCTATATAGCTGTATATAAAATGTACTTTTTATCTATCAAAAAGTGTTTTCCAGTACTAAACCTTTCATCTGATTTCTAAATTGCTGCATTTGTAAATTCCAAAATCCAGTATAAAGGAATAGTAGTGGTAAAAAAAGAACTTGTGGGTTTAACCAATCTTGTTTTTTTGTACAATGCTCCTTTAAGGGGGCGTGGCAGGGGGTGTGTCCTATGCCTGCCTACTTTTGCTGATAGGTGTTCAGCAATCCCATCTCAAAAAGTTGGGAGGTATGGATGATGTCACCCAGGCTCCGCTGGCTTCAGCACTGTTTTTCACATATACAGATGTATATTGGTGTCAGTGACGCTGAGTAATTGCAGCAACTCTGTAGTTATTTATAGGGCACTTACTGTATGGTTTAGGGAGCAGCTGTCCAAGATTAAATAGGGTTTGTTCTTAAAGCGGTATTCCACCCTAAAGTGGAACTTCCACTCATCGGAACCCACCCTCCCCCCCCTCCGGTGTCACATTTGGCACCTTTCAGGGGGGTGCAGATACCTGTCTAAGACAGGTATTTGCACCCACTTCCAGGTATAGACTCCCACGGGAGTCTATGCCTCTTCCTGTCCCGCCGCGCTGTCTGCTGGGACACACACGGATCCAAGAGACAGCGAGGAGCATTCCTATTGCATTGCACGCAAGGCTTCATTTCCTGATTCCCATACCCAAGATGGCGGCGGCAGCATCCGAGGACCGAGGGATGGTTTGGCCTCGGGTGCTGACATCGCTGGACCCTGTGACAGGTAAGTGTCCTTATTTTAAAAGTCAGCAGCTGCAGTATTTGTAGCTGCTGACTTTAAAAAAAAATATTTTGTCGGACTCCCTCTTTAATTCAAAATAATGCACTGAGGGAAAAATAATCATAGAGTACAATATAGGTGACACAGTGTTGACCAGAGCTACAGAGGAAAACGATTTGGGGGTGCTCACTTCAGATGATTGCAAAATGAGCAAACGACAAAACAAACCTAAATATGTGATATGTTATGCCACTTATCACCTTTGTCTGTCTTTCTTTTTTACTTATTCTGTCAGTACAATAAAGCAGATAGTCACATAATTATATAAATACGGTGTGGAAAGTGGGTCAAGGCAGAATAGAGACAGAAAAGACGGGATCCTAACAAGCTCCTTTCTAATTACTAACGTTGTATCTGCAGGGCCTCTCAATGCCTGAAAGGGTGCTTGTGTGTAATGGTTTCTTTTTATAACCAAATGCTTCCTCCTGCTTGGTGCTATGCTCGAGCTCTTTGTATATTTTAAATCACCCTGAGTTGATGAAAATCATACTGAGATGATAATATATATTCCACTAAAGGAAACAATCAGATTTGTGACATTGTGTTGGGAATAAACATAAATGTGCTAGATTAGGATTAAGGCCACTTTCACACTGAAGCGCTTCTAAACTGCCAGTAAAAACACTGAGCGCTTTTGAAGAGCTTTTCAGGGGCTTTTGAAGAGCTTTCCATTCATTTCAATGGTGAGGGGAGGCCCTGCCAGCACACTGCCCCAGTGTGAAAGCGTTCATTGATTTTAATGGAAATAAGTTTTCGAGAGCTTTTTAGGTGCTGTTTTTAGCGTGAAAGCGCCTGAAAAGCGCCTCAGTGTGAAAGTGGTCTTATACTCAACAAGCATTCCTGTTACTTTTAGCAATTTACTGTATCTATGAAGAAAATATATTCAGTAATATTCCTATGGTAGAACATAATACAGCAGAAATACACTGCATCCAAGCACAACTTACCAAAAACACAATTTAAAGTGATTCTAAAGCCTAACATTTGTTTTTACCTTAAAGTGATTTTATACGATCACCTTGTAAAACAACCCATTCAGTTTAAAATACAAATTAAAGGCAAAACGTTTTTTGTATAGATATAAAAAAAATAAATGATAAATAAATGTTTTCCCTTTTTTATAAGTGATCACATTCCCTCTGTTCTCAGCTGAATAACAACTGGAGGAGGAGAAGCAGCAGCACACTGAGCTTCCCAGTGAATAGCTGTGCAGGGGAGGTGTGTCAGGACAAGTCTGATCATTGGAAAAGAGCAGACCACAGTGTGTTTGCCTGCTTAGTGTGGTCAGTTTTTATAGGAAGGCAAAGGGACTAGCAGGAACACCAGGGATTTCACACAAAGGAAGCAATACAAAGAAAACATGATACTTTCTCATACAAGTACATGGTACAGCAGGCACATATCAGGAATATGAAACGTTGGGGTAACAAACGCCTTAATGCATTACTTGCATTAAGGTAAAAAATGTTTAGGCATTGCTTTTGACCCCCGCCCCCCTTATACTTACCTGAGCCCTCATTCGATCCAACAATGTGCATGCCTGCAGCTCTTCTCTCCCCTCGCTTTAATGTCTCCCCTGCTTTGCTGAGGCACTGGGAACAATTGGCTCCCAGTGCTGTCAATCAAAGTCAGTGACGAGGGATCAGGGGGCGGGGTCGCGTCTCGCTATCTGGGTCAATGGATGCAATAGTGGGGTTCGGGAGCAAGCACGCACCAGTGCCCCTATGGGAAGCGGGGCACTTGACAGAGAGAAGGAGCTAGCAGCACTGTCGGGGGACGAGGAGGAGGGAAGAAGAGGAGGTTTGGGGCTGCTTTGTGCAATTATTATATAAAAAAAAATCCTTTACAACCACTTTAATTAATTTTTAATATTTAGTGATGTAGTAAACCCATCCATCCATGTCCTAATGCTTTATTTTGCTGAGAAATCACTTTGAAAAACATCCCCTAGCATTTTTTTTTCCATGGCTAATTTAAGTAAGGGCAGATGATTCATGTAGCATTTACTTCCTGGAAACCATCTGCCCTTAGCTCAGGCATGCAGGGAGGAGAGTGTGCTTAGCTGAGAAAACCCCTCCTCCCCTCCCGAAGACTCCTGGAATATATGACATCATTTGCCTAGGCCTGGAAAACCAGGAAGTAACTGGAGAAATGTAAAAAAAATGAATAAAATAAAAACAAGTAAATATGATATACTGTATTTATTGGCGTATAACACGCAATTTTCACCCTGAAAATCGGGTGCAAATAGTGTGTGCGTGTTATACGCCAATACTGCAATTTGGGCTGCCTAGGAGGGAACGGGGAGGGGGGGCGGGACGAGTGCCGTCAGATTACATACAGCGAGAATCTCCTGTTTACTCAGCGGCCTCTTTAATAGGAAGTCCCGTCTCCTGGGCGAGGAATTTCACCAGTGTTCTGTCTCTCATAGGAGCCGGTCCAGGAGGCGGGACTTTGTAATAAAGAGGCCGCCAAGTAAACAGGAGATTCTCGCTGTATTTAATCTGACGGCACTCGTCCCGCCCCCCTCCCTGTCCCCTCCGAGGCAGCAGTAATTGGAGGTGAGGCTGCAGATGGGCATTGATCAGGCGCATTCATGGCAATGGTGAGCCTGCAGATGGGCATTGATCAGGCTGCATTGATGGGCAATTGTGAGGCTGTAGTTGGGCATTGATCAGGCTGCATTGATGGGCAATTGTGAGGCTGTAGTTGGGCATTGATCAGGCTGCATTGATGGGCAATTGTGAGGCTGTAGTTGGGCATTGATCAGGCTGCATTGATGGGCAATTGTGAGGCTGTAGTTGGGCATTGATCAGGCTGCAGATGGACAATGGTGAGCCTGCATTGATGGGCACTGACCCTTATTTGCTTCAAAGAACTTTATTTAAAATTTTAGTTTTTTTTTTTCCTGAAACTTCCCTCCCTAAAATGAAGGTGCGTGTTATACGCCTGTGCGTGTTATAAACCGATAAATACGGTACTTCCCTATGTATTTACTAATGCTAGCAGCCTAAGAATTGAAAATAGTCAATGTTGATTGACAGAGTGAATTTCTGCTATAATATAGGGGCTGCACCCCTCTCTTACAAAGGGCAAATCTCAAATAGGAAGCAGATGAAACTTAGTTTTAGCCCCAAACAAGTGCTCTTGGAAAACAACTGAGCAAGCCAGAAAACAGGTTTGATTTTTCGAGAGTTCAGTGAAACCCATTGGTGAATCCTGTAGTATGTAGAATGTAGTCAATCCTGGCCTTATCTCATACAATAGGACATGATGAAACCAACAGATATTTTTCCAGAACAGGTTTTTTTTTTTTCCTGGCTTCTTCAAGATACCATTTTATACAGGAGAAGCAATTCCAACATCTTTAATGAGCAAGGGGGAGACTGATAGGAAGAACACAAGGAGCATCAGCAGACAGTAACCACCAGACGATATTTGGAGCCTTTCTCTGTTTTATCTTGTGGAGTTGGAGGGTGAACAGTTACTATCCTAAGAAACTGGAAAAACAGGTGGTTTACTACAAGTATTAAAATACAGCATTTAAAAATTTTCCAGGGGAAAGACAGTTTTCACTACTTCCAGGAAGTTTTACCCCCTTCATAACCAGACCATTTTTTGCTATTCAGCATTGTGCTATTTATCTGGTAATTGCACGGTCATGTAACATGTTACACAAATTCAATTTATATAAAAAAAAAATTTATATATATACACAAATAGAGCTTTTTTTTGGTGGTATTTGATCACGACTGGGTCAGCAGGTTGAAAGAAGAATTTGAAGGAAAGACGTGAAAAAGAATAGCTCATCAGAAACAAGTGCATAGTAAGGAAATATTGATTTTTAAAATGTTTTAGATAACATGAATGCATCCAACATTTTTATGCAAATGCTAACAATATACTCATATTTGTTCCTTTTTGTTCAATTAAATACCCAAATAAAAGCACTTTGTTATATCTGTCCATTAAATGTAAAGAGCAATTAGTTACTATCTTGTGGAGGTGAGGAGAATGGGGGGGATTCAGTAATTTAAGAACAGACATTTAGATTGGGCTAACATCAATTCTTGCGATTTCGGTTCAAATAAAGAAACGTGTTGTCATTCCAGAAGAGAAAATTAGGCGCTGAGCGCATTCCTGGCAGATCAACAGATATAACATGGGGAAACGTATGTACTGTATTTCAGAGATGTAATGTATATGCTTTTTTATTCTGCCCTGACATACACTTTACTACTTTTTGAATTGTCTCTGTCACCACTGTGGGGTTTGTTTACATTTTATATACTCAGAGCTGCCGCTTTACTCCAGTTCCTGTAGATCATTGAAGTGATGGGCAGCTTACAAGCAGAGCCTGTCTCTGATACACAGTAATTTGAAAAATGTACATCCCATGGAAATTGTTGACTTTTATATTTTTATTAATGTTTTAAAGCAAGTACTCTATAAAGTTTGCTTCCATGAAAGAGAACAAATAACATGTAGACAAAAGTGAACATCTCCTAGAAGTAAGGAAAGGGTACACTGCATAGTTGTCAGCTGCAAATCTTGTTCTTATAAATTTGCACCCAATTATCAGTTTAGACATCATGATACCTTAAGCACCCTTCTTACAGCATTAACAAGATGTGAACCAAAATGTAACAAGGCCTAGTAAGCCTGATAATAATTGTATAGGTGCTCCTATCCTCAGAAAAGTGCAATTAAGGCGACAATGAAAAATCAATATCCACTAGAATAGAGTGGGATTGAGTCCTACAGAAAAAAGAGATGTTAGAGAAAGAGAAAAAAAAAAAAAAAGAGGGTATCCTGATAGCATAAAAAATATTGGGGCCTATCCACTCTCAGTTCTCAGGGGAAATGTACTTAAAGCGGGACTGTACTGAAAATTTTTTTTTTTTAAAAGCCAGCAGCTACAAATACTGCAGCTGCTGACTTTTAAAAAATGGACACTTACCTGTCCCTGGTTCCAGCGGTGTCGGCAGCAGAGGCCGATCGCTCGCTCGGCTCTCTGCTGTAGCCGGCGCCATTCTCGGTGAGGGAATCAGGAAGTGGCTTCACTTCCCGATTCCCTACTGCGCATGCGCGAGTCGCGCGGCGCAATGAGAATGTTCAGCGCTGTCTGCCGGGACACGTGTGTGTCCCGGCAGACAGCGCGCCGGGACAGGAACTTGCGTAAACTCCCATTTATGCCGGAAGTGGGGGCAGATACCTGTCTTAGACAGGTATCTGCACCCCCCTGAAAAGGTGCCAAATGTGACACCGGAGGGGGGGAGGGTTCCGAAAAGCGGGAGTTCCACTTTAGGGTGGAATCCCGCTTTAATCCCTTGTTTTATGGAATTCAGTAACATTATTATGGAGGGTGCAGGTGAGTTTATTAATTACCATAATCCAGTTCAATTTATAGTTGACATAATCTACTGTATTTGCACCACAGTAATTTTCCAACAATGCGTTATTGCGATTCTTGCTGCCAGAAGCATATATAATATTACCCATTTATGGCCATTTTGGAATATCAGAGTCTAGTTCCTGAAACAATGCTATATCTGGGGCCCTAGCAAGATTGATATCCAAAACTGAACATATGAGGTGAAAAAGGTTTATCCAAAACCTGGACAACCTAGGGCACTGCCAACACACGTGAAATATTATTCCTGGCTGTCTACATTGACAGAAACAGCTCAGAGATGCAGACGGATGCATCTTTGCTACCCTAGTTGGTACTAGTTACCAGCCAACATTTTATAGTTAGATTCAATCAAAACAGTGTTAATGGAAATTTTTGACAAGTTTGTAATGTCCTGCCAATCCGAAAAGTCCCAGGAAATCTGTAGATCCCGCTCCCACAGTTTCATGTAGAAGAGCTTACACTTGAGATCATTTAAAAGGAGATAAACAGTAGACATGTGCGATTCGTTTCGTATTTCGTAATTCGTACGAATTTTTCGAAATTCGTACGAATTTACGAATCTGTAGTACGAATTTTGCCAGGTGCCTTCGTTATAAAAGACCTGTCACCCAGAGCGGAGCCTCACAGAGCGGGAGCCTCCCATTGCGAGGAGCGGCCTGCGAGAAGAGACGCTGATGCCGGACGAGAAGGACGACGCCGGACGAGAAGGACGAGAAGACCGGAGGAAGAAGAAGCGAATCGAAGGAAGAAGAAGATGGAAGAAGATGCCGGAAGGAGAAGATGACGGAAGGAGAAGATGAAGGAAGGAAGACCAGAAGAAAGAAGAAAGAAGATTTTAATAAAGGAATTGTCAAAGACCGTCTCCTGTCATTTTTACCATTTTTGCCACTTTTTTGGTGAAATGGTAGGGGTACTTTTGTACCCCCTTACCATTTCACACAGGGGGGGGGCCGGGATCTGGGGGTCCCCTTGTTAAAGGGGGCTTCCAGATTCCGATAAGCCCCCCCGCCCGCAGACCCCCACAACCACCGGGCACGGTTGTGGGGAAGAGGCCCTTGTCCTCATCAACATGGGGACAAGGTGCTTTAGGGGTCTTAGACCCCCAAAGCACCCTCCCAATGTTGAGGGCATGTGGCCTGGTACGGTTCAGGCGGGAGGGGGGGCGCTCTCGTCCCCCCCTCCTTTCCTGCGGCCTGCCAGGTTGCGTGCTCGGATAAAGGGTCTGGTATGGATTTTA
Organism: Lithobates sylvaticus; assembly: GCA_028564925.1. Classification (NCBI taxonomy): domain Eukaryota; kingdom Metazoa; phylum Chordata; class Amphibia; order Anura; family Ranidae; genus Lithobates; species Lithobates sylvaticus. The sequence continues at coordinate 378,751,077 of CM053028.1, read as the reverse complement.
TGGGGGACCCCACGCCATTTTTTTGGCTAGGGTTCCCCTTAAAATCCATCCCAGACCTCAAGGGTCTGATATGGATTTTGAGGGGGACCCTAAGCCATTTTTTTTTTATTTTTTTGGCTGGGGTCCCCCTTAATATCCATCCCAGACCTGAAGGGCCTGGTTATTGAATTTGGGGGGACCCCTACGCTTTTTTTTATCAATGACTTCAATGAATGACTGTTCTCTGTATTACGGATCCGACAATTCATTTGCCGGCAATAGCTGCGACTCGTGATTTTAAATAGGTTTTTTTTCCTGCAAAAATGACACTGTGCGGGAACATTTCTCTATATTAGATATACTGAATCTCGAAGCATTCGAAGCATTCGTTATATCCGCTATTATAATTTCTTTCATGTTAGTTGAAATTACATATTTGTTAGTTGTTGTATTCGAATTGTTCTCTGTATTACGGGAATCGGCAATTAGCCGCGAGTGATTTTAAATGTCTTTTTTTCCTGAAAAAATGACACATTGTACAGAGAGAGTTCTAAACATGGGAAACCTGCGCCCTTCTATATACTATATACTCTATAGTATGCCTATGAATGGGGTCATGTTTCCCGTGTTTACAACTCTCTCTGTACAATGTGTCATTTTTTGCAGGAAAAAAAAAAATATTTAAAATCACTCGCGGCTAATTGCCGATTCCCGTAATACAGAGAACAATTCGAATACAACTACTAACAAATATCTAATTTCAACTAACATGAAAGAAATTATAATAGCGGATATAACGAATGCTTCGAATGATTCGAGATTCAGTATATCTAATATAGAGAACTGTTCCTGCAGTGTCATTTTTGCAGGAAAAAAAAACTATTTAAAATCACTCGCGGCTATTTGCCGGCAAATGAATTGTTGGATCCGTAATACAGAGAACAGTCATTCATTGAAGTCATTGATAAAAAAAAAGCGTAGGGGTCCCCCCAAATTCAATAACCAGGCCCTTCAGGTCTGGGATGGATATTAAGGGGGACCCCAGCCAAAAAAATAAAAAAAAAATGGCGTAGGGTCCCCCTCAAAATCCATATCAGACCCTAGAGGTCTGGGATGGATTTTAAGGGGAACCCTAGCCAAAAAAAATAGCGTGGGGTCCCCCATAAAATCCATACCAGACCCTTATCCGAGCATGCAACCTGGCAGGCCGCAGGAAAGGAGGGGGGGACGAGAGCGCCCCCCCTCCCACCTGAACCGTACCAGGCCACATGCCCTCAACATTGGGAGGATGCTTTGGGGGTCTGAGACCCCTAAAGCACCTTGTCCCCATGTTGATGAGGACAAGGGCCTCTTCCCCACAACCGTGCCCGGTGGTTGTGGGGGTCTGCGGGCGGGGGGCTTATCGGAATCTGGAAGCCCCCTTTAACAAGGGGACCCCCAGATCCCGGGCCCCCCCCCCTGTGTGAAATGGTAAGGGGGTACAAAAGTACCCCTACCATTTCACCAAAAAAGTGGCAAAAATGGTAAAAAATGACAGGAGACGGTCTTTGACAATTCCTTTATTAAAATCTTCTTTCTTCATCTTCTCCTTCCGTCATCTTCTTCCATCTTCTTCCATCTTCTTCCATCTTCTTCTTCCTTCGATTCGCTTCTTCTTCCTCCGGTCTTCTCGTCTTTCTCGTCCGGCATCGTCGTCTCTTCTCGCAGGCCGCTCCTCGCAATGGGAGGCTCCCGCTCTGTGAGGCTTCGCTCCGGGTGACAGGTCTTGTATAATGAAGGCACCTGGTGACCCCGCCCCCCCTCTGACGTCATGGGGAAAGCCATAGGGAATTCCACATGACGTCCCCGTGCGTCAGAGGGGGCGGGGTCACCAGGTGCCTTCATTATAAAAGACCTGTCACCCGGAGCGAAGCCTCACAGAGCGGGAGCCTCCCATTGCGAGGAGCGGCCTGCGAGAAGAGACGACGATGCCGGACGAGAAGGACAACGGCGGACGAGAAGGACGAGAAGACCGGAGGAAGAAGAAGCGAATCGAAGGAAGAAGAAGATGGAAGAAGATGACGGAAGGAGAAGATGAAGAAAGGAAGACCAGAAGAAAGAAGAAAGAAGATTTTAATAAAGGAATTGTCAAAGACTGTCTCCTGTCATTTTTACCATTTTTGCCACTTTTTTGGTGAAATGGTAGGGGTACTTTTGTACCCCCTTACCAATTCACACGGGGGGGGCGGGATCTGGGGGTCCCCTTGTTAAAGGGGGCTTCCAGATTCCGATAAGCCCCCCGCCCGCAGACCCCCACAACCACCGGCCAGGGTTGTGGGGATGAGGCCCTTGTCCTCATCAACATGGGGACAAGGTGCTTTGGGGGGGACCCCAAAGCACCCTCCCAATGTTGAGGGCATGTGGCCTGGTACGGTTCAGGCGGGAGGGGGGGCCGCTCTCGTCCCCCCCTCCTTTCCTGCGGCCTGCCAGGTTGCGTGCTCGGATAAAGGGTCTGGTATGGATTTTGAGGGGGACCCCACGCCATTTTTTTATTTTTTTTTGGCCGGGGTTCCCCTTAAAATCCATCCCAGACCTGAAGGGTCTGGTATGGATATTTGGGGGGGACCCACGCCATTTTTTTTGGCTGGGGTCCCCCTTAATATCCATACCAGACCTGAAGGGCCTGGTTATTGAATTTGGGGGGACCCCTACGCTTTTTTTTTTTCTGCAAAAATGACACTTTGTCATTCGAATTCATTCGAATTCATTCGTTATATCTGCTATAATAATTTCGTTCAAATTAGTTGAAATTCGATATTGGTAGTTGGATTTACTAACGATTCGTAACTATTCATAACGATTCGTAACGATTCGTAACTATTCATAACGATTCGTAACGATTCGTAACTTGAAATTGAAATTCGATATTTGTAGTTGGATTCGAATTGTTCTCTGTGTTATGAGAACCAACAATTCATTAGCCGCATTAACGATTCGTAACGATTCGTAACGATTCGTAACTTTACTAACGATTCGTAAAAAAAATTACGATTCGTCCGAATTTCGTATTTCGTACGAATTCGAACGGAATTTCGTACACGAATTACGAATTACGAATTTTTTTATATACGAAACGAAAACCGAAAATTTATATCAAATACTTACCGTAATTTTCCTTTCCTGATAGGCTCCATGGCAGCATACGTGTGGGTTGGCCCCGCCTCCATAACTACCCAATAGGACCCCTCTCCCATAAATCTTTGCTCCTGGCTGCTATCCGTGTTCCGTAACTAGCCTACTCCAGACATTTGGGAGGGAACTCCTGCTGCCATGGAGCCTATCAGGAAAGGAAAATTACGGTAAGTATTTGATATAAATTTTCCGTTTTCCTGACAGGCTCCATGGCAGCATACGTGTGGGAAATAACTCGCCAAAACACACCCGGGTGGGCAAAATGTTGAGCAAAGAAAACCAAAATTTATTTAACATTGTCCAACGACAATACTTGTAAACCAAAATTAATAGAAGACAGCGCAGCTGGTTCAACGCAATAGTGAGAAAGAAAAGTATTAATTGTGGACCAAGAGGCCGCTCTACAAATAACATCAGGCGCCACATGCCGAGAAGCCGCCCACGAAGTCGAGATGCTCCGTGTTGAATGAGCCGTCACTGCCTCAGGAGGAGCCAAGCCCTTAGCTCTGTATGCCCTTTGAATCGTCTGCACAATCCACGCGGAAATTGACCTAATTGACGCACGCATCCCTTTATTCTTGCCATGAAGAAGGACAAAGAGGAATTCCGTTTGCCTGAATGGAGCTGTTGCCTCCAGATATTGTTTTAAGGTGTGGCCTACATCAAGAGGATGGATCTCCTGGTCATCTGGTGTTTTGAAAGTAGGGAGTACAATCTCCTGATTCTCATGGAAGACTGTGGTCACTTTAGGGTTTGACCCTAACATTGGAATCAGCACTACTCTGTCTTCAAAAAAGGTCAGAAAAGGTTCCTCTGAACCCAGATTCCTGATCTCTGATACCCTTTTCGCTGACGTTATCGCCACTAGGAAGATAGTCTTTAGAGTAAGGTCCTTAACAGACAAAGGTTGAGATGAATCTTTCCCAAGATTTGACAGAAAATCCAGAACTAATGGAAGGTCCCATTTGGGAAACCTGGGTCTTCTTTGTGGTCTGAGCCTGATGGCACCCTTAAAGAATTGACGAACTAAGGCGTGATTCGCCCATGAGACTCCCGTGATGGCTGAGATGGCTGACACTTGCACCCTTAACGAGCCGACCGCCAGGGATAAATCTAGTCCAGACTGAAGAAAGCTCAGGATATCATGAACCTCTGGAGAGTTACACGAGTTTTCTCTTGATGACATGTGTACAGCAAACCTGGACCAAATGCGCTCATACACCCTATTAGTGCTTCTTCGTCTGGCATTAAGAAGAGTTGGAATCGCTTCTTTCGGGCAACCAAGCGCCTCTAGCCTTCCCCTCTCAAGAACCACACCTTGAGGTGCAGACAAGATGGAAACGGGTGTAACGTCTTGCCTTGAGACAATAGATCCGGCCTGAGAGGTAGGGGAATTGGGTCTTGATAGCTGAGGAGCAGCAGCAGAGGAAACCACGGCCTGTTGGGCCAGAATGGAATGACAGCAATAATCTCCACTTTTTCTGTTCTGAGCCTCCGCAGAAACTGTAGAATTACCGGGACTGGAGGGAAGGCATAGGCCCTCTGGAAATCCCAACTGGTCGTGAGAGCATCTATCCCGAACGCCTGAGGGTCCCTGAACCTCGCAAAGTACTTCGGTATCTTGAAATTGCACGGGGAAGCGAACATGTCGACTTCCGGAGACACACCCAGTGTTAGGAGTCACTCGAAAACTTCTCTGTGGAGGGACCACTCGTTGTTGTCCAACTCGACCCGGGACAAGAAGTCTGCTTGCACATTCTGGACCCCCGGAATGTATACTGCCGAAATGTTGGCTAAGTTCTTTTGCGCCCAACTCATCAAAGGCTCCACTTCTTGTAACAGGGACCAGCTGTGAGTCCCCCCTTGTTTCCTTATGTATGCCACTGCTGTTGTGTTGTCCAACCTTAGCATGACGGAAGAGTTCAACACTAGATGGCGAAAGGATAGGAGTGCCTGAAAGGCTGCCCTCAGTTCCAGGATGTTGGAAACGACTCCTTGAGACTGGCATGTCCACCTGCCCTGAGCCACCTCCGAAAGGCAATGAGCGCCCCAACCCTGGTTGCTGGCATCTGAGGTCACCGTGATCCATGAGATGGGGACAATCGAATGATGGTTGCGCAGATTCTTCCCCTGAAGCCACCAGAGGAGAGATGTCCTCATAGATGGGGTAAGAAAGATGCGCTGATTCTGGTCGACAGAGTTCCACTGATGCAGAAATCCCTTCTGAAAGGGACGGGTATGCCACTGGGCCCACTTCACCATGGGGATGGTTGCTGTCATCGTACCAATTATTTTCAGGCACTGGAGAGCAGAAAGGTGAGTTGATCCACGGGCTGCCTGAATCCTGTCTCGGATTACCATGATTTTCTCCTCTGGGAGGGAGATGGAACCCTCCACGGTGTTGAATAGAGCGCCCAGAAACACGAGGGACTGAGATGGCTCTAGCTGACTCTTTTCTAAATTCAGGAGCCACCCGAACTCTTGCAGGGTAGCGATGACAACCTCTTTGTGATCTAATAGCTGATCCTTGCTCTGAGATAGTAGAAGCAAGTCGTCCAAGTAATGGTGGAGACGCACACCCTTGACCCTGAGAAGAGCCACTACCGCCAATAGCACCTTGGAAAAAACCCGGGGTGACGTGGTTAACCCGAAGGGTAGACAAGTGAACTGAAGGTGTTGGTTGCCTACCGCGAAGCGGAGGAATTTGTGGAAGTCTTTTGTCACAGGCACGTGAAAATATGCGTCTTTCAGGTCGATTGATATTAACCAGTCTCCCAAGTGTACTGACTGTTGTATGGTAAGTAAGGACTCCATCTTGAATTTCTCCTTGCGGATGAATGAGTTGAGGTGAGTCAGGTCTATTACTGGCCTCCATGTGCCGTTCTTCTTCTGCACCAAAAACAGGGGTGAATACATGCCTTCTCCCCTCTCTTCCTCTGGGACGGGTACGACTGCGCCTTGTTCCAATAAACAGCTTACGTAGGTCAACAGGACCTGTCTTTTCTCTTCTGAGCTTGGAAGAGTAGTAGGGATGAATCTGAGTTTTGGAGTGTTGCAGAAGACCCACTTGTGACCGGACGATACTGTCTTTACGGTCCAATAGTCCCGAATTGAGGCCGCCCAAACATGTTTGAAGTGGAGAAGACGGGCCCCCACTTGACATGTTTGAGCGGGCCCAATTTCAAAAGGACTTCCCGGAATCCTGGTTCCCAGAGGAACCACCTTTAGAGGCCTTCTTAAAAGAAGACTGCCTGGACCTCCATGTCCTGGAGAATTCTCGGCCGGGTTTATAGCTGCGTGCATCCCTGGCACGATCCGCATTCTGTCTTCTTGGAAAAGAGCGTCTCTGATTTTGAGGACGCCTATCCTGAGGGAGAAACCCAGATTTCCCACCTGTGGCCCGGGATATGGCAGAATCAAGCTTATTGCCGAATAATGAGGATCCTTCAAAGGGGATGCGGCACCAAGCCTGCTTAGAAGCAGGGTCTGCGAGCCACGGACGGAGCCACAACGCACGTCGCGCCGAAACGGCTGCCAGCATATCCCGAGACATCAGGCGAATGACATCAATGGATGCCTCCCCCAAGAAGGCTGAAGCCATCCTAATCTCTTGAATAGGTGAGTCTTTAGCTGTGTCTATTGAAATGCCTCTCAGGTATTCTTCAATGCTGTCAGCCCAGAATTCTATGGCCTTTGACACTGCTGCGATCGCAAGCACTGGTTTGCACGCCATCCCGGAGGTCAAATAGATTCTCTTTAGATCTGAATCGATCCGTCTCTCTAAAGGATCCTTGAATGACACAGTGTCTTCTAAGGGGAGAGTCACATATCTCACCAGACGCATAAGTGCTGCATCTACCATTGGAGCTGACTCCAGGTGTTTCACATCTTCTTCCTTAAAGGGGTAAAGTTTAAGGATCTTGGATTGCATGGAACCCTTTTTGTCCATCTTGCTCCACTCTATCACCCAATTCAGACAGAAACGGAAAAAATTGACGCTCCTTATTGAGCTGTTTAAAGAATTTCCTCTGCTTCGGGGGGGAAGTGATAGGATCTTCCCACTTCAGAGCCTCTCTCACTGCCTTAACCAGGGAGGGAACCAAACCATAGTCAAACCCCAAACCTGGATCTTCCGGATCCGATTCACTGTCTGAGACAAGGGCAGAATGGCGGCTAGGTTGGGATGAATCCCATGTTTCTTGTAGTACCCCCTCTCCTACTATAGGATCTAGTGGGTCTGCCGGGGATTCACAGGGCTGTTGAGCTTCCCTTTCCTGCAGGGATTCTTTTACCACTCGTCTCACCATTGATTCTAGGCGCTGGTCAGCGCCGTCTCTCTCATCCGCTGCCTTAGTGAAACAATGGTCACATAGGGATTTGTCTGCTGGCACAGGCATTCTGCACCCCCAGCATGCTTTCTCTGGTCTCTTGCTGGAGTGAGCCACAGGGGGGCGGGAATAATCCCTGTCACGCTGTTCTGACCTGGCGGACCTATGGTGGCTGGATTTTGAGGAGGATTTGTGGTGGTGCGATTTTGACGATCCACTGCGTCTATAAGTACTAGGATGTGGATCAGATTTGGAAGGGCTGTGAACACAGAAAGACAAACAGAAGGGATAGGTCATATTTGCTGCCTATGCTTACTCTCTTCAACATTAGAAATACAAAGATGTATTTTAGGACCTACCTAACATGAGCGGGCTGGCCACTAGGGGGCAGTGAAGCATCCATAATGTCCAAAAACACCAAGCCTGACACTGCAGTAATAAAAACAATATCTTCAGACAAAATACAGCAATGAACCAACAAAGCCCCAGCATAAAGGACTGTTCCTACCTTGAACCGCCAAAATATTAGCCCCGGGAAGTCGCTGTGGTGTCCGCAATCATTCCCAGGGCTCTGTCAGCTTTGCAGGGTTTTTAAATTTGCCGCCCGTGACGTCATCGGCGTCATCCGACGCCGGAGTCCTCAACGCGCATGCGCGAGAACCAAGCCTCGCTCTCACGTCGGGTCCGCGCATGCGCAGAACGCCCGCGAACCCGGAAGTCGAAGAGAGTAGTTTGCTGGAACGCAGAAGCGTCCAGCAAACAGCATGGAAATAGCAAACAGATAGAGGAAAGGAATATAATCAATGGGCACACACATAAACACTGCTGCCATGGACAGATACAGACTCACCACTCCACCAACGATCACTTGGCCGAACGATCCAAGGCACGCACACACCGGACCTCCCAGCAGATAATGGCCACCTATGACAACAGGCAAACAGGCCGGGCGCACTTTAAGGTAAGATAACCAGTCTTCAGCGCTACTCTGCATATACACTCCATACCCTGCTTAACAGTCAGGGCCTATCGGAGGAAAACAATCCAGTCATTCGGCCGATCGATCGCTGTGAAGTCATCTTCAGGTAGGAGAACCACTTGGTCCTACGGAGGAGGACAAAAAAGGAACACGGATAGCAGCCAGGAGCAAAGATTTATGGGAGAGGGGTCCTATTGGGTAGTTATGGAGGCGGGGCCAACCCACACGTATGCTGCCATGGAGCCTGTCAGGAAACAAATTTTTTGACAGTTCCCATGTCTAATAAACAGTAGAGATATATCCTTTGGATCAATCCCTCGATCTGCAGGACCGCTCAAACAATGTCACTGTAGGAGAGCCTGGTAGTAGGCAAAGTTTGCTTCGTATAAAAGATACAATCTAATTGTCTCTAAATAGCTCAGAGAGGGAGCATATGTAAGGTGTCTGGAAAATAGGCTAGGAATTTTTGGATTATCTGCGACTTCTTTTAGTATCAAACGGTCAGCTCCTGGGTTAAATTTGGTGAGCAGGCCACTTCTGGATAAATTAGCAGTTGTTGAAATTTACACCACTTGTAGATTATTTTTCTTACAGTGGAATGATTGATTTCAAATAATTTGGTGATCCATTTAAATCCCTTGCTAAACCTATAGGCATCCACAGCATCTCTGTGGGCCTTAGAGAGGTTTATTGATATTGGTATGATGACAACACAACTGCCAATAGCAAAGAGAACACCAGACCCTAGATGTTAGAAGTTTAATTAAAACAGGTTCTACCTGCATGCTCCCTGGGGAGATTCCAATCATTGCCGTTTAATTTGAAATACAAGATTGTAATTCCATAGATTTGAGGTTGTGGTAAATATACTTTTTCCATATGACAGATCTGAATTTTTGTTAATTTAGATGTCATGGTTATGCAGTAAACTTCCTCTGTTTGCTTACCTCTCCTCATGTGTTCAGACTAAGAGGCCAGCCACTTCCACCTGGTGGTTTTTATAACCTCTCCTCTAAGCATGGCTCCACCCCAGGCCCTATCAGGGAACACTATATTAACCTGTGCACTGCAAGCCAGTGGTGCTGATCTACCATTGTGTATCCATTGTGTTTTTCGGCTTCCTGGTTCCTGCTTGCCGTGTGCTCTACATTTGTCTGTTACCGACCTTGGCGTGTTCTCAACAATTCCTGTCTGCTTGTGACCTTGACTTTTTGGCATGTCCCCGACCATCCCTGTCTGCCTGTGACCCTGAACCTTTGGCGTGTACTCTGTTGTTCCTGTCTGCTAGTTGCCCTGACCTCTGCCTTATCCCCTTACTATCCTTGTCGTTCCAGCCTGCTGCTTCCTTCTCCTGTAGTCTACTGTGAGCGTGAGCTGTGAGACCCTAGGGCCGCGACCTGGAGCCAGACTTGCAGGGGGCTCCTTAGCCAGTGCACAATTCATTTTGAACTTCAGCCCCAAAACTTCCTGTCCGATCGGGCGAAAGTAGCATATATTATATCCCTCCTGTCCGGCGAGGCGCTAACTTGGGCTGCCCCTCTGTGGGAACTGAATGATCCAGTGGTTTCTAGTCTGTCTGATTTCTTGAAACTTTTTCGGAATATCTTCGAGGATCCAGGTCGTGTCTCCTCAGCAGCTAGCGCTCTTTTACGTCTCTGTCAAGGGTCCGCTTCTGTGGGACAGTACGCTCTTCAGTTCCGTATCCTCACAGCTGAATTGAGCTGGAATAATGAGGCCCTAGTTGCAACCTTTTTACATGGCCTCTCTGATAGAGTGAAGGATGAATTAGCAGGAAGATCCCTTCCTGCTAATCTGGACAGTGTCATCACCTTGTGTAACCAGATCGATATTCGCTTGCAGGAGAGGGCCCTGGGAAAAAGACGCCAGCACTCCCCGTTCTTTAGTCAGCCTGAGCTTCCAGTCCCTTTCTCTTCGATCCGAAGAGCACCCCCTGCCTGCTGAGGAACCTATGCAGTTGGGCTGGACCAAGTTTTCTCCCGAAGAACGCGCTAGGCGTAGAACTCTGGGCTTATGCCTCCATTGTGGGGCCAAAGGTCATTTCCGTGACACTTGTTCTCTTCGTTCGGAAAAACGCTCAGGGCTAATACATCTGGAAGTGGAGTATTAGACCCTGAAATATCACCTTCACCTTCTCGTCTTCTCCTTTCTGTGTTGCTTCATGTCGGCACTTCCTCTCGTTTGGTCTCAGCACATCTGGATTCCGGAGCCGCTGCCAATTTCATGGATTGGGAAACTGCATCCTCCACGAGACTTACCTTTTTGCTCCTTACAACGCCATTGGTGGTCTTGGCGATTGATGGCACTGTTCTTCCAGGGGGCCCTATCCGCTTCCAGACCCTTCCTGTTAAGATGTCAGTAGGGACACTCCACCAGGAGAGGATATCCTTCCTTGTCTTACCTAAGGCTTCATCTCCTATCATATTAGGTCTTCCTTGGTTACGGCTCCATTCCCCACACGTTGACTGGACTGCTGGACAGATCCTGGCTTGGGGTTCCTCCTGTTCCTCTTCCTGCCTACTCAAGGTTACCCCAAAAGAGAAACTTCCTGTTGCCACCATCCCAGTAGCTTCTGCTCTTCCCGAGGTATATAGTGATCTCTGGGATGTGTCCTGCAATAGTCGGACTGATGCACTCTCTAGGTCATGTGGAACTCTGGATGAGGGGCCCACCTATGAACCTGAGTCGATCATTCACTCCAGTTTGCATAACCATTTACCTTTGCCTGTCCCTAATCTCCATTGGACGCACAGCCAGGTTAACTTGTCCGCAAGTTCCACAGTCGCTATGCCCTGTGATGCGATTGAGATGGTCACTACACCTAACAATACTATTTAGTCGGCCTCTGCACTAGTTATGCCAGTCCAGCCCATGCCCATTGAGCTTCTTGTTCAGGACCTTCTGTAACCTGGCCTCACCCTACTGCTATTATGCCCTTACCCATTCCTAAAAAGCCTTTAGTCCTCAACAAGTCCTCTCGTCCTCTCCCTACCTCAGTTCCGGTCTCTGAGGATAATCTAAAATACGAGGTTAGTTAAGTTTTGGACTCCCGGCTCCGTGAAGGCATTCTTCAGTACCTCGTACATTGGAAAGGGTTTGGCCCTGAAGGAGAGGTCTTGGATCACTGCATCTAAGGACTTTGCTCCTCGTCTGTTGAGGAGGTTCCATCTGGAGTTTCCCTTTAAGCCTGGACCCAGGCGGGGGAGGGGGAGGCCTCGTAAGAGGGGGGGTTCCTCTGTTTGCTTACCTCTCCTCATGTGTTCAGACTAAGAGGCCAGCCACTTCCACCTGGTGGTTTTTATAACCTCTCCTCTAAGCATGGCTCCACCCCTGGCCCTATCAGGGAACCCTATATTAACCTGTGCACTGCAAGCCAGTGGTGCTGATCTACCATTGTGTATCCATTGTGTTTTCGGCTTCCTGGTTCCTGCTTGCCGTGTGCTCTACGTTTGTCTTTGTTACCGACCTTGGCGTGTTCTCAACGATTCCTGTCTGCTTGTGAACTTGACCTTTTGGCATGTCCCCGACCATCCCTGTCTGCCTGTGACCCTGAACCTTTGGCGTGTACTCTGTTGTTCCTGTCTGATAGTTGCCCTGACCTCTGCCCTATCCCCTTACTATCCTTGTCGTTCCAGCCTGCTGCTTCCTTCTCCTGTAGTCTACTGTGAGCGTGAGCTGTGAGACCCCAGGGGCCGCGACCTGGAGCCAGACTGCAGCGAAGTCCATCCTCACCACTGGAGGCTCTGGCGAACACCTGCTGGCTCTTAGACTCCACGCCCTGGGGAATCTATGCTCTAGCTCCCACTGGGATCTGTGTTAGTGATCCAGTAGACCTGTGTCCTGAATCTCCCTGGGTACAATCCGCAACAGTCAGTCCTAAGGTCCACTACCTAGCGGTGCACTTCCGACTCCTACGGAGTGCATCTGTCACCTGGTCTCAGGTGACCTGACATTAGATCATTAAACTAAATACACCATGACAATTTTATGTGAAGACTAAGTTCCTCAAAGGTGGGACTTTAATGGACCAAGAACAGTGAAAATTGTAGCAAAATTACAAATTTATTATAGCAAAAATATTAGTACACAATACTAAAGATTATGCAATAAAAATAACAAACACATGGTGGAGTAGACAACGAAAAACAAACAACTGGAAAAACCAAAGTCCACTGTCAAGGAGACAGGGGAAATCCAACTCATTCCAACTAATGAGGTAGAAGTCTTCTTCAGGGATAATGGGATGAAGTTATCCAGAGGTGTACAATAGATCTCATGTGTTGCATGCATCAGCCATAGGTGATCATAGCTCAAAGAGTGCGAAGTGGCTGAAGCACCAAAACAGCACCATGAAGCCAAGACAGGATGGAGATGGAACGAGTCCAAGACTACCCCTGGGTCCAGATATACCCTACCAAAAGGGGGCCAGAGAAGCGCTATATCTCAGAGGTTTGGGACTAATCACCAAGTCCAGAGATTGGTTCTACAGTGGGTGCTTGTCCGAAAAAAACCTGATCAAGATTACAATGGGCATAGATTTGATCCAAGGCCACACCAGTAAAATGATCATAGATTGATGCAGTAAAAGAATGCTCATACGCAATTCTATAAGAATTGGCTGAACACAGACAGCCGGGCCTTCAGTGTGTGGTTTGCACAGTGAATCCCTATGTCTCCCCGGTGAAGCTGAAGTCTTAAAGTCCCACCTTTGAGGAACTTGGTTTTCCCACTACGAATTAGGAATGTAGACCTTAATCAGTTTTATCCATTCAGTTGGCAACAACTTTTATGACAATTTTATGTGACATTTGTTTAAAGTGGAATTTCATTCTCTCAATTAACATTGACTATTGTTAATCCCTATGCTGCTTGCACTTTTGTTTACATTTCTTCAACATTTCTGAAGTTATTTCCTGGTTTCCATGTGTAGCACCGGTACTTCTAATAAGTACGCGCTATGTCTTTAAATTTAGTTTTTGCCCAAAACTGTAGTTGAGTTTTGGGGTTAATTGTCCTAAATTATGCTTTGGCATCAGTTTGGCTAGGCTGCATTGAGGTTCTGCCTGGTCATAGGTGGGGTTTGCACCTATGACAGGCCTAGAACGCAGTCTGGTTGGACGCATTGGGTACCAATCTCTTCTCGGAGCCAATCAGTGGGCACGTTTGTCTCGCTGCGTATTCCGGGAGAGGGTACAAGGTGCTGAAGTCACGTGGTTCTAGGGGCGGTCCGGTCCAGAAGTTGTTGCTGACTCCATGGTCCTGGTCCTCCTGGCCAGCCCCCAGAGGCCCTCATGGCCTGGGGTGCGGATCCATCCATTTCCGAGCCTCGGAACTGGCTAGTTCGAGGCAAAGTAACTGGAAGGAGGATTCTACGGTGTTCCGGTGCCATCTCGGGTTTGGAGAGGCCCAGCAACTCTACATGCAACCATAGCAGGTCTCTTCAGCAGAGAGCCACGCATGAGGCTGGCTGCTCGGTAAGAGCCTGGAAGCTGAGCTGCCATGGACATTAATTGAATCCGCATTTCTTACGGTATCGCCGGACCGGCTGAAAGATTCTGGTACAGTAAGAAAAGTTCCTACCTTTACCCTCCTGTTACAACTAAGTTTAAACCAAGTCTGTGTGAGAGACTTTGCAAGCTAGAATTACTTGTTGGCTACTAGATCCAAGCTAAAGGATTTATCCAGCAATTAAAGAATCCAGTTGCGAGTGGCTATTCCCTGGATTATGTACAGAGAGAGACTTTTATTGAAGTCAGCCATTCCAAGCACCTGGGCTAAACTTATCCTTATACCCTCTATTCCCAACTTAGAGACTGAGTTTGTTCAACTGTTTTTGCAAATAAAAATCCTACAAAGGAATTCAGGTGTTGGTCTCTACAGTTACTGGGTCAGAACCCTGGGAACCCCTAGACAAGAACGACAAGCTACAAGGCGGAGGAGGTAATTGGTAAGCCCAGAAAAACTCAGCAGCTCCTTCGGGGGTCAGTGCTACACATGCTTAGGCAGTCTTCAGGAGGGGAGGAGGGGTTTTTCACAGTGATTTTTCAGCAAAATAAATCATGGAGACATGGATGGATGGGTGAGGTTGCTTTGAATATTAAAAATGAATTCAATAGTGTTTTTAGTCTCACAATTTTAATATATTAACTTTATCTGTAGGCACCAATTGAATCAACATCTAATGGATGCCTGTTGCAAAAGTCAAAAATGTCCATGGGGTATACTTACTTTTTCAAATTACTCTAATAGCCCCTATCTCTCCCATTGTGTGTAGCTGGTGCTTGTAGTGGAGTGCAGTGTGCAATGACCATGACTATCTTCTACAAAACTAATACTGAGAAGAAACATGTAATGAGAGAAATACAGGTATGGAACGCTTATCTTTCTTGACAATGTTGGTTGCTGGGTTTCAGGACTGAAACTTCTGGGTTAATCAGAATCCTTTATTAATCCCAAAGGTAAATTAATGCAAAAACGGCCATGTAATTACGGTTTTCATAAGGATGTCAGCAATGGCAACTTCCGTGTCTCCTTAAAAAAAAAAGTCTCCTTTAAATACCCATAATATAAAAATAACAATGTAAGTGCTGCTGACAACTACAGTGCAAATGCCAACTCCACAAACCAGGAGATGGTGGGCCAAGACTACATCACATTTGATGATTAGGGGAAAGCATCAGCTGTGGAGCTCCATGGGATGTTGGCACACGTGTCTTCTATGGCATCTATGTAAGCTACCCTTCATTTTGATGATCCATGATGCTGCCAGTGGCAGTCCTGGGTTATTGGATTGTAAACAATCCCAGGTGCATTACTCAGATTACAGCGACGGCTCAAGATAATAAGTGCCAGTTGTATAAATATTAGGCCTTTGAAGCAGAGCATGAACATTTTACAATTACTGCACAGTCAATTCTATTTGAAGGAGAACCTATACCCCATTTTGTTTCAACTGAACCTGTGTTTTGAGCATGAAGTGCAAATTAAAAAAAGGTTTACTTTCATGAAGGCCTGCTGTGGTACTTATACTTACCCTACCTTCATTCCTCTGCTGCTGGGTTTGCTGCCTGTGCCCCTGCTTGGAGCTTACACAAGATGAGGGTGCTGCATAGAATGCATTAAGGTGAAAAACCTGAAGGCTTTAGAACCACTTTAAACACTATTCATTTGAAAGTGTGTAGCGTTTTGGGAAGGGGAGGCTGTTAACATCTGTGTGCGTTCTAGTGTGTAGTAAGGTGTAAGGAATGGCAAACACCTTTAGCCACTTCAGCCCCGGAGAATTTGGCTGGCCAAAGACCAGAGTGTTTTGCGATTCGGCACTGCGTCACTCTGACAATTGCGCAGTTGTGCGACGTAGCTCCCAAACAAAATTTACGTCCTTTTTTTCCCCACAAATAGAGCTTTTTTTGGTGGTATTTGATCACCTCTGCGGTTCTTATTTTTTTGCGCTTTAAACAAAAAATGAGCACCAATTTTGAAAAAAAAAACATTATTTTCTACCATAATAAATATTCCCCAAAAATATATAAAAATAAATTTTTTCCTCAGTTTAGGCCGATACGTATTCTTCTACATATTTGTGGTAAACAAAATCGTAATAAGCGTTTATTGATTGGTTTGCACAAAATTTTTAGCATCTACAAAATAGGGGATAGTTTTATGGCATTTTTATTAATATTTTTTTTTTTTTACTAGTAATGGCGGCAATCATTACTGTGACATTATGGCGGACACATCAAATTTCGGGACCATTCACATTTATACAGCGATCAGTGCGATTAAAAATGCACTGATTACTGTGTAAATGTGACTGGCAGTGAAGGGGTTAACCAGGAGGGGGCACTGCAGGGGTTAAGTATGTCCTAGGGAGTGATTCTAACTGTGGGGGGGAGGGGCTGTGTGTGACAACACTGATCACCGCTCCCGATTTCAGGGAGCTGTGATCAGTGACAGTGTCACTAGGCAGAATGGGGAAATGCTTGTTTACATTTCCCCATTCTTCCTCTCCGTGAGGCGATCGCGGGTATACTCCGTGGGACCCGCGGTTCGGACTCACAGAGCTCGCGGCGGGCAGGCGCGTGTCCTGCCGTCGGCGCACGCCTGCTATCCAAGCCTTGCGAGATCACGTACAATAACTTGACAATAACTTGATTTCGCGCAGCTGAACCAACCTGCTGCAGTAAAACTGAGGCGACTGGTCCGCAAGTGGTTAATAAATTAATAAGGATAGATAATTAATTATAAATAATGCCTTTCACCTGGCAGTGGTGTAACAGTAGCCATAGCAGTCCTTGAGGCTGCAATGGGGCCTGGGATAGGAGGGGGCCTCATTAGGGAGCCCAAACTCTAAAGTTTCCATTACAGAGGGGCTGAATTTAGACCCTAGGGTTGTTACCAATCACATATCACTATCTATGCACTAAGAAGCATTTGCTTAGCTGCCTTAAAGTGTAACTCCACTTTTGTTGAGAAAAAAACATTCCCCTCTGGGTGATCTGTGTACATTGCAAGGATTTTACGAAATGTTGTTTCAGATTCCTACCTTTTGTTATTCTGCAGAAATCACTGCTGAGTGAGTCTAAATGGGAGTGGTTTCATAATTATCAATCAGCTGCTGCAGAATCAGGGCTGAGGGAAAATTGCAGGGTCTCCATCTCTTTAGACCAGGGGGTCTCCAAACTACGGCCCTCCAGTTGTTCAGGAACTACAATTCCCATCATGCCTAGTCATAACTGTGAATGTCAGAGTTTTACAATGGCTCATGGGACGCGTAGTTCCGCAACAGCAGGAGGGCCGTATTTAGGAGATCCCTGCTTTAGATGTTATTTCCTATTGGAACTATCTTACCAAAAATTACATTTTTGTTGCAGGAGATGCCCAAAATCTGACTTGTATCTTAGTGTAGACTTCTGGGAAATTTAGTAAGCCAATCACACAAGCAGGAAATATTGTTTCTGGGGGGCGTTCTGTACAGAAGACCTCCAGGTAGCCATATTGCATTGCACTTTACAGAAAATTACAGAGCTGCAGATTGAAAAGGAAAGGTAACTTTTAACAACATGCAATTACAATATGACTTGTGTCACAAATGTATATGCTATATTATTATTTTTTTATTTGCTCTTTTTTTTCCCCATGAAAGTGGAGTTACCCTTTAATAATGTAGGTTTATTGCCCTCTGAACATCTGCTAAGGAATTACATTAACCCCATCTTCCTATTGCAAGCACAAATCTTAGAGTTCCCCCTTTGCTAAAACCTTAAAGGACAGCTAGGGTTCATTCTGCTATAAAAAGTTTAAAAAGGCTATAGTTTAGAAAAGTTTGTACTAGGGCTACAGTGTAAATGTGTGCAAGAGCAGTATTCATTGTTATAATATAAAATATTGTGATGGTTGTTATTATTAAAATTGCCACTAAAACTATTCATTTTATCCAAAGCACTGGCCCCCCAGTTGTCTGACTATGTTAACAGTTCTCCTGCCACCTTTTCTTGGTTAAGGCATACATATATGCAGGGCCCCCACAGCAAAGATGGCCACCTCAGGAGGTAGCACACACGCACGTGCGCACTTCACTCAGTGATGCTGAGCCTGTGGTTTTACCAGGCTCAGTGTTACTGAGCTGCACAAAGAACAGAGAGTCTGATATGGACACTCTATCCTTCATTACTCAATGTCAATTGGCCTCATGTGCGGCACAACCCTGCATTTATGTTAGAGTGGATGTAAAACCAGTTCATGAAATTTGAGCTGGGCACATATATCTGCAGTGTTTTCTTATCTCTCTCCAAAGCACTATGTCCCATAGCTGTCTCTTTCTCTGTAGCTCTGTTATCAACATGATAACTTCTCACACATTCTCCAAAAAGGGAGATAGAAGTGTGTGTCGGGGGGAGGTTGCTATAAAAAGATTAGCAGTCAGCTTGCCGTCTAAGAGCACAGCTATGCGCATTTCTTTCTTCCTATGCCAATGAGGTGAGGGGGGTGTGTGCCTTTCCTCCAATCAATTGCTCCCAGTGTAATCCAAGCCTAATGCCCTGTACACACGATAAGATTTTCTGACAACAAATGTTGGATGTGAGCTTGTTGTCGGAAAGTCTGACCGTGTACATGCTCCATAGAACATTTTTGGTCGGAATTTCGTCCAACAAATGTTTGGGAGCAGCTTCTCAAATTTTCCGACAACAAAACTTGTTGTCAGAAATTCCAAACGTGTGTGCACAATTCCGACGCACAAAAGTCCACGCATGCTTGGAATCAAGCAAAAGAGCCTCACTGGCTATTGAACTTAATTTTTTTCGGCTTGTCGTATGTGTTGTACGTCACTGCGTTCTTGACTTTTGGAATTTCCGACAACATTTGTGTGACCGTGTGTATGCAAGACAAGTTTGAGCATCCTTCGGAAAAAAATCCACGGTTTTGTTGTCGGAAAATCCTATCGTGTGTACAGGGCATAACGGTGCAGAGTGAGGGAGTGAAAATTCTTACCCAATGTAAGAATTCTAAAGAATATAGCAAGATGAAGACAGAAGATATACAGTACATGTAAAACTCATGTAGGGTTGATTTGTTTCACCCCTGGGTATCATCTGAGGCTGTTCATTTCACTGGGTATAGGTGAGGGTTTACATCCACTTTAAGATCAACAAAATGTATTGTCACAGTTGACAATACCAGCTGTTAGCAGTTATCCAGAAGGCCCCATCCAAAATTTGCTATGAGGCTCCATGACTCAGCTTTGTCCCTGTTTATTTCCCTACCTCTCTGAAACCTAATATCTTTGTAACTTAAAAAGAAAAAAATATATTTTCCCATGCAGCACAAAACAACAGTTCTACTTTTTATGTTGGCATAAACCAGCTGCCCATACCAGGAAGTACCAGCCTTTTTCCTTAATTCCAGCTGCCAAATGGAGCAGCACAAAAGCAAAGGTACTTACCTTTCCTTTCCTTTGTATTGCTTATTTGGACCTTTTGTTTTTCTCTGCATGGGCAAAACAGTGGTTTTCTTTAAGAGGGTGTAACTAATTCCCTTATGTATTACTATTATTTTTATTAATATTATTTTTATGTATATAAATTTCCCAATTTAGGAGTAGTAAAGCCTGCAATTACATATCACGAACTTTGCCTGATTGCTTCTAATCCAGCAAAAATTCTAAACATGGGTAACCCTGTTGGCACCGCCTGGCTCTACATAAGTAATTTTTTTAATCAATTTTTGTTAAAGGAGGCGGGTAAAAAATTGTCAGCTGAACAGTAACTGCATCTAAATAGATGCATTCACTATTCTGGGATGCTCACCAGCCATGGTTGTTGTAGCTTCTTGAATACAATAGCTGGCAGGGAAAATCTTTCACCCATGCTCTTTATCATGGATGGAGGAATCTATTAGATTCTATACCATGGGCTAAATGAAAGAAATCTATACATGTTTGCCTAGAGTAAGACCTAACTAGTCAGAAATCATCTTTTGCTGCTCTAACTACAGTAATGTAATGTAAAGTTGTGTTTTCTACGACTCTGGACTTCACACATCTTCAGACCCCTTTGACACTGGGGCGCTTTTCAGGCATTTTTGCGCTAAAAATAGCGTGCAAAACGCTGGAAAAGTGCAGTAAAATCTAAGTGTTCCCTCCTTTACCTTTTGTATTGAACTGTACTGTAATTGTGTTGTCCCCCTATACATTGTAGAGCACTGTGTAAACTGTTGGCGCTATATAAATTGTGTATAATAATAAGTGTTCAAAGCGAGCAGCCTGCTAATACCTTGTATTATGAGAATAAAGCCCCATACACACGGTCGGACAATCCGAGGACCAGGTCCGTCGGATCATGTCCGTCGTACTTTGTCCGATGTTGGTGTTGCGTACACACGGTCGGACAAAGTTGTCGAAAAATCCGATCATTCTGAACGTGGTGACGTTTGTTGCCTACGACGGGACTACGTAGAGGCTAGTAGCCAATAGCTTTGGTCTTGTAATGTGATCTGAGCATGCGTGGCACTTTGTCCGTCAGGAATTCGATACACACGATCGGACTTGGTGTGATCGGACCGTGTTGACGGCAAAGATTTCCAGCAGGAGATAAGACTTTGTCCGTCGGACAAACCGACGAACACTGTCCGATGGTGCATACACACGGTCTGATTTTTCGACAACCTTGTCCGATCGGACAGAATCCATGAAAAAGTCCGACCGTGTGTATGGGGCTTAAGGCTAGCAATGCATGGCTCAATTTCTTCTGTTCGGCCCCACCACCTGAATGAGAGAAATCAGATGATTCCCCCATGTACACTAAACAGCGTTAATGGAGGAATCTGCACCTGCCGGCTATTGTGTTCAGACATCTGCGGCACCTGAATGCTCAACAGTGACTACATCTGATAGGGTGCAGTAACAGTTTGGACAACAGTTTTCCATTCGGTTGTACTTTTCTTCTACTCTCAATTTACCCCTAAAGTTCTTTTTCTCATGGTCTATGTTTTGGGGGTTACAATGTCAGAAAAACATGATCACAGGGTGCTTCATTCCCTATTATGACGTATTATGTGTCTTTTCTTTTATATGTGTGTTTACTCTGTGTTACTCTTTGTTATTCTGGGATGGATACATATATGCACCTGCCATTTGTGACCCACGATAACTGTTTAATAAAGCTTTATTCTTTAAAAAACTGTTTTCCACTTGGTTGATCTTTAAAAGTGCTTTTCATGCCGGATGGTGCTTTCAGACCACCCAAAGCTTGAATTTTGTCAGATTTAGTGGGCATCAGGCAACATTCTAGCTGTCTATAGCTAGTTTAACTGTATCTTCCTTACTACAGATAGTTCTTTTTGGGTTATTCACATAAAATTTCTGATTTATGTATAATGAGCAGGATTCTGATGTGGAAATCTTGAGCTAGGAATGCTTAATAATACGGTACACAAATCTCTGTACAGTATGTGTCATCTTGTACACCAATAAAGGGAGCATAATTATGTTTTAATACTTTGTGCTTGTTAACAAATCTATCCTATATAAAGTATGTTTATAGTGCTCCAGAGCAGATAGATACTTAGATACTTATACTGCCCTTGCAGAGTATTCATCAACAATTGAAAATGTGAATCTTTGCTTCTTCCTGCCCCCAGCATAGAGGTGTATACAGTATCACGGCTCTGTTCTTGGACTGTAGAGATAATTATTTCAAATAGGTGCTTACACAGTTATGTATTACACTGACTGAAGACTGATAGACACAGTGAAGCTGTTCATTATCTAATTAGTGTGTCTAAACACTCCTTTCTTAATAGTCATTCATGCCATCATTACTTCTTGGAAATGATTTGCTGGTACTAGCTATTCTTGTTGCTGGAGCTGCTGTAATGTACTTAAATGGAGAAGGCTGCATGTTTTCTTGAGTGTTTTGTATACAGTAACCGAGTACTGCACACTTTCATATGAAAGCATCATTTATAAACCGGCACTCTGCCAGCTCATCACACACAAACTAAGGCTGGCCATACATTGTTTGAATGTCAACCATATGACTAACCTTACTATTAAAGGGAAAATGTCATGAAAGAATCATGGACACTGTCATGGTTAAAAATACTAGTTGCCTGGCTTTTGTGCTGACCAGTTTGATTAATTTGAGGTCAATATCGTGAAGGCATTCGATTACAAAGCCTGCCAGACATTAAGATACTCTAAAGCCCCATACACACGGTCGGACTTTTTCATGGATTCTGTCCGATCGGACAATGTTGTTGAAAAATCAGACCGTGTGTATGCACCATCGGACAGTGTACGTCGGATTGTCCGACGGACAAAGTCTTATCTCCTGCTGGAAAGATTTGCCGACAACACGGTCCGATCACACCAAATCCGATCGTGTGTACGGTTGTCCGACCGGACAAAGTGCTACGCATGCTCAGATCACATTACAAGACCAAAGCTATTGGCTACTAGCCTCTACGTAGTCCCGTCGTAGGCAACAATCGTCACCGCGTTCAGAATGATCGGATTTTCCGACAACTTTGTCTGACCGTGTGTACGCAAAACCAACATCAGACAAAGTATGACGGACATGGTCCGACGGACCTGGTCCGCGGATTGTCCGACCGTGTGTATGGGGCTTTAAGGTGGTCAGAAATGGTAGCTCCCATTACATTATTACATCTCTTAATACATCAAAAGAAAACCTGTCATGAGAGTTAAACATATACCATCATTGCTGACATGCAATGCTTGTTACCTGGATGTTGTACTAAAGCTTTGATTTCAGTTATTCTAATGCCGCGTACACATGACCGGACTTTCCGGCATACTAGGTCCGACGGTCTTCCCGATGGACTTTCGGCGGAGTTCCGACGGACTTTCAGAACGAACGGACTTGGCCACACACGAACGGACTTAAATATAAACAGGACTAAAAAAGGAAGTTCAATAGCCAGTAGCCAATAGCTTCCCTTGCGTCATATTTGGTCCGTCGGACCAGCATACAGACGAACGGTTTTCCCGATAGGAATTGAGTTCATCGGACAGATTTGAAACATGTTCTATTTCTAGGTCTGTCTGATTTTTTTTACCAAAAAACAATGGGATTAGCGCACACACGATCGGCTTGTCCAACGGACTAGTTGCCGGAAAGTCTGGTCATGTGTACGTGGCATAACTTACTGACCTAGAAGAAGTAAGGACTTCTCGGTTTTCTCGTCTATTATTAAGGCCAAACACAGCCAGGAAACATAGTTCTCTTGAGGATGCAAAAATATATAGTAGGATGTTTTAGCCTCCAGTGTGATGTGGACGGATTATAAGGCTGATTTATTATAATTCGAGAAAAGAGAACAAGTGAGAGGGGAGTTATTTCCAACAGCAGCCAATCAGAAATGCAGCTTATTACATAGCTACATAGTTGGTAAGTTTGAATAAAGGCACCAGTCCATCCAGTTCAACCTGTGTGTGTTCAAAAAAAATCATATCCCTGTATATTGTGTTCACTAAGATGCTCATCTAAGAGTTTTTTGCAACTATCAATACTTCCGACTGACATCACTGATTGTGGAAGTGAGTTCCACATCCTTACCGCCTTAAGAGTGGAAAACCCCCTATGCTGTTTAAGAGTAAACAACTGCTCCTCCAATTTCATTGAGTGACCATGTGTCTTCTATTATTCCTTGAGACTGAATAGTTTGTTCCCTAGGCTAGAATCACCATTGAGGTATTTGTATATCACTATCATATCTCCTCCCAAGCATCTGAGAAAAAGTGTAACGACCAAAACTGGACGGCATACTCCAGATGCGGCCAAACTAGAGTTTTATAAAGTAGCAGGACTATAGTGTTATCTCTGGAGTAAATCCCCTTTTTAAATGCATGCTAATATTCTGCTAGCTTTGCTTCCTGCAACTTGGCATTGCATGCCGTTGCTGAGTCTGTCATCTACTAGGACCCCCAGATCTTTCTCCATCCTGGATTCCCCAGAGGTTCTCCCCCTATTGAATAACTTGCGTTCATATTCTTAGCCCCCCATTACTTCACTAAAATATAAGCTAAAACATTTTATAGGTCGTTAATGGTTAATTCATGAAAATTGGAGAAAAGAAAATGGACAAAAGAAGAGTTGTAACCCATAAGTATGTCCTGCGTAATAAGATGAAAGTTTACTGGGTGGTAGAGAACCCAGTTACTTGTTACCCTGGCACCCCCTGAAAAAACATTTCATTATTAGTTTTCTGCATATTACTTATTTAATCCTATCACATTCTGATGCGAGATGATCATTAAACAGGCACAGTATATGCTCACGCATACAATGTACGAGAAGGGCAATTATTGCTATTTTTATAATTTAAAAACATATAATGCGCCTCCTGTGTCAATGAAAGTACAGGTATAAACAACCACCACTAATAATAATAATTATAATAAAAATAATAATAATAATACATATCTAATCATAAAAAGTAAGCTGTGTCTGCGTGATTTACAGATGTAGTTTATGATTAGTATTTTTCCTATTTTTTTAAAGATGTTATTACTAATGTTTAGTGGAAAAGAATCTTATGCAAATTATTTTATATTCAGGATACGACAATTTAAAATGCATTTTATATTGGTAGTGAGGATATTATTTGTTGATTTATTTAATAGCAAGTGTTAACTGCAATGCCGGTAGCAATAATTCACAGCAGCCCAATACAGGTTTGCATATTCTTGTAACACAGAACTGTTACATAGTTACATTGCCATCTCTTAGATCTTGTCTTCTCTTGTCATCATCAATCTGCACTACTTTTTTACATTCTCTTCTGATGTGGCTACTATACAAAGGTATCACGGGCAATCATGTGCTCTAACCCATGCAATCAAGTGTTAAAAGTTATTTGCATGAGTGCCGGTAATTTAGCTGGGTACCTTTTGCTTTTATTTTATTAACTGTAATATACATTGAAATACACAGTGGGCCTAAGAGGAAGGAAAAATTGTTCTTATTGCCCATGGCAATAAAAACAGATCTTTGCCTCTATTGTCTAAGGTTCTCTGAAAAAAAATACACTTGGAATATAATTGGTTGCCATGGGTAACAAGAACAGTTTTTTCTCCAGCAGTATGTTTTGCATAGAGCCGTAATTTCAGAGCATGTTAAAATTAACAGGCAGTCCAAGAAATAAAATAACTAGCACTCAATTCACTTACCTAGCATTTTTACAGTCTGTCTGTTATTCTTGTCCCTGTGGGAGGCACATGGTCCTATAGTGTCCCGCTTCCTCCTCCACAGTTTTCTTCCAATAAGACTGTAGAGAACCGTGAGGCAGAAGACTGGTAGGAAGAAGAAGACACTCGATGTCCAGACCATGATAGTAAGTAGACCAGACTTCACAGCATACTCTGTAGCTTTACATTCATTTGTCTCAAAGGGATTGGTACCATTCTCATGTTCAACTCCAACCAAAACAAAGATGGGTCCGGCACTGACAAAAGACACTGCCCACAGCACAAAGATGACCAGCTTTACTCTGCCCTTGGTGATGACCACCTTGGCCTTCAGAGGAAAACAGATGGCAAAATATCTCTCCACACTAAGGGCAGTGATATTGAGGATTGTGGAGTAAGTGCAACTTTCACTGATAAACTGGAAGAGCTTACACAAGAGGCTCCCAAAATTCCAGGGTCGGTACTGCCATAGTCTGTACAGGTCAAGTGGCATGCACACAAAGATGAGCAGGTCTGAAAAAGCCATACTAGACAGATAGAGATTGGTTGTAGTCCTCATATCTTTGTACTTGTATACCACCAACATAGTCATGATGTTCCCAAATATCCCGATGATTAACAGGAATACACAGGTAACAGTTATCCCTGTGAGGACTGGCACTGGAAAGAGATACCCTGGATCTTCGGGCCAGGAGTGGTTGTAGTAGTAATAATCCATTGTTCTGTTCTCTGGGGTGTAAGTCTTATTGGCTGTGGACCATACCTGGCTGTGTATATGATATTGAGACAGTCTTGCCTCCATAGCTGTCAATGATATTGACACATCTCTGGCATGTCTTCATTTCTACTGTACTGGTGTACAAACTTCAAGTAAAGCTGTAGAAACAAGTATGAGCAAAGGGCAAGCTTGCAGTGGCAACAGGTCCACAGCACATTTTTCCCACAGATGTAAAGTTCCATTTCATAAATCCATGTTGTCTATGACTGCAGGTTCCCCCCAGTATTAAGTCCATGTCCATATTTAAGTTTGAGGCAGATTTTGGGTACTTGAAGTTGGGGCATCCACTTGATTGAAAGTCTGCAGCAAGGGGTAGTATTCCTGTGACATGCTTCTGATAGGGATGGTTACTATAGATAATACTGGTACTCCAACACCAGTGAGTCCCAGGCAGGACAGCTGAGTGTCTGTGGACAGTTCACATCCTTGCAGAGTGCTCTGTGTCTCCAGAGCTTGCCTGGTGGAGGGAAGCTGATGAAAGGGGTTTAGCAGCACGCCCATTCTTCCTCCCCTGCTCTATATCTCATTCTTATTCTTGCTGTCAGAATACAGAGATCCACAGACACACACAGCCTGTTCACATACCATGCAAAGTCTATGAGACAGCGAACACTGAGCATTTTGATGTTGTTCAATTTATTGCAGATGTTATCAAATCAGAAGGAAATAGTAAAACAGAGACCTGTCTCAGGTCTTCTAAAATCTATTAACATTAATGCTTTAGTTAAACAGAATCTATGCAGTTGTATTAACAGAGTGCAGCAAATTGTTGCATGGCCACCTCCAAACACTTGCCCCAGAATATTATCATTTACTGATATCAAACTGCAGCTAATGAAGCAATCTGTCTTTCACTTTCGTTCATTCACATGGTGGCAGCTGTACAATTTGAACTGGGAGTTAATGTTTGCTGACAATAAAGATGATAAAAGTGAACACCACTCTCTGCACCCAGCGGCAGCTGCTTCGTGTAATATTTATAATCTAAACCAAGAGACAATTTGGAGAAGCCAAACGCAGAACACAAATGTCAACAGATTCACTGTGTGTGATTGTAAACAACGCTACGTCCGCCATGATAAAGTAGATTACGACACATAACAAGCAACCTTATCTATACTGATATACATTATTTACATCCTCGATATGTTGAATAGTATTTCGTTTTCTCATGATCATCAGTGCAAGATAATAATGATATGAAAAATCTCAATAGCTGCTGTAATTTGACTGACTTGTTATGCCCTGTACACACGGTCGGAAAATCCGACGGAAAAGGTCCGATCGGATTATGTTGTCGGAAAATCCGATCGTGTGTGGGCTCTGTCGGACTTGAGCAGGATCTCAAATTTTCCGACAACAAAATCCGATTGGACTTTGTCCGATCGTTTGTAGAGAATTCCGATTGGACAAAGTGCCATGCATGCTCAGATCAAATTACGAGACCAAAGCTATTGGATACTAGCCTGAACGTAGTCCCGTCGGAACGAACGAACGTCATCACGTTCCAAACAATCGGATTTTCCGACAATTTTGTCCGACCGTGTGTATGCAACACCAGTTTCGGGCAAAATCAGTCTGAAAAAATCTGACGTATTTTGTGGTCGGAAAGTCCGACCGTGTGTACGGGGGCTTTCAATAAACCCAAACAAAACTGAGCATGACATTAAGAACAGCTCCATTTAGTGGAAGCCAAACTGATCAAAAGATTCAAAGATATAGGCAACTGAAAATTTTGACTTTTAATGTTGAAGCGAATCACAGCCCCAGTGCTTTCTGCCTTCCTATTGGTCAGCAAGTTCAACCTGAATTACCAGAAAGTTTTTGACAGATTTTTTTTTTTTCTTTTGACAAAAGGACCCATGAATTATATGTTAATATTTGCCAGAAGATAAGCATTATGAAAACTATTTAGTTCTAATACAGAATATTCATGATTTTTATACAGGTAAAATATGTAACAAAATTAAAATATGAAAATATATAAAATGTGTTTTTATTTCTGTTTTGACTTGATATTGTTTTAAAAGAACTAGTGTGGTAGATAAAAAGTGCACAATGTTTTCTATAATTGTTACTCTTTATAATTACACTAAAGTTAAAGTGTTACTAAACCCAGGACCGTGCATTCACTATATCTGGTCTCCCACAGTACACAGAACATAGAAATGCAATTATTTTAGTAAATATAAACTGCAAAATACCTTTTCTTATCAGCAGTATGTATATAGCAGTCTTGTGACTTCTATCAGTTCCTGATTAAAGCTTGTAGGAGGAGTTTGCTCCAAGTTGTACTATCAAGATGTAGGACTCCTGGACCTCTGGACAGTGCTGATTGGCCCTGTGCTGATCACATGCGCTCTCCCAAGAAAAAAAAAAACTCTCTAGCAATACACACCAACCTGAACATGTGCACCACAGGTTCTGTACTATCAGGGGATATATTGGGGACAGTGGAAGAAGGGGAGAATCAGAGGAGGTAGGTGCTAGAAGAGAGTATAGTTTTTTGAGCTTTCTGCTTAACATTAGGACACTTACCTGTCCTGGAGTCCAGCGATGTTGGCGCCTGAAGCCGATGTTTACATCGGCCGGTTGGGTGCTGCCCCCGCCATTGCAGGTAAGGAACCTGGCAGTGTAGCCTTTCGGTTTCACGGCTGGGTCCTTACTGTGCATGCGAAAATCTCGCTAAACTCTCTTACTGGCTCGGCTGAAGGGGAGGGAGGAGGAGGGGGGCCGAGCTCCTGACGTAATTCGCTGCAGCCTGGTCTCCCGAAAGTGGGGACAGGGTACCTGTAAAAACCAGGTACCTGCCCTCCCCCCTCCAAAAGGTGCCAAATGTGGCACCGGAGGGGGGAGAAATCAGATAAGTGGAAGTTTCACTTTTTGGTGGAACTCCACTTTAACCACTTGCCTACCAGACACGAACACCCCCTTCCTGCCCTATCCATTTTTCAGCTTTCAGCGCTGTCGCATTTTGAATGACAATTGCGCGATCATGCAACGATGTACCCAAATAAAGTTTTTATAATTTTTTCCCCATAAATAGAGCTTTATTTTGGTGGTATTTGATCACCTCTGTGGTTTTTATTTCTTGCGCTATAAACAAAAGAAGAGGGACAAGTTTGAAAAAACACAATATTTTTTACTTTTTGCTATAATAACAATAATTTTTTTTATTTAAAACACATTTTTTCCTCAGTTTAGGCCGATACGTATTCTTCTACATATTTTTGGAAAACAAAAACGCAATAAGCGTATATTGATTGGTTTGCACAAAAGTTATAGCGTCTACAAAATATAGATAGATTTATAGCATTTTTATTATTTATTTATTTTTTACTAGTAATGGCGGCGATCTGCGATTTTTATTGTGACTGCGATATTGCGGCGGACATATCGGACACGCTTGACACATTTTTGGGACCATTCATACAGCGATCCGTGCTATAAAAATGCATTGTTTACTGTATAAATATGACTGGCAGGAAAGGGGTTAACACTAGGGGGTGATCAAGGGGTTAATATGTTCCCTATGGGAGTGATTCTATCTGTGGGGGGGGGGACTGACTGGGAGAGGTGACCGATCAGTGTCCCTATGTACAAGGGACACACCATCATTCTCCTCTCCTCTGACAGCACGTGGATCTGTGTTACACACACAGATCCACGTCCTGCTCAGTTACTGGGCAATCGTGGGTGCCCGGCGGACATCGCGGCCGCCAGGCACGCGCATGGGGATGCCAGCGACGCCTAGTGGCCGCAAAGGAAATACCGTCATTTTTTTATATACTACAGCATAGCGATTCTTAAATGTGGTGGCTGCATTATTTTTTTAGGCCTTTTTTTTAATTTATTTACATCTGTTATTCCAGTCGTTAAGTCTGTTATTTGCCAGCTTCCTTTAACAGACCAAGCTGTCTAGAAAAAGTAGAAGTTAAAGAAAGAAATCATTTAACACAGACAGGGGTGTTTATGAGTGTCATCTATTATTTATTGAGGGTATGTGGGCTGGTATGGCTAAGAGAGGCCCAACTCCCCCTTTCCTGGGCAGCCAGGCTGCATGCTCGGGTAAGGGTCTCCAATGGAAATTGAGGGGGGTCCATGCTTTTTTTTTGCAGGGGGAGCACCTTGACAACTATGTCAGACCCTCAGGATAAAAGTCTTGTATGTTTTTCTTTTTTTTGTTTGGTGGGAGTCCACCATTAACATCTATTATCTAGGGTTAGAGTCTGATATAGACAAAGAGAATCCCCAGCCCCTTTGTTTACAGACAGAAGTAAGAAGCTGGGAACTATCATTTACTATAATTTTACCACTTGCCAACCACCAACAGTACATTTATTTCTGGTGGGCGGCTCCCTCAGGCACCGCAATGTACCTGTAGGTTGCGGTGCTCATGCGCACTGCACGCCTCCCCTGGGGAGTGGCGTGATCTGCAACTACTGTGCCCAGTGGTCGGTTTGGTGACACTGTGAGTAGCCCAGATACCACATGATCGCTGTGCATTCACATGTAAACAATAGTCATGAATGAACTCCATTCATTACATCATTGTTTACTACTGGGTGTGTTATCTGTGATTGGTCACCAGTGATCACATGGTACCAGGGCCAGACATAGCACCCTTTACCATATGATAGCTATGTGCCAATCACAGCATCACAATAATAAAGAGTGAGTCATGAATGAAAACCATTCATGCCAGTTCAAACAATCGCTGTTACAGTAATCATCACTGAAACAAGCAATACAGTGATACAGTGTTACTATATATGGTGACACTGAACTACTCTGATGATAGTATGACACCAGTAATATGATGATTCTGTACTGCACTAGTGACAGCTTGTACAAAAAAAAGTAAAAAAAAAAACTCAAATATTATTTAATTTCTTAATTTTCCATAAAATTGTGACCAAAATTTACAACTTCAAAAAATCCGCCATGCCTCTTCCTAAATACTTTGGATTGTCTACTTTCCAAAAAAGGGATCATTTGGGGGATATTTGTACTGTGCTGGCATTTTAGGGCCTTAAAGTGGGTGTAAACCCAAAATTGTTTTTTTTATTTTTTTATGTCATAATGTAGAGGGTAAGATTTCCTTTCATTTGAGCCCAGTCTCGCCACACAGATTTACTCGAGGCCTGAGCAATCCTCTTTTATTGTTCAGTTAGAGAAATCTTGACAAAGTCTTGAAAACTTTGTCAAAAACGCCCCATTGCTGTGAGTGACAGGTGATTTACATATCATGCACTAGCCTGAGACAGGCACATCCTGTGTAAAAAGTTCACAATTCCCCTCCCCTCCAGCTCTCCCAGCTTTTCTGTGTTTTGATTGGATGTTTCTCAAAATTGGGGTTTACATGCACTTTAAGAAAAAAATGAGATAGGCAGTTAGTACATCAGGATTGATCAAGTTTCAAACATACTGTATATACCATAGTTTGTAGACTCTATAACTCACCGGGAGTAAATAATGTACACTGATTTGGGTTATTTTCACCAAAGAAATGTAGCAGACTACATTTTGGCCTAAATTTACGAGGAAAAAGTATTTGTTTGCAAAATTTTATAATGGAAACTAAGAAAGTTTTTTTTTTTTTTTTTTTTTAATTTTCGCTATTTATTAGTTTTATATAGCAAAAATTAAAAACCCCAATAGTAATTAAATATCACCAAAAGAAAGCTCTATTTTTTTGAAAAAATGATTTCATAAAAATTTCATTTGGGTACAGTGTTGTATGACCGTTCAGCACATTGCTGAATAGCACAAAGAGGTCCTTGTCATGGAGGACCACCTTCCCGAGGTCAAGTGGTTACACTGCATTTTTCCTTTGTAAATATCAGTTTTGCTTCAGTAGGTTGTATACGTTATACAGATGCATCCCTTCACAGGCACATCCCCCAACCATGTTATTTACAGTAATGTAGCCTTTTTTAATGTTGCACTTTAGTGGTTATTAAAATAGATGCTTCTTGCCTAATGGAATACTTTGCTTTGATAAATGTTCCCCAGGACAGCACCCAGCCCCCCATGCCATATGTTGGCAATCCCTTGCCCATTAGTCCAGAAAATGGCCAATACTGTTCTTTAACAGTTCAATTGGGTTCAATAGGGTTCGGATTCAGAACCCAAAGTTCGGCAAATCCGCCCTGAACTGAACCTAGGTGTGTTTGGCTTATCTCTAGTAATAAGCAAAGATGATGTTCAAAGTGCAACAAACATGTAACCACCAATCCAAAATAATCTTTCACTTGATCTTAGTTTTGAAAACTAAAAATTGCCATGGTTATTGGTACTTTGTACTATATATTCATTTGATTTTATATACACTGAGCAAAATTATAAACGCAACACTTTTGTGTTTGCCCCTATTTATCATGAGCTGAACTCAAAGATTTACAACTTTTTTTTTATGTACACAAAAGGCTTTTTTCTCTCAAATATTGTTCACAAATCTGTCTAAACCTGTGTTAGTGAGCACTTCTCCTTTGCCGAGATAATCCATCCACCTCACAGGTGTGGCATATCAAGATGCTGATTAGACAGCACAATAGAATAGAGTGGCCACAATAAAAGGCCACTCTAAAATGTGCAGTTTTACTGTCTGGGGGGACGGGACGGGGGGGGTCTAAAAACCAGTCAGTATCTGGTGTGACTACCATTTGCCTCACGCAGTGCAGCACATCTCCTTCGCATAGAGTTTATCAGGTTGTTGATTGTGGCCTGTGGAATGTTGGTTCATTCCTCTTCAATGGTTGTGCAAAGTTGCTGGATATTGGCAGGAACTGGAACACACTGTCGTATACACCGACCCAGAGCATCAAAAACATGCTCAATTGGTGACATGTCCAGTGAGTATGCTAGCCATGCAAAACCTGTGATGTTTTCAGCTTCCAGGAATTGTGTACAGATTCTTGCACCTGTGTTCACCACCATGGGCCACTCGATCCCCAACGTTGACATCAGCAAACCACTCACCCACACGACACCATACACGCTGTCTGCCATCTGCTCTGTAAAATGAAAACCCAGATTCATCCGTGAAGAGAATACCTCTCCTAAGTGACAGATGCCATCGAATGTGAGCATTTTCCCACTCAAGTTGAGACGACAAACTGCAGTCAGATCGAAACCCTGATGAGGACGACGAGCATGCAGATGATCTTCTCTGATATGGTTTCTGACAGTTTGTGCAGAAATTCTTTGGTTATGCAAACCGATTGTTGCAGCAGCTGTCCGGGTGGCTGGTCTCAGGCGATCTTGGAAGTGAAGATGCTGAATGTGGAGGACATAGGCTGATCTGTTTGAAAGAGAAAAGCAGTGGGACTGACAGGATCACCAGGTATTTCACACAAAGGAAGAAATACAAAGAAAATAGGATACAACCAACACATAACGGGAATATGAAATGTTGGGGTAACATACTCTTTAATGATACAGTACTGGATCTGTGTTATCTTTACATGCACACTGATATTCTAAGCTGCCTCAACAACATCTCTCCTGGGGGCCCACCTCAGGCCCCAAAGCAGCCTGGCGGGCTGCTATAACCATAGGTACTCCACTGTCACCTTTAAGTGCACTTGTTCTAAAATGTTTAAGACATTTCCTTGCTGATCCAAGCAGTTTTTTTAAACTCTAATTAGGGACTGAAGAAACTTCTGGAATAAGCAGTGAAACGTTTTCAAGATTATAGAACATGTCCAGCTGAATGTGACTAACTACTACTAGCTTCCCAAGAAGTAATGTAATTCCTATGAAATAAAAAGAATTTGTCCCGGTTCCAATATGTTTTTTCTTTAATCTGTTTGTGCCAACAGTGATAGTAGTTTGTGTAGTCTGATTTATTATTTTGTTCCACTACATGTAAAATAAATGCATCATACAGCGGCGTAAAAAGAGAAGAGACATGATTGTTATTTCTTAGTGACATTTCCCTTTCCAATTAAGCTTGAATTTATCACAGAATAGAGTTTGGAAGATGGGACTTTCTGGTTTCAATCATTTTCATTGAAAATTCTATAACGCTTACAAAAGTCTAAAAATGATATGCATGAAAGAACCAAATACAATGGCAACGATTGATTGGAGCAGTGGTTGGAAACAAGTGAAAAGTTGGTTACACCAATCCTTGAAAGTATATATTAAAGTACAAAGGTGTAGCAGCTATTAAAAAGAAAACATGTCTCGATAGAAGGTGTTGGGTAGACACGTGACCTCTTAGATCAAACAGTTCATGATGCTTCTGAGTTTAGAGACACTAGAGGGAATAGTATGTCCTAACAAATTTAAGACGTAAATTGTAATTGTTTACAGCAAGTATATAATGTGTAAGTTTATGATATCTAAATAGTTGAGAGGATAAGGAGAGAGGAAAGAAGAAAGTGCATGGAATGTGGGGAAGGGGCATGAGGGAAGTAGGAGGTACTTGCGGAGAGAACCTAGATGCCCAGGGGTGATTGGTCAAATAATCCAGATCTTGTGAAATTTATAGGTATTCATTGTAGTCTTTCCTGAAAGGCATGCCCAACAGTAGATAAATTATTTGGGAAATCCCACCAGATGTGTTAAGGTGGATGCAACTGGAAACAATTCAGGATATGGAAACAGAAAGAAAATTCAATCTCAGTAATAGTTCCAACAATCTAAAACTAGATTCAACAGTGAATACTTTAGAAGGCATTTGGATATAAAAACACAAACCTAATTCCTTTTTTCTTCTGCATAAATATGAAGGTGGGGGGCCAAACAAACATAGGTAGTGGCAATAGAAGCTGGGAAATGTGAATGATTCTTACAAATACTTTGGAAGGGATTAAACATAAAAGGATGGACTTTATGGTTGAGAAGAGAAAATACAAAATGTGTGAGGTCTAATGCCACGTACACACGGCCGGAATTTCTGATGGAAACAGTCCGATGGGAGCTTGTCATCGGATTTTCCAACCGTGTGTATGCCCATCGGTCTTTTTCTGTCTGCATTTCTGACGGACTTTAGATTGCCTGTTCCTAATTTTTCCGAACGGAAAACCTTTCTATCAGATATTCCGATAGTGTGTATGCAATTCCGACACGCAAAATTCAGACGCATGCTCGGAAACAATTCGACGCATGCTTGGAAGCATTAAACTTCCCTTTTATAGTGCCGTTGAACGTGTTGTATGTCGCGGTGTTATTGACCGTCGAAATTTGGTGTGACGTTGTGTAGGCAAGACAGTTTGAACGAAATTCCGGCAGAATTCCGACGGGAAAACCATCAGAGCTTTTTCCGACGAGAAAACCTTAATTTTCCAAGGTGCACAGTTGATTTAGGGCAGGGGTTGCATAGGAACTCCTAGATTAATTAAGCAGACAAACTGACTGATTTACACATTCAACAAAACAACACAGATTCATATATATATATATATATTTCTGACCTCCGTTACAGCCTTGAACTGTTTATTGACTTTTTGCTGAAGGAAGCTATTTATGTCGACCTGTTGGGGTGGAATTAATAAAGAACTAAGTTTGCTTTTACAAACGGCTGCTGGTGATCTCAGGCAATTCTTTTTAAGTAGAGAGTGCAGGGGTCTGCTGCCCACTACTGTCTGTATTTGTAAATAGCTGCCTATCAATAATTATTTATGTATAGTACTTCCAGTTTCTGTCTTTTTGGGGTGAAAATCCTAGAATGTGGAAGTGAAGAGAGGGAGGGAGAGAGGAGCTGAGACCACATGTCCATTGAAAAGCTGCTGCCTAATCCAAGCCAGAAGCAGGGGTTATTAGCAAGTGCTTCTATGTTTAATCACTTCAGCGCCTGAAGGTTTACCCCCCTTCATGACCAGGCCATTTTTTGCGATATAGTACTGCATTACACTTTAACTGACAATTGCACGGTCATCTTAAATTATTATTTTTTAACTCAGCGGTTTTTATTTTTGCATAATAAACAAAAAAAACTGACAATTTTGAAAAAAAAAAAAATAACAATATTTTTTACTTTCTCCTATAAAACGTATCCAATAAAAAAAAATGTAAAATGTATTTTTGGTAAAAAAATCCCAATACGCGTATATTGATTGGTTTGCGCAAAATTTATAGCATCTACAAACTATGTTTGTATAAAATGTTTTTATATATTCTTTTTCTTTTTTTTACTAGTAATGGCGGTGATCAGCGACTTTTAGCAGGATTGCGATATTACGGCGGACAGACGGGACACTAACTGACACTTTTTGGGGACCAGTAGCACTTATGCCGCTTACACACGATCGGACATTCCGATAACAAAATCCTGGATGTTGGCACAAACTAGTCTTGCATACACAAGGTCACACAAATGTTGTCAGAAATTCCGAAGGTCAAGAACACGGTGACGTACAACGCATACGACGAGCTGAGAAAAATGAAGCTCAAAAGCCAGTGCGGCTCTTCTGCTTGATTCCGAGCATGCGTGGAATTTTGTGCGTCAGAATTGTGTAAACACGATCGGAATTTCCGACAATGGATTTTGTTGTCGGAAAATTTGAGAACCAGCTCTCAAATTTTTGTTGTCGGAAATTCCGACAAAAAATGTCCGACGGTTGGAATTTCCGACAACGAGCTCCCATGGAACATCTGTTGTCTGAAATTCCGAGCGTGTTTACGTGGCATAATACAGTGATCATTGCTAAAAATATGCACTGTCACTGTACTAATGACACTGGCAAGGAAGAGGTTAACATCAGGGGCGATTACTACTGTGGGGAAGGTTCTTGTAGTAGGAGAAGGCATGGATTGGGGCGTCTGCCTAGCAGAGACACAGGATCTATGTCTTCTGTCATGACAGAACAACAATCTCCCTTGTTTACATAGACTGCCATTCTGCCTCTCTACCAAAGCATCAGTGGGTGCCGGCAGACATCGAGTCTGCCGTACCCGCCAATCAGCTTAGGCTGTGTCTAATCACCGCCAGGGCGCATGCACGCCCCAAACCTGGAAGTGCATCTTCACTTACTAGATACGTGATCCTGTGCAGGAGAGCCACCGTGCCACTGTATATCTACAGTATACGGTCAGCAAGCGGTTAATAGTTTACTATTGTTACCTATGGCTTCTGGATGTATATACTTGTAGCAGATGCCCTGCTTTCTCCCGTGCCTTACCAAGCTGGCCGCCGCAGGAATCACACAGCCTAGGAGAGGGAGAGTGCGCCTGTCATGTCTGCGGAGATTGTTCTCCCTCCTTCTTTTCACTGACACTGGCTTAAGGCAGAGCCAGTGGCGCTTGCACAGGCATTGGCCACTCTCTGCTCCCTTCCCCATGCTCCTATTGGCAAGAAGAGAGAAACCACGTACAGGATCCAATCAGAGGAAGCTACTGAAAGGATGAGCCAATGAGAAGGACTTTAACAGCAGCAGGAGCAGTTGCAAAGGATCCTGAAATGTGTAATCTTCATCTAAAACTGCCCCATAGCCTTGTATGGGAGCAGGAACTACAAAGACCAGAATGCTCTGGGAGAAAAGGAACTGCATCTTGCTTATCTGAGGGGATTGAGACTCCACGAGGCAGAGGAAGAGATTAGACCTAGGGGAGAGGTGCTGCCTCCCAGGTCAGTCCACCGCAGGATTTCCGGCATCCACAGCCAGTCGGAACATCAAGCCTGAGAGAGGGGATCCCAGGTGCATATCCAGACGCACCTGCACGGATGGTGTGAATCGCTCCATTGTGAGGTGACCAGTCAGGGTTCCTAGAAGAGCCTGCCTGTTCCAGGACGTTTAATCGGGCTGTGACCGCAGGATTGGGTGAGAGGGCTTTCGCCCATTTGCAGGAAACAAGAACACTGCACACAGACAGTTAAATGGACACTATATACAGACATCATTGCTGTCAGTCATCCTGATGACACTTGTAGTGCCACAGGGCTAAAGGATAAGGCCACCCATTCACAGAGACACTGTATACAGACACCATTGTCCTTTCACCTTGCTGAGGAATATCCAGCATTCTTTACTTGATAATCCGGGCCAGTTGTGTTGTTTGACCCTGCTTTTCAGGAGTTTAAGTGCACCAACGAGAGTGGCTAGATGAAGATACAAAGCCTCATCTTTCGTCAAAAGGACTGAAGCTACTAGTGCCATATGGGGGACAGTTTATCTTGAAAGTTAAGCCATTAAATAGTGATTTGAGTTTAGTGTTTGAAGTTGGGCCTGTGATGTCAGGGGACAGAAGAGAGAGGCCTGACACAAAGGGGGTCATTCCTCTGCTCTTCTCCTGCCGGGACTCATAGAGCTAACCTGAGTAAAGGTAACCAATCTGGTACAGATTACCATATTGTGATTTATTGTTGTTGAAGTGTTTGCCTCTGCTCTTGGGGTTATTCTCAAGTTTGGAATCCTCTTAAAGCAGCCTGAATATACTGTTTAGCTATATTGCTCTTAACCTCAGTTATTGCTCTCCAATTGCATTCCTTTAATATATATCGTTACTGTTTGTTACTCTTTTCCACAGAAATATTGCAGTAAAGACAATTTCTGTGTCACTGTACTAATGACACTGGCAAGGAAGAGGTTAACATCAGGGGCGATTACTACTGTGGGGAAGGTTCTTGTAGTAGGAGAAGGCATGGATTGGGGCGTCTGCCTAGCAGAGACACAGGATCCATGTCTTCTGTCATGACAGAACAACAATCTCCCTTGTTTACATAGACTGCCATTCTGCCTCTCTACCAAAGCATCGGTGGGTGCCGGCAGACATCGAGTCTGCCGTACCTGCCAATCAGCTTAGGCTGTGTCTTATTACCGCCAGTGGCGCATGCACGCCCCAAACCAGGAAGTGCATCTTCACTTACTAGATACGTGATCCTGTGCAGGAGAGCCACCGTGCCACTGTATATCTACAGTATACGGTCAGCAAGCGGTTAATAGTTTACTATTGTTACCTATGGCTTCTGGATGTATATACTTGTAGCAGATGCCCTGCTTTCTCCCGTGCCTTACCAAGCTGGCCGCCGCAGGAATAACACAGCCTAGGAGAGGGAGAGTGCGCCTGTCATGTCTGCGGAGATTGTTCTCCCTCCTTCTTTTCACTGACACTGGCTTAAGGCAGAGCCAGTGGCGCTTGCACAGGCATTGGCCACTCTCTGCTCCCTTCCCCATGCTCCTATTGGCAAGAAGAGAGAAACCACGTACAGGATCCAATCAGAGGAAGCTACTGAAAGGATGAGCCAATGAGAAGGACTTTAACAGCAGCAGGAGCAGTTGCAAAGGATCCTGAAATGTGTACTCTTCATCTAAAACTGCCCCATAGCCTTGTATGGGAGCAGGAACTACAAAGACCAGAATGCTCTGGGAGAAAAGGAACTGCATCTTGCTTATCTGAGGGGATTGAGACTCCACGAGGCAGAGGAAGAGATTAGACCTAGGGGAGAGGTGCTGCCTCCCAGGTCAGTCCACCGCAGGATTTCCGGCATCTACAGCCAGTCGGGACATCAAGCCTGAGAGAGGGGATCCCAGGTGCATATCCAGACGCACCTGCACGGATGGTGTGAATCGCTCCATTGTGAGGTGACCAGTCGGGTTCTTAGAAGAGCCTGCCTGTTCCAGGACGTTTAATCGGGCCGTGACTGCAGGATTGGGTGAGAGGGCTTTCGCCCATTTGCAGGAAACAAGAACACTGCACACAGACAGTTAAATGGACACTATATACAGACATCATTGCTGTCAGTCATCCTGATGACACTTGTAGTGCCACAGGGCTAAAGGATAAGGCCACCCATTCACAGAGACACTGTATACAGACACCATTGTCCTTTCACCTTGCTGAGGAATATCCAGCATTCTTTACTTGATAATCCGGGCCAGTTGTGTTGTTTGACCCTGCTTTTCAGGAGTTTAAGTGCACCAACGAGAGTGGCTAGATGAAGATACAAAGCCTCATCTTTCGTCAAAAGGACTGAAGCTACTAGTGCCATATGGGGGACAGTTTATCTTGAAAGTTAAGCCATTAAATAGTGATTTGAGTTTAGTGTTTGAAGTTGGGCCTGTGATTTCAGGGGACAGAAGAGAGAGGCCTGACACAAAGGGGGTCATTCCTCTGCTCTTCTCCTGCCTGGACTCATAGAGCCAACCTGAGTAAAGGTAACCAATCTGGTACAGATTACCATATTGTGATTTATTGTTGTTGAAGTGTTTGCCTCTGCTCTTGGGGTTATTCTCAAGTTTGGAATCCCCTTAAAGCAGCCTGAATATACTGTTTAGTTATATTGCTCTTAACCTCAGTTATTGCTCTCCAATTGCATTCCTTTAATATATATCGTTACTGTTTGTTACTCTTTTCCACAGAAATATTGCAGTAAAGACAATTTCTGTGTTCTATCATAGCGTGTGTGTTTCTCATTGGTCCTTGCACTTACACTATTGCCAGGTGTGCCAGAGGGGCTGAGACTGTCATTGGGGTTGAGAAGCAGAGTACGCAAAAAAAAATTTCATCGGCACCTGCGGGGGTAGCGCTACATACTGTATGTATGTATGTATGTAACAACTGGTGACATAAGAATATCTGTTCCCTTGTTTTTTACATGCACTATACCAGATAGTTAATTCTGCGATACAGTGGGCGTGTGTAGTGGTCACCTTGCGGCATGTTATTAGGTGAACCTGTCTATTGCAATAGAGTTTATATACAGCTCCTTTTATTTTAGTTAACCTTGTGCCTTCTGGTCTGGGATTCTATAACTAGTGTTAGCACAGAGTTCAACATCCAGCAAATGCTAGAACCAGGTTAAGCATTCGATGGCCACTTCTGGTAGTTAGAAATCCGGTTGCATGATTAGAAAGATAAGAAACTCCTAGGGACTAAGATGCAGTTCCAGTATCACACCATAGCTTCTACTGCTGAGAAGCAGCATTCCTCGCTGGTTGGACAACAGCTGGAGGATTTCCCCATCATTGCCCCCTGCAACTGGACTTTGCTACAACATTAATCTGCAGGTATCTTTATTAATAAACATATATGTGCACAATTCCACCAGGACACCTGTTTGGCCCTTTGATGATATTACCTGTTTGTACATTGGATGTATGTAATATTTATAGTCTTTTCTTATATGAAGCTCATTTAATTTTCATACTGGTGTGCATCTGTATAGTTATGGTTCATGTTATATGCTAAATTAATCTGCTCTTAATTAAATTTTGGCAATTGATTTGATTACTGGTTAATTTCCCCAGGAAGGAGAGGCTTTGTCCCGTTGGGAGCTTTGTCAACCTTATTTCCCCTCTTCCACTTTGAAAAGGTTCTGGCTCTCTTATTTACCTACAGGTTTAGCGCAATAAACTGTTTGTGGAGGGCCATTTATTATAACCCCCCAAAAAAGAGGGCTACAATAGTATGCTTTGATTGTTTTAAAAAACTCCACCAACATGCTCCTGTGACAGGTTATTGGAGAATCCAGTCTATTACCACTTATGCCGCGTACACACGGTCGGACTTTCCAAAGACAAATGTGCGATCGGAGCTTGTTGTCGGAAATTCCGACTGTGAATAGGCGCCATTGGAATTTCCGTCACACAAAATTTGAGATCTGGTTCTCAAATTTTCCGACAACAAAATCCGTTTGCGTAAATTCCGATCGTGTGTAGACAATTCCGACGCACAAAGTGCCACGCGGGTTCGGAATCAAGCAGAAGAGCAGCACTGGCTATTGAACTTAATTTTTCCCGGCTCATCGTATGTGTTGTACGTCACCGTGTTCTTGACGTTCGGAATTTCCGACCAACTTTGTGCGACCGTGTGTATGCAAGACCAGTTTGAGCCAACATCTGTCGGATGAAAAAAAAAGCATGGGATTTTGTTGTCAGAATGTCCGATCGTGTGTACAGGGCATAAGTGTTTTACCTCGCTTTAAAATTCATCTTAAAAATTCACCCTCTTTGTTTGTCCTAGTGACCATTGTTCCCAGAACCAAAGGTGAGTGAAAACCCACTGGAATATGAAAAGAGGACAAGTCTTTCAATAGCAACACTTGTTCTGGTGACAACTGTCCAAAAAAGGTTTTCTTTCACTTTCAAGCTATTTCCTGTGACTTCCTGTTGTTTCCAGGGGACAGGATGTAAAGAGAAATCTCCAATAATGGAACACAGCAAAGAAAACAATGGTCATTAATTTTATCAATATATTCAAATCAGCTATACTTAAAAAACATGTCAGGGTGAGTTTGAGGCCAAATTCTCTAAGGCTATCACTAAAGCCCCATGACTCAGTAGCTACCATTTTCACTTACCCAGCAAACATCTACTTACATGAGTCTTTAAACTTGGAAGAGAAGGGAAGGGTCCTAATAAAAACAAATGTGTCTTGCCTTTGTGACACAATGCCTATGTTGTGCAGGTATAATGGAAGCTATATAAAAAAATTCCCGTGTGCAAGGTTGATGAGAAGGGACGAAGAACCAGCAGGCTCTAACGTGTCTCACACTTAAATTGATGGATCTAGAAAAAAAATGAAAAACACAAACAGGGTTTACAAATCATTGTCTTTCAAATGCTGCTGTAGCGGATCTTACTTTTAAAACAACCATTAGATATACAATAATATTATATCTGGATGCAAAGATCCACTTTTATGGGGGATGGTTTAACTTCATCATTCAATTTTTTCTTAAAATATGTTAGTTTCTAAAAAAATTATACTTTGAAATAATAGGATTTGTTTATTAAAGCGAAAAAAGAGTGACATTGAAATTCCTCCAAGTGTCATATTTATATTGTCAATATTTCATTCACTTACTAGTAGTTTCGCTCCCTGGTAAAAGTAAAGATGCCTTTTAAAGTTAATATTTAGCTCCCTCTAGTGGTAAATATAGGAATGTACAGTTTCAGGTTTATTGGTTTATAAACATTAATTTCTTAATATAGTACAAGCATTTAACAGTACAAAATGTTTAGCTGAAATCTGTGCAAGAATTGCTTTGGATTCCTAATAAGTGTAAAATAAGATTTCCCTATTAGTACAGAAAAAAAAAATGAATTTGCAGTGGACAGTCATAAAAACATGGTCTATTGTGTAGTCCAGGTAAGCTATCACTGTCAGTACCTATGGCTTTGGCCTGGAAACTCAACTTGGCACTTCAGCAATTAAAAACTGCCTCTGCTTGCTCTGATTTTAAGGTGATGAAGCAATTATGCACTGGGAGTGACAGAAAGGCCTTATACGTGCTCTAAACAGAATTGTACATTTCCATAAAATATTTAAATCAGCATGTTAAAGTAAAGGTACACATTGACCAACACCGACCAATAGGTTGGCTTTAAAATATGTATGTCAGACCTTCCGCTGCAATGGAGTTAAACCATTGATCTCAATTTTAATTTTAAGAAGCCTGAAACAATTATCTCTTTAAATTTTACAGACCCTGATTATACAGTAAATATATGCCACAACTTTTCCAACTTTTTACAATCCATATTTACCAAATTTGGAGACTTTTACTGAAGCCAGCAAATTATATATTGTATATATCGTTTGCTACCAAAAAGTATGTGTAAAATAAAGAATGATCCTGGGACATTTTTTGATAACCATAAAGTGGTTCTGAAGGTTTTTTACCTTCATGCATGTGCAGCCCCCCCCCCCCCCCCCAATACATACCTGGGCACATGTGCGATGTGCACAAGAGCAGCGTCTCTCGTGGGTTTTTCCCTCCTCATGGGCTAAGACACACCACTGGGAGCCATTTGCACAGCCAGTGAGGAGAGGGCTGGGGGGGGGGGGAGCAAGCCACACTCTGTGTGTCTTATAGACACACAGGTGGCTAACAGTGATGTAAGTAACTGAGTTAAAATAAACTGAGTTACCTAACGCAGTTACTTTAGAGGGTAACTAGTAATCTAACTGATTACTTTTCCCCTCATGGTAACTCAGTTCCCATTACTTTGGCTTAGTTACCCCAATTACATCTACCGCCACTAGATGGCAGTAGTGTAATTCCGGTGTCCTGCCGAAAAAGTTCCCCTGGCGGATAAGGACCCCCTGTACTGCGCAGGCGCAGGGCTTGCGCAGTACGAAGGACTACGGAGCTCCCGAAAATTGCCGAACCTAAACAGCTCT
This sequence comes from Lithobates sylvaticus, assembly GCA_028564925.1. Taxonomy (NCBI): domain Eukaryota; kingdom Metazoa; phylum Chordata; class Amphibia; order Anura; family Ranidae; genus Lithobates; species Lithobates sylvaticus. Next base: position 378,707,047 of record CM053028.1, on the reverse strand, counting down.
GAGTGAACTCTACACCGCGCAGGTGCAGTTAACATGTAATTGTACGAGGCGATGCCGCACGCTCCTGATGCTCGTGCTACTCTGCAAGGGGCGTCTATCGTGTAAGTAAGGGGCGGGTCTAGTATTACTGTAACCAAGGGGCGCATTTATTATTATTGTTATATATCGAGCTCTGCCCATTAATTTAACATTCGCCCTCTTCTGTAGCCATCCGCCCCTTACACAATATAATAATAATAGACCCGCCACTTGCTTACACGCTATAACAGATATGCCCCTTGGTTAGAGTAATAATAGAGCAGCCCCTTGGTTACACGATATGTAACAATAATAATAAATGCGCCCCTTGGTTACAGTAATACTAGACCCGCCCCTTAGTTACACGTATAGAATATTTAAAAAAAAAGTCAGTTACTATGCTGCGAGTTACTAACGCAATTACTTTTTGGGAGAGTAATTTGTAACTTAACTAATTACTTTTTTAAAGTAAGATGACCAACACTGGTGGCTAAAGAGTGCCCCCAGAGCAAGCAGTCTATGCTGGGGGCATTCAGCAGGGGGGAGGAACCATGATCGCTGGCAGGGGAACTAAGAAGAGGAGGATCGGTTCTGCTCTGTGCAAAACCATTGCACAGAGCAGGTAAGTATGACATGTTTGTTATTTTTAAAATAAAAAATACGTACCTTTAGTATCACTTTAAATATACAGTATATTAATATACTAGCTGTAAAAACATAGGGGTTGATTAACTAAAGGCAAATAGTCTATTCCCTTTCAAAGTGAAGCTACACTTTGAATGGGAATTTGTCCCAGAGCTTAGTGAATGTAGTGAAATTTCACTTAGCATACCCAATGCTAAGTGAAAGCATTTCTGTTTACACATGATTGGATGATGGAATTTGGCAGAACGTCACCTCAGTCACTAAGTTCTAGGGATAATTGCCTTTAGTAACTAAACCCCATAAGTTATGTCTAGCGTTAAACTGGTTATAAAGCCTTACGTTTTTTTTTTACCTGAATGCATTCTCTGCATTAAGGCAAGAAACCTTTTGTGCCCAGGAATACATCCAAACACCCCACCCACCTATACTTACTTGAGCCTGATCTTGATTGAGCGCTGAGCGGCGGCTCTCTCTTTTCACAGAGCAGATTGATAGCAGTGAAAGCCATTGGCTCATGCTGCTGCCAATCAAAACTTATGATGAGGCAGGAGGGGGTGAAGCAAGCCTTGCTGTCTATGTCTATGGATGCAAGCAGCGAGCCCACACGAGTACCCCAAGCAGCTTGCTATGATACAAATGAGATATAACCGCGCCTGGATCTTAATTAAAGATGTTACACTGATGCTGCACTACCGAGATTAACTCAGCCCAAATATATGCTTACGAAGTGACAGCGCTATGAACAGTACAGTATTCATTGTTCACAGCTTGGTAGGATGTATTCGGAAGGCAGGAGGAGGAAGGAGCGCTAGCGGGGGGGACCCCAAAACAGGAAGATTGGGGCTGCTCTGTGCAAAATCATTACACGGAGCATGTAAGTATAACATGTTTGTTTTAAAAAATAATAAAAAAATAAAGGTTTAGAATCATTTTAAGATCACTATTAAAGTGATTGGTGACATAGATCAGTTAGGTTTCGATTAGACTTGATGTCATAAATTATACAATTCAAATATTCAAGGGATTTTTTTACCCTCATGGATTTACAGTATACAGTATATCATAAGAATCATGAAAAAATTTCACACTAAAAAGACCACAAATCTAAAGTAATATGTAAAACTTACATATTAGCGCACAATGTTTATTTCCCAAAGATGTCAATCGCCGCTGGATGGAAATTGTAAACACGACATATTTGTGAAATATGGCTACAGTTCTTATTAATCATTTAACGCTCAACAGAAAGGTAATTATTAAACCATCACAAAACTCAGTTGTCTAACATATGACTGTCACAGATGATGGATTAATATTTCATGAGAAATTAATTCTATACTCTTATAAATTGTTGTTGCACTTGCTGTGATTGGTAAATAGAAAGATAGTGGGCTTCTGTCCGCAGTAAGAATCTCATCCCATGATAAATTCCAGCTACAAAATCAATAATATGACACATTAATGCATTACATAGATAAACATCCACACATCAATGACAATGAATGTATATGTAAAAGTGAGTACACCCCTCACATTTTTTGTAAATATTTTATTATATCTTTTCATGTGACAACATTGAAGAAATTACACTTTGCTACAATGTAAAGTAGTGAGTGTGCAGATTGTATAACAGTGTAAATTTGCTGTCTCCTCAAAATAACTGAACACACAGCCATTAATGTCTAAACCGCTGCCAACAAAAGTGAGTGCACCCCTAAGTGAAAAGGGGCCATTCAGCTCCATCGCCTCCACCGCTGCCTGCGGCTTCAGTAAGCGGCAGAGGGCACCAGAGCGTGGCGGGAGGGGGTGGCCCTCTCCCGCCGCCAATAAAAGTGATCTTGCAGTGAATCCGCTGCAGAGACCACTTTTATCTGAAAGCGGACCGCCCGCTGAAGAAGAGAATACCAGGGTTATGGTAGCTGGCTGTTGCCATAACAACGATATCCCTCTTCAAAGTACGATGTCTAACAACAGTCCGTCAGTGGTTAATTGTTTATTTTATCAATTTACAAATGCAAAGAGAGCAATTATAGAACAAAAATCTAAATTGAATCAATATCTGGTGTGGCTACCCTTATGCGGCGTACACACGGTCGGAATTTCCGATGGAAACAGTCCGATGGGAGCTTTTCATCGGATTTTCCGACCGTGTGTATGCCCAACGGTCTTTTTCTGTCGGAATTTCCGACAGACTTTGAATTGAGAACCTGTTCTCAATTTTTCCGACGCATGCTCGGAAACAATTCGACTTCCCTTTTATAGTGCTGTCGAATTTTTATTGAAAATTTTTGCAATAACAGAACATTAACATGCATTTAAGTAAGAACATGTGTATAATAACAATCATATACAAAGGGTGTGGTGCCGCAGATAGAAAGATCCGTTCACATGAAGCAATAATACATAACCAGTCATATCTCTTGAATGAAGGGGGTACAGGAAGGCTCCTTCCCTGTATATGGCCCTACATATCGTCTTAAAGGGTCAGGCATAGGAGGAGTCCAGGAGATCCCAGACTCCTGGGTGCCCCAAATGGGATCATGCTGTCACCCCAGAGTGGGAACTACCAGATATCCGCCACATGTTCAGGTTATGTCTTGACATGGAAAAGTTCCGACCAGACAGTAGTGTCGGTCAATCAAGCCCAGGGAGCCTAATGTTCAGCAAGATTCTAAGTTATCCTTGCCAAGAGAGGCAGTATAGGAAAAGAAGAGAGAAACGTGTGAGGGAGAGGAGGGAGGGGGACTGGAAAGGGGAATCAGCTAATAGTCCCAGAGATCGTCACACCAGGTGGAAGGCCAGGGATTAGAGAAATGATACAGAAAGTGGCCCATGGTTCCCATATATTCTGGAATTTCTCCAGCTTGTCATCCAGTTTGGCTACAATCTGTTCTTGGGCCATGATCCACAAAACTTTTGTTTTAAAGAGCTGAAAGGAGACAGAATGTTTCTTCCAGGCTTTGGCTAACGTTATTTTGGCCCCCAGTAAAATAAAAAAGGATAGGGTCTGAAATGCTTTAGGGAGTCCAGTTATGGGGTGATTGAACAGAGCTGAGTTAGGGTGAGGCGGTACAGCGGTACCTGTTAGGGTGCTGATTGTACGGAATACTTTCCGCCAAAACGATCTGATGCGGGGGCAGGTCCACCAAATATGAAGCATAGAACCCTCCATCTCGCATTCCCTGAAGCAGACCGGTGGAGTACCCGGAAATAACCTGGCCAGCCTGGAGGGAACATAGTACCACCTGATCAAAACCTTTAGACTAGCTTCAATAAGAGAAATATTAAGAATACCTTTGAAAGCTCTGTCCGTGGCTCGAAACCAAGTTGCGGTGTCCCAAGTGTTATTCACGTCTGCTTCCCAGGCTCGGACATAAGAAGGTTTAGTTTCCCTATGCATCAGTTCTGCATAGATCAAAGAGATGCCTCCCCTCTGATCCATTAGATTGACACACCAGTGTTCATAGGTAGTGATAGTAGGGGGCAGGGGTTTATTGGTCCATATTGAATGGAGGAAATGGGAAATCTGCGAGAACCTAAAGAGTTCGGAGTTAGGCATATCCAGCTTTTTCTGACAATGTGTTAGGGTAATGGGGCCTGCGGGGGAAAAGAAATGTCCTATCCTATAGAGGCCTTTGTCCGTCCACCATTTAAAGGCTTGAATTTCCAACCCCGGGTTAAAATCTGGATTATGGAATAGGTGTGACAGGGGCCTTATTGGGGAAATGATGGTAGGCAGAGTGAAGAGTTTGGAGCAGAGGGCCAGTGAGTGTGAAAGAGTAGGCGCCATAACTGCCGGTCTGAGCCTAGGCTTGCACCCCAATAGGAAATCTATGGTGTTTGAGGGGATGGCTTGCTTTTCCATAGACAGCCAATCTGGTTTCGAGTTCTGTGTGAAGGCTGTAGAGATTTGAGCTAACTGAGCTGCCTGATAGTATTTCCAGAGATTGGGAAGACCTAAGCCACCTTGCGATCTCAAGCGGTAAAGTGTTTCCGAGGGGCACCTATACCCTTTATTCCCCCAGATGAAGCGTAATATGTCCGATTGTAACTTGTTGAGGAATTGCTTGGGGAACGGGATTGGTAGCGAGCGGAATAGATAGAGCATACGTGGGAGTAGGGTCATTTTGACTGCGTGAAGCCTGCCCAGCCAGGATAGACCACATTTGGACCACCTTTCCATATCTTTTTTACATTTTTGTATCATGACAGGGTAGTTGGCTGTGAGAAGTCCGTTTATGTCAGACGTTAATTTAATACCAAGATAGGGTAGTGTTGCGGAGGCCCAAGGGAAAGCGAAATTGGTTGTGAGCTGTTTAAGGCTATCCGGAGGCAATGTTATATTTAACGCTAGTGACTTGGACATGTTCACCCGTAAACCGGATATCCCACTAAAGTCTTTAAGGGTACGCATAATCATAGGCATAGACGTGAGGGGGGAGGAGATGAACAGGAGGAGGTCATCCGCATAAAGAGCGCATTTGTGTTCCTGTGTGCCGCAATTGACTCCCTTGATGTCCGGGTTAGTCCTCAGGGCGATAGCCGACGTCTCAATGGCTATCGCAAAGAGGAGAGGCGAAAGTGGGCATCCCTGTCGGGTTCCTCTGCTTATGGGGAAGGAGTCTGAGTATCTGCCCAGCAGGCGCACTTGTGCAGAGGGGTTAGAGTATAGTGAGTTAATGATATTGAGAAAATGTCTGCCGCATCCCCATCTATGGAGAAGATCAGACAGGTATGCCCAGTCCAGCGAGTCAAACGCTTTGTGAAGGTCAATCGATAGAAGGAAGCCCTTCTGAGGGGGTGTGCCATCCCATTGTGATCTGAGTAGGGAGATTATGTCAATGGCACGTCTAATCTGGTCTGGGCCTTGTCTCCCAGGAATGAAGCCCACCTGATCCTTATGTACATAAGAGGAGATAAAGCTGGACATTCTATTTGCCAAAATTTTTGTCATTATTTTGATATCGTTGTTTATGAGCGAGATGGGGCGGTAGTTTCCCACCTCGCTATTGTCTTTGTCCGGTTTCGGAATGACCGAAATGTATGCAGAATTTAAATCCGGGTCTAATGGGGCTCCATTCCTGAGAGAATTAAACATTTTAGTCAAGTGTGGGGCCAGACATTGTCCAAATTTTTTATAGTACCCTGTGGAGAAGCCGTCCGGGCCCGGGGAGGAGCCTAACTTAAGATTCTTGATGGTATCAAGGACCTCAGCTTGGGTGAACGGGGTCTCCAGAAGGTCACTGTGTTCCTTAAGCAGTACCGGTAAGGGAAGGTCAGCTAAGAATTTGTCCCTGTGTGCTGAGGAGGAGCTAGGGTCTTGTTGGTACAGATTGGTGTAGAATTGCTTGAAAGAGTGCATTATCTTGGTCGGGTTCTGTGATAGATCCCCAGAAGCCACTTTAATTTTAGGGAAGGTCTGCGATCGCTGTCTAGGGTTCAGTTTAGCTGCCAGGCGTGAGCAGATTCTGTCCTTTTGGGCGTAAAATCTTGCACCCGTCCAGCGAAGATGTTGCGTCGCTGCCGTGGTCAGGGATAAATTTAGGCGTGCTCGGGCTGAGTCAAGGTTTGCGAGGGATGTAGATGTGGGGTTCCGTTTGTGGGCCTTGGCTAGAATGCGGAAGTCTTCAGACAGTTTCAAAGTGTCTGCTCTATGTGCTGCCTTGAGTTTAGAAGATAGCTGTATTAATTTCCCTCTAATCACCGATTTATGCGCAGCCCAGATGATAGTGGGAGAGATCTCTTCTGACTTGTTGAGAAGGAAGTACTCTTGGATATCAGATTCTATTAGGGAGCAATGAACGGGGTCGTTCAAGAGCGATTCTCTCAGTCGCCAGCGAGGGCGATGATCAGTCCCTACTGGTCTTTGAGTTAGTAAGATCAGCATGGAGTGATCCGAAAGAGAGGAATCAACAATTTTGGAACTCCTGATCAGGGGAGTCGTAGAAGGCCGTGTAAAGATGTGGTCTATCCTGGCATAGGAATTGTGAGGAGCCGAAAAGTGTGTGAAGTCCTTCATATGAGGGTTAACCTCCCTCCAAACGTCTATCAACCCTGCTGTGTTCAGGATTTTCGCTATGGCAACACTTTGTTTAGAGGGCCGTCGGGATTTGGTGGCGCCGTTCGTAGATTTGTCAAGTGAAAAATCAAAGGCTATATTTGAGTCCCCCCCGAAGAAAACCGTACCTCTGAGGTGCTTTTGCAGCTTTTGGAGTAAAACTTCAAAAAAGGCCCTCTGGCCCTTGTTGGGCGTATAGTATGAAAGAAAAGTGTAAAGTTCCCCGTCAATATAGCCAGACACTAGAATGTAGCGACCCTGCGGGTCCTTGATCGTTTCGGGTTGAGACAAGTTAATGTGCTTGGCAAAACAGATAGCGACCCCTTTCGTTTTGTTTTCCGCCGAGGCCAGGAAGAATTGGGGGTAGTGTTGATGTAGGAAAGTGGGGTTAAACGTGGAAGGAAAATGTGTTTCCTGTAACAAGAGTATATCGGCATGCAAAGAGTGGTATTGTTGCAGAATTTTCCTACGTTTGATTGGAGAGTTGAGACCCTGTGTGTTGTGAGATATAATCTTTAAGGTAGGTGCACTGGTGGGTGTGTCAGCCATGGGTCAGAAGGGAGTAGTTGGTAGCAAAAATTGGAGACTTACCCTGCCTACGGGAAAGGTGGATCAGGTTAACCTCTGGTCGCCCAAGAAGAATGGTCCTGGAGCCTGGGTAAGAAGACTGGCAACAGTTGAGTCATCTGCGATCTCGGGATGGAGCGGTCGGAAGGGGGGAGGAAAAAGAAATGAATAAGCAAAGAAGGAAAGAAAAGAGAAGCATATCGTTATGTGACATATTATGCAATCCTGTGACAATCACACCCATTAAGAATACATAAGGGTCCCCTGACCCTCGCCCACCCCTGTGGCGGAACGGACTAGCCGTAACCGCCCCCAATACCTGAGGAGCCGGAAGACCTTAGTAAGGAAATCCGGGCTAGGAGCCAGGTGCACCGGAGGTCTCCTGGTCCAAGTGAGGTGCACTGAATCCACCACAGACCCGCCACCCTAAATCATTCATATCCAAAAGCCCCGGAGGGACTCATCATTTCCTAACTACAGAGCGTCCCCTAAGGGATAAGAAGAAAAGGTATCTCTGGCAAGTAAACCGCTCGGTAGAACCGAGCCAAGAGGTCCCTTGATTCCCGTCCGTCGTCCACCCCTCCCACCCCCCAGACAGGGGAGTAAGAGGGGGGGGGGGGGCGCCAGACAGGTAATAAGCCTACATAACAATGCGAGCTTGGTGGGACCATCCCCGGCAGCTCCACCCAAGGCTAATATATTTTCTTTGGAGCATCTTATAGGGGGTAAATGAGCCATCAATTAAACAAAAAAGAAAAAATGAGAACAGTTGAACATCTGAGAGGAGAGGTATGTATCTGTTACGGAGCTAAATTACTGGGAGCCCTCCCCATCTACCTGAATAGGGGTCAACAGAATAACAAACCAGTATAGGGTGGAAAAGATCTAGTTAACTGCAACTCCTATAAAACCTGTCAGGGCAGATTGTTGGTACGCTGAAGTCACAATCCATAGTAGAGAAGGATCTGCCCTCTGTTGCGACTTAGGAATGTCGCTGTTGCAAGGTTCCCAACAGAATTGTAAACTGCAGTCACTAAGACCGAAAGGAAAGGTCGATGTTTAAAGACAACCTAGTTCACCGTGCATTTGGGGTAAGGGGGACCATTCCCAAGTCGGCCTCCCCAAACGGAAGGCGGAACTGAGGGCCCAAAACTGACCCTTGACCCCAAAAGGGCGAACCAAAAACAGGAGATAAGTGTATTATGTGGTAACCGAGGATCAAAGTCTCAGGTCGGTAGGTTTTCCTTCGTGCGCTTGGAGCCTTGCTTCAGCCAGGTGTGTTGCAGGGGGCTTGCTGGCGGAGGTCTCTTCGTCGAGGTCGGAGTTCCCCTGGTAGCCTGAGCTGTGTGCGGTTCTAGTTGAATCAGACCGAGCTGTGTGAGAAGACGTTCACCTTCAGGGAAAGTGGAGAAGCCAAAGCCTTTGTTCTTGTAAGAAAAGTTCAGTCGTAGAGGAAAGGACCAACGGTAAGCGATTTCCTTATCCAAGAGGACTTGTAGTAATGGCTTGAGAGCTCGCCTTTTCTGTATCGTGTATGGTGAGATGTCGGCAAAGATTTGGATTTTGTGTCCCTGAAAGTTGAGATTGGTTGCGTATCTGGATTTTCGCATCACTTCTTCCTTGGTCGCATAATAATGCGGTTTAACAATAATGTCGCGGGGCAGACCATCTGAGCGGTGCGCCTGCAGTGCTCTGTGAGCCCTATCCAGCTCCAGGCGGTGATCAGGGATATCAGGAATTAGGCTTTTTATCAATGATTTCACCGTTTTCTGTACCTCTTTTTCGGTTTCGGGGATCCCTCTGACCCTGAAGTTATACCTGCGTGACCTATTCTCAAGGTCGTCGATCTTAGAAAAAGCAGTCTCTAATTGCTCCTGTACTTCTTGCAGCCTGTTGGAATTTTGGTTAATCTGAGCTGCCGCTTGTTCCGTTGTCTGTTCTATAATATCCATTCTCATTCCAATCTGCTGCAGGTCTGCATGTAGTGAGTTAGTGATCTGTGTAGCAGTGAGTGCCAGGCTTTTGGAAAGCATATTGGAGAACGCAGCCATCATTGAGGGAAAGTCAGTGGGGGCTGGGATGTCCTCCTGTGCTTCACTGACAGTGAGCATGAGGCCTGTGTGGGGTCCATCATGGGAGTAGTGGGACACACAGCAGTCAGACCACCCAGCAGGGATTCTGTAGAAGCTGGGGAGTTAGCAGGCTGAAGCGGGGGGTAGTCGGTACCTGTGAGGGCCTGTGTCATCTGGTCCTGGTCCGCAATAGATGTTTCCTGGTGCTCCGTGGGGTGAAGGCCTCGTGTTGCCGCCGCCATTTTGGCATAGCTGAGGGGGCCGGGAGCCGCCGTCATCTGGCCAGACAAGTCCCGCTTGGCTTGCGGGGATGACATCCGCTTGTTCCTGGGGGTTTCCCCTGTATAAATCAAAAAAAATTTGTTTTGTTTCGTTCCGTTACGTTTCGTATAAAAAAAAAATCATAATTCCTAATTCGTGTACGAAATTTAATTCGGATTCGTACGAAATACGAATTTCGGGGGTCGTGGGGACGCGCTCGGTAAGCTCCGGTGGTCAGCGGGGGTCTCTGTGGTGGAGCGGAGCTCTAGATGCCGGCGGCCATCTTGGGAGCTGACACAAGGTAGTTATACTGCATCAGCACGGTCTCTCCCAGGAAAGATTTCAAAGCAGATTGTGGTTCCAAGATGTGAAGAAGCTCAAAGAAACAGGCAACGCTGAGGACCTTAGACGCAGTGGTCAGCCAAGGAAACTTAACGCAGCAGATGAAAGACACATCATGCTTGCTTCCCATCGATATCTTCAGATGTCCAGCAGTGTCATTAGCATAGAAATGGTGGAAACCAATGGGACCAATGTACATCTATCTACTGTTTGAAGAAGTCTGGCAAGAAGTAGTCTTCATGGGAGAATTGTGGCAAAAAGCCATACCTCTGACGTGGAAAGTGATAGTTTGGCCACGATAGAGCCCTGATCTCAACATCATCAAGTCTGTCTGGGATTACAGTAGGAGACAGAAGGATTTGAGGCAGCCTGCATTCACAGAAGATATTTGGTTAGCTCTCCAAGATGTTTGGAATAACCTACCCTGTTTCCCCGAAAATAAGACCTAGCGCGGTTGTCAGTGATGTCTGCAATATAAGCCCTACCCCCCAAATAAGCCCTACCCTGTTTCCCCGAAAATAAGCCCTACCCTGAAAATAAGACCTACAAGAACTTTAACTAGGGCTTATTTGGGGGGTAGGGCTTATATTGCAGCCAACACCGACAATCACGCTAGGTCTTATTTTCGGGGAAACAGGGTATCTGCTGAGTTCCTTCAAATTCTGTGTGCAAGTGTACCTAGAAGAATTGATGCTTTTGTGAAGGCAAAGGGTGGTTACACCAGTTTTGATTTGCTTTGGATTTCTCTTCTGTTCATTTACATCTTCAATGGATGTAGGCAATGTTGCCCAATTTTTTTTGTGCTTCTTGAAAAGAGCTTGAATAGCACATCTTGCAAACCCCAGTTCTGCTGGAAGAGACATTGCTGATGTAATATAGATATGTTGTGTCCTTTTGCTGTGCTCTCACCTGTGACATACAACTGTTTTCCACAACCTCACCTTAGTAACAGATTTTGTCTGTTCCTTACCCAGTTTTTAGCCTCTTGAGGTTGTGGAAGACAGTTTCATGCCATGTCATACACCATGGCAGCAACAAAACACAAGGCACAGTCTCTCCCAGGAAAGATTTCAAAGCAGATTGGGGTTTCAAGATGTGAAGAAGCTCAAGGCAACGCTGAGGACCTTAGATGCAGTGGTCGGCCAGGGAAACGTAATGCAGCAGATGAAAGACACATCATGCTTACTGCCCATTGACATCGGAAGATATCCAGCAGTGCCATCAGCACAGAAATGGCGGAAATCAATAGGACCCAGATACACTCATCTACTGTTTGGAGAAGTCTGGCAAGAAGTGATCTTCATGGTAGAATTGTAGCAAAAAGCCATACCTCTGACATGGAAACTAAGCTAAGCAACTCAACTATGCAGGAAAACATAGGAAATGGGTGCAGAAAAATGGCATCAGGTACTGTGGTCTGATGAGTCAAAATTTGAAATATTTGGCTGCAGCAGGAGGCAGTTTGTTCATCAAAGGGGTGGAGAACAATGCAATAATGAGTGTCTGCAGGCAACAGTAATGCATGGTGGAGGTTCCTTGCAAGTTTGGGGCTGCATTTCTGCCAATGGAGTTAGAGATTTGGTCAGGGTCAATGCTGGGAAATACAGGCAGATACTATCCATCATGCCAAACCATCAGGGAGATGTGTGATTGGCCTCAATTTTATTTTTGCAGCATGACAACAATCCCAAACATATAGCCAATGTCATTAGGAACTATCTTCAGCGTAAAGAAGAACAAGGAGTCCTGGAAGTGATGGTTTGTCCCCTATAGAGCCCTGATCTCAACATCATCAAGTCTGTCTGGGATTACATGAAGAGACAGAAGGATTTCAGGCAGCCTACATTCATAGAAGATTTGTGGTTAGTTTACCAAGATATTTGGAACAACCTACCTGCTGAGTTCCTTTAAAATCTGCGTACAAGTGTACTTAGAAGAATCAATGCTGTTGTGAAGGCAAAGAGTGGTTACACCAATATTAATTTGATTTGGATTTCTCTTCTGTTAATTTACATCTTCTATGGACATAGGCAATGTTGCCCATTTTTTTGTGCTTCTTGAAAAGAGCTTGAATAGCACATCTTGCAAACCCAAGTCTGATTTAAAATCTTTGCCTGGAAGAGACATTGCTGATGTAGTAGCTTGTGTCCTTTTGCTGTGCTCCCACCTGTGACATACAACTGTCTTCCACAACCTCACCTTAGTAGCAGAGTTTGACTGTTCCTTGCCCAGTTTTTAGCCTCCTATACAGTTCTGTTTCAGTTAATGACTGTGTTTATACCTACAGTATATACAATATGAAATTGATAAGCATTAGCACCTACTTGGTATAATTGGTTAATCACACACCTGACTCTAATCCTACCAAGTCCCTGATGTTGTGCAAGTATACAAAGTGTGCAGGTTTGAGAATTGATGCTTGCAACTAGCGGAGGCTTTTACGGTCAATACCGGTCGAACGTTTGGCGATGGAGAGGATTCACAGAGATTTTAACACCACGCAAACCAGAAGGTCCCCCTTGTGATATTATTGTGAATTTCCACTTCTATCGCACCAAAGAATAACTCATGGCTGCAGCTAGAGGAAAAGATTCCCTCATTGTTCAAGATCATCCTTATCAGCTTTTTGCTGATCTTTCTCCAATTACTGTGGCTAAACGACGTGCACTGAAACCCTTACTTCATAATCTACAGCAACGGCAGATCCCTTATCAATGGGGATTCCCATTTTCTATCTGCTTTACCTAGCAAGGTGTCAAACATTCCTATAAATCCTCAGATGAAGTACAAAACACTCTACAAGAACTACATCTTATTGAAAGGTCTTCAACTAGCCCTCGCCGACGCACAACATCCAGCTCCCCTCAAGAATCCTCCAAATCTGGAAAAGATAGAGGCCGCCAAAATAGAGAAGAGAAGTCGATTCAATTCTCCAGATATAGATCCTGTAGACACAATGGACTGAATGACTTTCACTCCTCATCTTGATGTTTATTCTATCTTAATGCTTAGCCTTTCTTTGATCACTAAGTAATTTACCACCTTCAGTATAATCAGACTAAACGTATTTAAACTATTACTGTTCTATTAAGTTTTGAACTTCCCCCTTAATCCCTCACAACCTCAGATAAACATATTTTATGTTTTATCAAATGTCTGTTGTCGGGTTTTCCGATCATGTGTAGACAAGTCCGTCAGACAAAAGTACAAACACGCATGCTCGGAAGCAAGGACGAGCCAGAAGCGGTCGGTCTTGTAAACTAGTGTTTGTAATGGAGAATTAACATTCTTGATGCGCCAAATTATGAAATCTCGAAATGCAGCGCACACTCTCTTCTTCTTTAATGGGATAATAATGAAGCTGCTTTGCTAGTGATACTGATGGAGTTCTGCCAAACGTATTTTAAATTTTGGGCAAGTTACCACAACACCATTATCCCGTAGTTTTTAAGATCAAAGATACAACTATGTTGGTGTCCCTTGTTAATTTTAAATTGTATTTTTTTAAATGTAACTGCCTTCTCCCAAATTGTCATTTGAAGAAAAACACATAGCCAGGTATTATTCTCCACACTTTTTTTTATTGTGCATTTAAAAATGAAAACAAATAAAATTAGACATGCTATCTGCCAATATAACTTAACCAAAAAGTGCATTCTATGCATCCAAAAATATAGAAAATATACCAAATCAAATCATTATTTAACCAAAAAATAAAATAAAAGCCTCATGCATGTGTCCTGCTTCCTAATATAGGGGGTCAACAATGCCAAGAGTTGGTGAAAGCAGGGGTCCGTCATCCGGAGATAATTCTGAAAATCATCTGGATTATTCTCCTGGAGCTCCCGCAGCAATGGCATATGACATAATTGGTCATGATTAATAAAGCAACCAATTTTTGGTCCAAGAAAGCCTCCTCCTCCAGTTCCTGGTCTGGACTTGGGTCAAAGCAATAACTCCAAGGCCAATAATAAATAACATGTTATCTTCTCCGATTCAGCAACATGTCTGGTTGACGAACGGCCGTTCAGAAATTAACTGAAAAGCGCGAAATGAAAAATGAGAATCAACACTCACCAAACTTTTACTAACATGAAATTAGCAGAAAGAGCCCAAGGACGGTGCATGACAATTGAACTTCCTCGTTATCGTCCTGTAGTACGTCTAGTACATCACTACGTTCGTGTTTGTTGGCCGACAATTGCTTGCCGTTTGTATGCAAGACAAGTTTTTGGCCAACGCCCTTCGGACAAAAGTCAGAGTCTTTGTCTGTGGAAAATCCGATCGTGTGTACAAGGCTTTACTCTCTCTTTCTTCCTCTTTATTCTGTCTCTACTACCCTCTCGATTTACCCTTTTTCTCTTCTGACAGAGATCAAAGACCCAGAAGGTCGTTATCTTATACTCACGGGATATCTGTTTGATTCTCTAATCACAGTGGTATCCTACTATGCTCCTACCAAAATTCCATCCTCATTCCTCTCCCACTTATTACAGGTAATTGATACTCATAAAACGGGCACACTTAAATCTGTGGAGATTCAAATCAAGTCCTTTATCCTTTTTTAGATAAATCCCCAACTCCTATTGCATCTAGTTCTCAATCTCGTAAGTTCCAACAACTTCTTCAACAACACTCTTTATTAGATTCTTGGCGGGAAATCAATCCTGCTAGATGCCAATTTACTTTTTATTCTCATCCCCATAAATCATTTTCCCGTATTGATAACATTTTGATCTCAATAGATTGATCTCAAATTACCCCTGAACGCCTTTCTTCATCTATTATGCCTTTTACATGGACTGACCACTGTGCTATACTTTCAACTTTCACTTCTCTAAACCCAAAACACAAGATTCTACATGGCATATTAATGATTCAATCCTATCTCAGCTATCACACTCCTCTGTTCTAAAAATAGCCATAAAAGATTACCTGGCCAATAATGAGACCCCTGAAATATCTCCCCTGTGACTAAATGACAGCTTGATAAAGCACATTTAAACCTTGACCTTTCTTTTTATCTTAAAGCGAATAAACCAGACACTCTTTTACCCCAAGCACTTAAAAAACGAAATTGCCCCTTTAACCAGTTCCGGACCAGCAGTTATAATGCTGTACAGCGGCCGCGACAATCGTATTCGCTCCAGAACCAATCAGTCCCCAGGCCTAGGCCAATGATTTCTGGCCTAAAGTGAAATAGAACAGCGCCAATCAGCATTCAGGCTCTTTAATCACAAGAAAACATGTCACAGTAACACTTACATCTTAAGATCACTGAAGTCTGCATATAAATCTTTTGTAGTCCCAGCTGTACCGCCGGGTCGCTTGTGTGCTCCTATGGTGTTATTGGGGAAGGATGCCGGGGGAGAGCTCAGCAGTATTCAGCCATCAATGAGTGCGGCTCGTGGGGGCAGCGTGTGAAGTAAGGTGGGGAGAGACACACACTACGCGTTTCGGAGCATGCGCAGGGTCCGTTATTGACCAGCACGCTCCTTCATCGGGTGAAAAGATAAGCTTATCTTTTCACCCGATGAAGGAGAGCGCTGGTCGATAACGGACCCTGCGCATGCTCAGAAACGCGTAGTGTGTGTCTCTCCCCACCTTACGTCACACGCTGCTCCCACGAGCCGCACTCCTTGATGGCTGGATACTGCTGAGCTCTCCCCCGGCATCCTTCCCCAATAACACCATAGGAGCACATAAGCGACCCGGCGGTACAGCTGGGACTACAAAAGATTTATATGCAGACTTCAGTGATCTTAAGATGTAAGTGTTACTGTGACATGTTTTCTTGTGATTAAAGAGCCTCAATGCTGATTGGCGCTATTCTATTTCTCTTTTTTCCTTTACTACTGAGTCGGCTTCACTCTTGAAGAAAAGCAGCCTTCAGCACAGAGCCCATCTTCCACCTGATGATTCATCTATCAATATTGATTGAATCCTTTATTTAGACTTTGCACTTTTTAATATTTCCATTGAATATATTTTCTCCTTAAAAGTGGACTTGGACACTATTTATTTATATATTTTACAACTTAATATAATATATAGATACTTTTCCTGGACACTTTATATATATTTTTAATTTACATTTGCACACTGAGCGCCTGTGTCCTTTTTGTTTTATTTTAATGATTTCTGGCCTGGACCTGGTGATCGGTTCTGGCAAATGAAATCCTCCCCTGATGGTTTAGGTGTAAACCAGTGATGTAAGTAACTGAGTTAAAATAAACTGAGTTACGTAACTCAGTTACTTTAGAGGGTAACTAGTAATCTAACTAATTACTTTTCCCCTCATGGTAACTCAGTTACCATTACTTTGGCTTAGTTACCCCAATTACATCTACCGCCACTAGATAGCAGTAGTGTAATTCCGGTGTCCTGCCGAAAAAGTTCCCCCACCGGATAAGGACCCCCTGTACTGTGCAGGCGCAGGGCTTGCACAGTACGAAGGACTACAGAGCTTCCCAAAAATTGCCGAACCTAAACAGCTCTGAGTGAACTCTACACCGCGCAGGCGCAGTTAACATGTAATTGTACGAGGCGATGCCGCACGCTCCCGATGCTCATGCTACTCTGCAAGGGGCGTCTATCGTGTAACTAAGGGGCGGGTCTAGTATTACTGTAACCAAGGGGCGCATTTATTATTATTGTTATATATCGAGCTCTGCCCATTAATTTAACATTCGCCCTCTTCTGTAGCCATCCGCCCCTTACACGATATAATAATAATAGACCCGCCCCTTGCTTACACGCTATAACAGATCTGCCCCTTGGTTAGAGTAATAATAGAGCAGCCCCTTGGTTACACGATATATAACACTAATAATAAATGAGCCCCTTGGTTACAGTAATACTAGACCCCCCCTTAGTTACACGTATAGAATATTTAAAAAAAAAAGTCACAGTTACTTTGCTGTGTAACTAATTACTTTTCCAATGTAGTAACTGAGTTACTAACGCAATTACTTTTTGGGAGAAGTAATTTGTAACTTAACTAATTACTTTTTTAAAGTAAGATGACCAACACTGGTGTAAACACAGGCAGGGGAAGTGATGTCATCTCTTTTCCGTTCCAGAGAGAGCAGAGAAGACATCTCAGAGTAAGTTGCACCAACACTACACTGACACAGTACACATAGGCACACTTGTCAGCCCCCGATTGCCCCCCCCCCCAGTTAACCCCTTCAGTCCCTGTCACTGTTTCACCCAGTGCAGTGTTCATATATTTTTTTTTATCAATGTACTGCTGTCATTTGTGACAATAATCATTGTTAGGGTACTTAGTGGTAGACCCAGATAGGTCTAGGGACCCCCCTAAACCCCCTAATAAAAGTTTAACCCCTTGATCACCCCCTGTCACCGGTGATCACCGTATTAGTGTCAGGGGGGACGCTGGTTAGCTAGTTATTTTTTTTATTGCGTCAGGGCACCCTCCGTATATTACCTAAATAAAGGTTTAACCCCCTGATCACCCGGCGGATGATATCAGTTAGGTTTTAGTGTCAGTCAGGGTCTTCGTCACCCGAGGCAGCATCAGATTAATGCCAGTAGCGCTAACACCCACGCACGCACCATACATCTCCCTTAGTAGTATAGTGTCTGAATGGATCAATATCTGATCAGATCTATACTAGTGTCCCCAGTAGTTTAGGGTATCCAAAAATGCAGCGTTAGTGGGATCAGCCCAGATACCTGCTAGCACCTGTGTTTAGCCCCTCCGCCCAGCCCAGCCCACCCAAGTGCAGTATCAATCAATCACTGTCACTTACAAAACACAATAACTGCAGCATTCACAGAGTCAGGCCTGATCCCTGTGAACGCTAACAGTTTTTTTGGTAGCGTTTGAAGCAATCACTGACAGTCAGGTGCTCTTTTTTCTTTTGAGTCTCACTAGTGTACCAGTAAATTGAAGTGAAGAGGCCTACATGTTTCTGAGCCTGACAGATGAGAGTGAAGAGGAAGTCACCCATCTGTCCAATTCTGGCTCAGAATACGAATTATGCCGCGTACACACGAAGGGACTATCCCGCGGGATTATCCGCTGGACCGAAGTCCAACGGATAATCCCCTCGTGTGTGGGCGCCGGCGGACTTTTTTTGGCCAAAGTACGGCGGACTAAAGTTTTAAGTTTGGTTTTAAAATTATCCGCTGGACTTGGCAGTCCGGCGGACAATCCCGCCGTGTGTAGTATGGTCCGGCGTACCAAAAAGGACGCATGCTCAGTAGCAAGTATGTCACGGACTCGCTCGGTCTGGTAAAACTAGCCTTCGTTTTGAAGCTAGCACAATCGTCACGCTGCTGATCTTTTTTTGGTATTTTCTGACAGCGGAATTTGTATGTTATCGTACTTGAAGAATGATTTTGCCTTGCTGCTTGTATATTCACGCAGAGTACTCCCGAACGTTTTTTCTTCAGCATTCTTTAGTGAAGTTATATATTTGTATATATATCTATATATATATATCTATATATATATATATATATATATATATATATATATATATATATATATATATATATATATATAGATATATATATATATATATATATCCAAATCACCAAATTAAAAATATATCTATATATCTCAATAGATATATATATATATATATATATATATATATATATATATATATATATATATATATATATATATATATATGTATATATATATTTAGATATATTTTATTATTTGTTGGTTATCAAAAGGATTTGTTATTACACATGATACAATTGTGGAGTCAGCAGAGCTTGCCCTTAATTCAGATCTTAACCCTCACCTTTCCAGCGACTGCACTTGCAGTTCCATTGAAGTTGCACTTTACACTTGTATTGTCAAATGAATGTGCGTTTTGGAAATGCCCTCCATATAATTTAGACATGTACCTGCCTACTCCTAAATAAACTATGTTTTTGAATAACAAGCACGTAGATCATTATTTTCTGGAAATTAAATTACCATTTATTGTGGTTTAAACAAACAAGGCAAAACAAAATAGGAAGGCAACACTGGAGCCACTTTGAGATTTTGTGAAGACTTTTTGCCCCAACGGCAGACATCAAGTTTGTGAAGGCAAAAATTAAGCTTGGGCATATTTGATCCAATATAGGGAGCACAAGAAGATTGACCAGGAATCACACAGACCAGGAACAGCAGCAGATGACATCTATGTCCCCAAGCTGTGGCACTACAACAGCCTGTGTCTTCTGTGAGACCAGACTGAAGCCAGGCAATCACTTCCGACTCTTCCCACCACGCTGCCCTGCACTCTTCCCTGCAGTCTTCCCTGCAGGCTTCCTTGGAGGCTGACTTGTGGTAGGAGGAGGAGGAGGAGGAGGAGAAGGAAGAGAAGGAGGAGGAGGAGGAGGAGGAGAAGTTGCTGTCGGGCCTTCATGTGTCAGGCGGGTGGATTCTCTTAATTGACCCCTCAAACCCCCCTTAATAGCTTCAAAAATTAGGCACTCGCACAGGTGCCGTTGGCCCTTCTCCATTTCCAGCAACCTGCTGGCCAAGTAGGTGGCATAGGCCTCTTCTGGAATGGGGGGTCTTTGGAGAATCTCACTCGCCTGCCGAATAAGGTTGAGTGATTCCTCCTCAACCATGGTCATCCTCCTGGGCCTTCTTGGGGGTAAGGGCAGGGGTGGAGGTAGACTTCCTACAGTCTGGCTGACAGTCTGGCTCGTGCTGGGCCCAGCCACCTCCTGGCTCTCGCTGGTCATGTCCTCCTCCTCCATACCACTTGTCCCGGCATCATCCTGGGTCAGCTCATCCTGTGTGCAAATAAAATCAAAAATCAAACACATGTTTTTTGGTTTATGGCCTCCTCAATCATCCAATTGTAAACTTATGAACGTGCAGATAAATTTAAAAAAAGATCCAAAAGGCTATCATTTGGACCCCTGCATTTTCCAAGCAGATCACCAATGTTGTATAAGGCATTTTTGGCCACTACTGGATGTATGTATACACTATATATGTATCGATATGTAGCACCAACACTTTTTAGAAGTGTGCGCAATTTTTGGCTGTTTTTTTCCCAATTCTGAGTTCAGGGTGTTAATTGTTTCACATTTTTACGTTGACATCATTAATATTCACCCAATCACTATTTAGGCTACAAAATATATACCTGGCTCCAGCTGGGCGCATCAGCCTGCTCCAAGGTGGAGGGGTCTTCTCCTTCCGTGGAAGCCTCAGCTGGGGTGGAGGGAAGAGTGGAGGGAAGAGTGGAGGGAAGGGGGGAGGGAAGAGTGGACAGTGATTGCCTGGGTTCCATCTGGTCACCTAGAAATGCCAGTTGGTTGTAGTACCACAGCTTGGGTACATAAACATTCTCTGCTGCTGCTCCTGATCTGACTGATTCCTCAATCTTCTTGCGCTCCCGCTTGTACATGTGCCTTAAACTTGAAATTCTGGCTTCAACAAACTTGATGTCTGCGTTGGGGACTTGAGTCTTCACAAAATCCAAAAGTGGCCCCAGTGTTACCTTCCGGACATCCCTATTTCCATATAAAGGGTTCTTGAGCTGCCACAGGTTGGCATTTTTACGGTACAGCGCAATGAATTCCGACATGAACTGCTGGTCCTTAAATGGATTTAACTGGGCTGCTGACATGTTTGTTTCTGTTTTGTTAGTAATGGCAATACAAAAGACCAAAAACACAAATGTTACTAAAAACGCACATTCAGTTTTTCAAACAAAACATTACACAACACACCCACACACAGGCAGCAACACACCCACACAACAACCCCACCCCCCACACACAGGCAGCAACCCCTACACACAGGCAGCAACACACCCACACAGGCAGCAACCCCTACACACAGGCAGCAACCCCTACACACACAGGCAGCAACCCCTACACACAGGCAGCAACACACACATATCCTTAAAATATGCAGGCCCAAAACCCAATAAACCACAGTAATGCATCCTAGAAAACACTTACCTTCGTACAGAGCGCTCGCTACTTCCGTTCGGGAACACGTGGGGCCCTCAAACAGCCTTATATACACTGCGCACGCGTCGAAGTCCGCCTGCGTCCTCCGCGTCGCCCGCCCATGACGTTCCTCCTGACGAGTATTCCCCGCCCCGCTTCCCCTCGTTGCATTGTGGGTGAATAAATTCATGAAGATGGCGGACACATTCTCAGCCAGTAGCGCGGAGGAAAGCCCAGAAGCGAACACATCTGCATCCAGCAGCAGATATAAGGCCACCAATATGGCCTTTGAAGAGATGGTGGAGATGGTGGACATCCTCCAAAGGGAAGATTACGACGGGGAAAATGGCCCGTACCCTCGACCCAACTTGCGCAAGGACAAGATTCTCACTACAGTCGTCAGCACCCTGGAGCATAAATTCGGCGTACGAAGGGGCAAGGATCAACTGCGCAAGCGATGGTCCGACATCAAATCCAGGGAGCACGATCAGTACAGGAGAATTCGAAAAGCCATCAAAAAAAGTAAGTCAAGCACGTGCGCTACTATGGTTATACTTGATATGTCTAATCTTGCGCAGATGTTATTAGCATTCGTACGTGAAACTTGCGCAGATGTTATTAGCATTCGTACGTGAAACTTGCGCAGATGTTATTAGCATTCGTACGTGAAACTTGCGCAGATGTTATTAGCATTCGTACGTGAAACTTGCGCAGATGTTATTAGCATTCGTACGTGAAACTTGCGCAGATGTTATTAGCATTCGTACGTGAAACTTGCGCAGATGTTATTAGCATTCGTACGTGAAACTTGCGCAGATGTTATTAGCATTCGTACGTGAAACTTGCACAGATGTTATTAGCATTCGTACGTGAAACTTGCGCAGATGTTATTAGCATTCGTACGTGAAACTTGCGCAGATGTTATTAGCATTCGTACGTGAAACTTGCGCAGATGTTATTAGCATTCGTACGTGAAACTTGCGCAGATGTTATTAGCATTCGTACGTGAAACTTGCGAAGACTTGATGAAAGTTCGTTTGTCTTGATAACGTTTATTCAGTTTACCTGGCTTTGGGTTGTTGGAGTTGTAAGGTTGTTTATTATTGTCACTATCTATACTATTACTGCTGTAGTAAGGGTTTTATGGGTAACTTACACAGGGACTACAGAAGCTGTTTTGGGGGGGGGGGGGATAAATCTGTTAAGCAGGGTGTCAAGCTCCAAATTCATAAAAAATGCTCATCATCTACAAATACTGTAGGTGGTGACTTTTCTAATAAGTACACTCACCTGTCCCTTGGATGCTGCAGCTACAATCTTTCATATTGGAATCATGAAATTTATCTTTGCGGCTTCACTTCCCGGGTCACTATTGGCCATGCGCCAGTTGCGCAATGCAATAGGACTGGTCCGCGCTAGCTCTGGGACCCCTGTGTGTCCCAGCAGACAGCACGGTGGGACGGGATGTGGCGTATACTTCTGTGGGAGTCTATGGCCGGATGTGTGTGCAAATACCTGCCTTACACAGGTATCTGCAACCCCTCCCCCCTAAAAGGTTCCAAATAAGACACCACAGGGGTGCAGGGATCCAATGAGCGGAAGTTCAACTTTAGGGTTGAAGGGCGGTTTAAGTATTGGAGTTTCATTAGATAGACATTTCAATTCTGTATTCAAGTAGGATCTTCTAACAAACTGCTAATAATTGGACAACACTTTTAAACAATGTTTAATAATCATATTTCGGCACTCAAATATCAGTGTGATTAAAAGTGTACCTTTGTGTTCCATTACCATAGGGGGCAAAAGACTCAGACGTCAATCAGAACCTACCAGGACCTCCCGGCCTCACCAGACTAATTGGGCAGTTAGCCCAAGCCCACGCGTGGATGTGGAGGAAGAGGTGCTTGAAGTGGATCAAATCTGCGCCCCACCAAGTGAGTGTCTCAGAACACAGATTGAGTTAATAAATTAAGGTCTGCATGTTTTTGACACTTTTTTTCTTGTGTTTTATCTACCCAACTTTTAGGTGATGCTGATCTGGTTGTGGAAGGACAAGCTGCGGAGCCATTTTCCACAGACAGTGCCCACAGGCTTATTGGCCAGATCATGGCCTGGAATCTGCAGCTGGAAAACATGCAGAAGGAGATGGCCACCATGCAGCAGGGAATGAAGGACATGATTGATGTTTTGGGGAGAATCTAAAGACCCCTTTTCCATTTCCTAACATCAATCATGTCCTTCATTCCCCTTTTGATCCGCTATTGTTTCCAAATTTTAGAGGCCAAATTTTTTATATGCACATGGTGTGTCAACATGTGCTATGTGCCATCAGGGGATCTCAATGGACGCATTTTGTGTTTGCAACCCCTAATGCTAGTAGGTGAGAGGGAAGGGGTTTCACACACAAAACACGTCCATTGATTCCCCATGATGGAACATAGCACATGTTGACATTACCCATTTTCATGTTAAATTAGTGTGCATATTCTAAATTTGGCTTCTACTGTACATGGGTTACCTGTTGAACTTTGTAAGTTCCCTACTTTTACATTGTGTAAATATTTTAGAATGCTAACCAAAAAATTTTTACGTTTTTAAAACATGTTTTTATGTTTGTTTAAAAAAAAAAATATCCAAAAAAACAACAAAATGTTGTGAGAAAAAAACCAAAAAAAAATAAAAAAACAAAAAAAAAAAAAAAAACTGTTGTTAAAAAAAAAAAAAAAAAATTGTTAAAAAAAAAAAAAAAAAAATTTACCAAAAATGGAAAAATAAAAAAAAAGAGGAAATCAACCAAAAAAAACATAAAAAAAAAAAATTTTGGATGTGCACTATAATAAAAAAAAAAAAATGTTTGCACAAATTAAACAATGTGTGGCTTCTTCTTTTTAAATACTACCAGTTTGACCAAAACATGTTGTGGTTCATTGACAAAGGGGCTTATTTACTAAACGCAAAACAAGTTTGCCACTATTAATAAGTGCACTAGGACAACATATAAAACAGGCAAAATTAAAAGCAAAACAATACGAAAAAAACAATCTTTCAAACATAAATAACTGTATTTATTCTTTCCAAAAAAAATGATGTTTTAAGGGTCTGCTGCCATTGCAATGGCCCCCCTACCATTAAAATAATTTAAATAACGGTCCCGCACTTGCTGTGCTGATTGTGGGGCCAAACCAAGACGGCGATTATCCAGCCCTGTCATCTCGACTTCCACTCCGGCCTCAGGCCCTATAGGTAATGTGTAGCTTCCAGAATGTTTCCGTAGATAATTGTGCATTACACAGCATGCAAGAATAATAGTATTCAGTTTGTACTCTGCCAGATGTATGGATGTTAACAGCAATCTGAAACGGTTGGCCATAATTCCAAAGGCATTTTCCACAACCCTTCTTGCTCTGGCCAACCTAAAATTAAAAATCCTCCTCTCAGGGGTGAGGGATCTTTGGGGAAATGGCCTCATCAGGTGGTCACCCAGACCGAACGCCTCGTCGGCTATGAAAATTCTCTTCATCTGGTGGCAGCTCCAGGCCACCAGTCTGGAGACGATGGCCGAACTCCGTCTGGTTGAAGACTCCTCCATCCGACATCCGGCCGTTTTTCCCCACATCCACATAAAGAAAGTCATATTGTGCCGACACCACCGCCATCAACACTATACTATGGAACCCCTTATAATTCCAATAGTAAGACCCCGAATGGGGTGGGGGCACAATTCGGACATGTTTGCCGTCAATCGCCCCTCCACAGTTGGGAAAGTCCCAACGGGCAGCAAACTCGGAAGCCACAGTCTGCCATTCCTGTGGCGTGGAAGGACACTGTGAAGTCAAACAGAAAGATACAATTCTAATTATAAACCAGGCAAAACACCAAACTAAATACAACAAATTAACAAAAAATTTGGAACAACATATGTATTTATTTTGTTAGTCCTTGAAATAAAGCCAAAAGATTAAGGATAAGGGACAAATCTCTGATTGATGACCCCTCTGATGGCCCAGAGAAGATAATAATGGGGATGTGGGTGGGGAGTAATTAATTGTAAGGTCACACAATACACATGCAATTAATTAAAGAGGGTGTGAGTGGGGGGGGGGGGGGGGGGGGTAATTACAAGCTGACCAAAAACACATGCAATTAATTAAAGAGGGTGTGAGTGGGGGGGGGGGGGGGGGGGGTTAATTACAAGCTGACCAAAACCACATGCAATTAATTAAAGAGGATGTGAGTGGGGGGGGGGGTTAATTACAAGCTGACCAAAAACACATGCAATTAATTAAAGAGGGTGTGAGTGTGGGGGGGGGGGTTAATTACAAGCTGACCCAAACCACATGCAATTAATTAAAGAGGGTGTGTGAGTGGGGGGGGGGTTAATTACAAGCTGACCAAAAAGCACATGCAATCAATTTAAAAATGAGGGGCAAGGGGGGTGAAAGGGGTGAGGGGCAAGGGGGGTGAAAGGGGGGTGGTGAGTAAAGCAGTACAATGGAGCTGGTAAGATACATTTTTAACCAAAGAAAGTGACTAGGCTAGGGGTGTTTAGGGGGCCAAGATTCCATGCTGGGGAGGTTGGTGCAAGGAAATATGCATGTGACCCACTAAATAATACATTCTTAAAGCAATTTCGATAAGTCAACCATAAAATACTATACAAAAAACAAAAATAAAAAAAAATACAGGAATAGGGGACATTCATAGAATAGTCCTATCATGGTAATTAGCTAATGATGACATTGATGCACTACATTAGCAAACATACAAGACATAGGTAATTTGAAAAGAGAAGACTTACCTTAATGTATTCCTCCTGTAGGACGTGGATAATGGCAGAACAGGTCTCTGGAATAATGAGCCCCAGAGCCTGGGGGGAGATGCCTGTCGTGAACTTGAGGTCCTGCAAGCTTCTCCCCGTCGCCAAGTAACGCAACGTGGCGACTAGCCTCTGCTCCGCACTGATGGCTTGCCGCATGCAGGTATTCTGCCTGGTAATATAAGGGGACAGCGAAGCCAACAGACGGTGAAAAATGGGGTCCGTCATCCTGAGATAATTCCTGAAATCATCAGGATTATTCTCACGGATCTCACGGAGCAAAGGCATATGCGAGAATTGGTCACGCTGGCGCAACCAATTCTTGGTCCATGAACTCCTCCTCACCCTGTTCATGGACTGGGCTCGGGCCAAGGTGTTAACCGCAACACCGAGCCCCTGCACAGCACGAACTCGTTCCCGAGTACGTCCACACTCCATGGCTTCAAAACGGTCGGCTGATCAAACAAACAACTTAACCGAACGCACTGAAGAACAGCAAGGCCTATGAAGAACGACCTGGAAAACAGGAACGAGCGGACCAGAACGGCCTGAGAACAGGTAGGAACTGATCCACACGCACTGAAAGACAGATACAAACCTCACAAGCACAAACTGAACGGCAGAAGCGAGCAAATTAAGCAGAAGTCTGAGAAGCGCGAATCGTCTCTAACCAAACGTCAACTAACACGCGATACACACGAGATTAGCTGACGGTGCCCAAAGGGTGTCGTTTGGGATCTCGAGCTTCCTTTTTCTAGTCCCGTCGTACGTGCTGTACGTCATCGCGTGAACCGCCGGACTTTTTGCGTGATCGTGTGTGGTCAAGTCCGTTCGCTTTTTAGTCCAGCGGACTCAGCTGCAAAGTCCAGCGGATTGTCCGCTGGACTTAGGTCCGCCGGCAAAAGTCCGCACGTGTGTACGCGGAGGAATAGAGTCATTGCAGGAATACAGATATGGGCTCTACCCAGCGGAGTCGCCACGGGCAATTCAGAGTGAGCAGACTCCTGATCAGAGGAACCGTTGTTGCTGTATCGCTGGGTCAGGTGAGAGGGCCGATCGGCCATTATTTACTACCATCTCTTGTAACATGTCTGCAGTCTCTGACCATCTCCTGTATTGTGTGCAGCCTGACCGTCTCCTGTACTATGATTGCAGTCTCTGACCGTCTCTAGTATCATGTCTACAGTCTCTGACCATCTCCTGTACTATGTCTGGGGGCTCTTTCTAATAGACTCTCTAACAGAAGCCCCCTCTGTGTGCATCAGAGAGACTCCCCTCCAGGTCTCATTAGTGTACGCTCTTCCTGTATTTTCTTTATTGGTAAAAGATCATGGGAGGATCCCAGGGTAACGAAGACTTCTTACGGGTACATCTCTGTGTTGAAGTCGTTGTCATAGAAACATTTGTAAAGGGGAGGAGTTGGTAAAGATGACCACGCCCACGTGGGGGCGCCAGAAATATTTCTGCACCCAGGCGTCTGTGACCCTAGGATCGGCCCTGCTCCTTGTGTTGCTTGGAATATCTGACTGAAGATTTACTACTCACTGCTTCCACTGATTCCCCTCTAGACTGATGTGGTTTTCCTGTTACTTATCAGAGAGCCAAAGGCCTATACCGCCTATCTTCCATGGCTCAAAGAACTAAACAGCCTCACAGTCTCTGGAAGTTTCTGTCCACTTCTGTTCATGCTGTGCTCCCTGGCCACACAGCATGCTACACTACTCCTGCTTCTGCTTCTTTTTCATGTTACACACTTTGGATCAAAGTCCTGTGTTCCCCGGTCACAGAACGCTGATCTACTTCCACCACTTCACCGCTACTTCTTCTACTTGATCTTCTCCAGCATACAAGTCTTGTGTTCCCCGGTCACAGAAACTTGATCTTTCCCTTGGACTCCTTCCTAGTGGCTCCTCCATTCATTCCTCCATGCACGGCGCATCCCCGCGTGGGGATGCCCCGTACAGCACCTCTGCACTCCATGCTATCCTTCCTGTGCTCCAGAACTCCTCCCAGGAAGCATGTGACCCCAGCTTATATGGGAGGCCTGCCCCCTGCCAACACCAAGAGATAATTGGTCAGGGCTCCTCACATGAGCTGTCTGCCACTCAGGTCTCAAGTCCGGCCTCCCTTCCAGAACAATTCTTCTGGAAGCAGGGGAGGATCTCTGAGCCAGAGTACAGGTGGCCACACCCCCCCACTATAGTGACACTCCCATTCCCAGATCAAAACAACCAGGCCTGAAATGAAATATAGGCCTGGCTAAATTTACCTGCAACTGGAAAAATACTAATCTAGCACCTACCTTTAAGTAGAGGGTGCTACAGGTTAAACCCACAAGTTTATCACTACTATTCCTTTATATTGGCTTTCGGAATTTACAAATACAGCCATTTAGAAATCAGATGAAAGGTTTAGCGCTATAAAACACTTTTTGATAGATAAAAAGTGCATTTTATATACAGCTATATAGATCAGACCAAAATGAGGGACAAATGAGGAGCAATGAGGGACAGAGGGACATTGCTCCAAATTAGGGACAGTCCCTCGAAATCAGGGACAGTTGGGAGCTATGCCTAACTGACATTTTTGACACTTTTTTGGGAACCAGTGACACCAATACAGTGATCAGTGCTAAAAATATGCACTGTCTTTGTATTAATGACACTGGCTGGGAAGGGGTTAACATCAGGGCAATCAAGAGTTGAAATGTGTTGCCAACATGTGTTACTGTGTACTGTGTGTGCTGCTTTTACCAAGCAATGTGCTGTTTTTTACTTCCTGCTATGCAAGAAGAAAAAAACAGCACATCGCTCCTGTCAGAAGACAGCCCTGTGTTTGCTTACTTATACAGGGCCCTCTTCAGTAATGTCTGGAGCCGATCGTCAGGTTATGGCGACCAATCAGCTTTCGGCAGCCACTGATTAGTTGGTGCTGCAGCCAATCGCAGCACAGCCGGGGAGGCAGGGGCGCATGGGTTACGTATCAGGCACGTCACTAGGTACGTGATCCGCCGCACATCAGCTGCCCTGCCGCAGTATGTGTGCGGTGGGCAGTCGTAAATCGGTTAAAACCAACTTCACACATATATTCTCTCACATGTATAAGTGCATTTTAACTTTGAAACAAAGATGTTGAGCACCTGTAGCCTCCCTGGAGGTAATCCCGAGTCTGGGGGGGGGCAGGAACTTCCGTACCAAAAGCGGTAACCCCGAGCCAGACTCGGGCTTGCGTTGCAGGATACAGGGGGGGGGTTACTTACCTTGTCCCCTGGATCCTGCGATGTCTCCCCGCTGTGTGTGCGAGCCGTCCGCTCGCTCGATTTACACAGTGCCGAGTGCCGCTGATCTCCGTTCCCTGCGACGTTACGACGCACGGGAGCGGAGATCGGCGCCAAATTCAAAAAAGTTAAAAACACAGTACACATACAGTACTGTAATCTTACAGATTACAGTACTGTATACAAAAAATACACATCCCCTTTGTCCCTAGTGGTCTGCCCAGTGCCCTGTATGTCATTTTATATAATAAAAATATTTTTTTCTGCCTGGAAACTGGAGATTGTCCATAGCAACCAAAAGTGTCCCTTTATGTCAAAAGTGGTTTTAGACCAGCTAGAAAACGATAATAAATTAGAATCACAATTTATCATCAAACACTAAATTTAATGACAGCGACTATTCTGCAACTGAGCAAATTTCAGTGTTTTTGATCTGATTACATTATTGAATATTTTTTATATATATTTTTTATTATATTATAATTTATGATTTTGTGTTTCAAACTTTATCATCGTTATCATAAGAATTGCATGCCTACAATATTAAAAGCGCCAAATTTCCATACAAAATAATTGTACTGCTTTCAGCACTAAATTCCGGACAGAATCATACTGCCAGGGAGGTTAAAACAGTGTTTGCAGGGTTACCAGCAATCAGTATAGAAAGGCCACTTCCTAGTTCATCTCACTTGATGATGCATAGCCCCCAACTGTCCCTGATTTGGAGGGACTGTCCCTGATTTGGAACAATGTCCCTCGGTCCTTCATTCCTCCTCATTTGGCCCTCATTTTGGTCTGATCTATATAGCTGTATATAAAATGTACTTTTCATCTTTGAAAAAGTGTTTTCCAGTGCTAAACCTTTCATCTGATTCCTAAATTGCTGCATTTGTAAATTCCAAAATCCAGTATAAAAGGAATAGTAGTGGTAAAAAAAGCACTTGTGGGTTTAAGCAATCTTGTTTTTTTGTACAATGCTCCTTTAAGGGGGCGTGGTAGGGGGTGTGTCCTATGCCTGCCTACTTTTGCTGATAGGTGTTCAGCAATCCCATCTCAAAAAGTTGGGAGGTATGGATGATGTCACCCAGGCTCCGCTGGCTTCAGCACTGTTTTTCACAGATGTATATTGGTGTCAGAGTGACACTGAGTAATTGCAGCAACTCTGTAGTTATTTATAGGGCACTTACTGTATGGTTTAGGGAGCAGCTGTCCAAGATTAAATAGGGTTTGTTCTTAAAGCGGTATTCCACCCTAAAGTGGAACTTCCGCTCATCGGAACCCTCCCCCCCTCCGGTGTCACATTTGGCACCTTTCAGGGGGGAGGGGGTGCAGATACCTGTCTAAGGCAGGTATTTGCACCCACTTCCGGGTATAGACTCCCACAGGAGTCTATGCCTCTTCCTGTCCCGCCGCGCTGTCTGCTGGGACACACACGGCTCCCAGAGACAGCGCGGACCATTCCTATTGCATTGCACGACTCGCGCATGCGCAATAGGGAACCGGGAAGTGAAGCCGCAAGGCTTCATTTCCTGATTCCCATACCCAAGATGGCGGCGCCAGCATCCGAGGACCGAGGGATGGTTCGGCCTCGGGTGCCGACATCGCTGGACCCTGTGACAGGTAAGTGTCCTTATTTTAAAAGTCAGCAGCTGCAGTATTTGTAGCTGCTGACTTTAAAAAAAAAAATTTCGTCGGACTCCCTCTTTAATTCAAAATAATGCATTGAGGGAAAAATAATCATAGAGTACAATATAGGTGACACAGTGTTGACCAGAGCTACAGAGGAAAACGATTTGGGGGTGCTCATTTCAGATGATTGCAAAATGAGCAAACGACATGGACATTTTAAAACAAACCTATATATGTGATATGTTATGCCACTTATCACCTTTGTCTGTCTTTCTTTTTTACTTATTCTGTCAGTACAATAAAGCAGATAGTCACATAATTATATAAATACGGTGTGGAAAGTGGGTCAAGGCAGAATAGAGACAGAAAAGACCGGATCCTAACAAGCTCCTTTCTAATTACTAACGTTGTATCTGCAGGGCCTCTCAATGCCTGAAAGGGTGCTTGTGTGTAATGGTTTCTTTTTATAACCAAATGCTTCCTCCTGCTTGGTGCTATGTTTGTATATCTTGTATATTTTATCTTTGTATATTTTAAATCACCCTGAGTTGATGAAAATCATACTGAGATAATATATATTCCACTAAAGGAAACAATCAGATTTGTGGGATTGTGTTGGGAATAAACATAAATGTGCTAGATTAGGATTTATACTCAACAAGCATTCCTGTTACTTTTAGCAATTTACTGTATATATGAGGAAAATATCTTCAATAATATTCCTATGGTAGAACATAATACAGCAGAAATACACTGCATCCGAGCACCACTCACCAAAAACACTATTTAAAGTGATTCTAAAGCCTAAACATTTATTTTTACCTTAAAGCGGTTCTGCACACATTTCATTTAGTAAATCTCTTTGCCTTCCAAATCAGGCAAAGAGTACTAAATGAAGTGTGTTTTTTTTTTTTTTTTCCACTTACCTTGTAATCGATGACTTCCTTTTCTCTGTCTCTGCGGCGGTGGGCGGGGTCTCTGCGTCGATCGTCGTCACACCGCACTGTCTCCTGGGATCTGGTGTCATTGATCCAGGAGTCAGTGCGGACATCTTCCGAAATCTCGCGAAATTTCGGAGAACGTGAGCTGCACTTTGCCGTTACTGCGCACGCGCGAGCTCGGCGCTGTAACGGCGGTGCATGCTGGGCCATCTAAAGTGCCTGTGGGGTTTCACATGCCCACAGGCAAGATGGCACCCACCAGGAAAGCGTTATATAAATAATTTTATCGGAGGAAAACCGGCTGCGATCGATTATGAAGATGGAACACGTGAGTCCCCCAATTTACCTCGTAATCCTTAGCATTGTATTCCCAAAAAAAAAAAAAAACACAGTGCAGAACCGCCTTAAAGTGATTGTAAACGATCACCTTGTAAAACAACCCATTCAGTTTAAAATAGAAATTAAAGGCAAAACGTTTTTGTATAGATATAAAAAAGAAATGATAAATAAATATTTTTCCTTTTTTATAAGTGATCACATTCCCTCTGTTCTCAGCTGAATAACAGCTGAAGGAGAAGCAGCAGCACACTGAGCTTGCCAGTGAATGGCTGTGCAGGAGAGGAGTGTCAGGACAAGTCTGATAATTGGAAAGGAGCAGACCACAGTGTGTTTGCCTGCTTAGTGTGGTCAGTTTTTATAGGAAAGCAGAGGGACTGTCAGGAACACCAGGGATTTCACATAAAGGAAGCAATACAAAGAAAACATGATACTTTCTCATACAAGTACATGGTACAGCAGGCACATATCAGGAATATGAAACGTTGGGGTAACAAATGCCTTAATGCATTACTTGCATTAAGGTAAAAAATGTTTAGGTATTGCTTTTGACCCCCTGCCCCCCTTATACTTACCTGAGCCCTCATTCGATCCAACAATGTGCATGCCTGAAGCTCTTCTCTCCCCTCGCTTTAATGTCTCCCCTGCTTTGCTGAGGCACTGGGAACAATTGGCTCCCAGTGCTGTCAATCAAAGTCAGTGACGAGGGATCAGGGGGCGGGGTCGAGTCTCGCTATCTGGGTCAATGGATGCAACAGCGGGGTTCGGGAGCAAGCACGCATCAGTGCCCCTATGGGAAGCGGCTTCCTGTGGGGGCACTTGACAGAGAGAAGGAGCTAGCAGCACTGTTGGGGGACGAGGAGGAAGGAAAAAGAGGAGGTTTGGGGCTGCTTTGTGCAATTATTATAAAAAAAAAATCCTTTACAACCACTTTAATTAATTTTTAATATTCAGTGATGTAAAGTAAACCCATCCATCCATGTCCTAATGCTTTATTTTGCTGAGAAATCACTTCGAAAAACATCCCCTAGCATTTTTTTTCCATGGCTAATTTAAGTAAGGGCAGATGATTCATGTAGCATTTACTTCCTGGAATCCATCTGCCCTTAGCTCAGGCATGCAGGGAGGAGAGTGTGCTTAGCTGAGAAAACCCCTCCTCCCCTCCTGAAGACTCCTGGAATATATGACATCATTTGCCTAGGCCTGGAAAACCAGGAAGTAACTGGAGAAATATAAAAAAAAAAACTAAAATGAATAAAATAAAAAACAAGTAAATATGATATACTTCCCTATCTATTTACTAATGCTAGCAGCCTAAGAATTGAAAATAGTCAATGTTGATTGACAGAGTAAATTTCTGCTATAATTTAGGGGCTGCACCCCTCTCTTACAAAGAGCAAATCTCAAATAGGAAGCAGATGAAACTTAGTTTTAGCCCCAAACAAGTGCTCTTGGAAAACAACTGAGCAAGCCAGAAAACAGGTTTGATTTTCCGAGAGTTCAGTGAAACCCATTGGTGAATCCTGTAGTATGTAGAATGTAGTCAATCCTGGCCATTTTTAGGGTTAATATGCCTTATCTCATGCAATAGGACATGATGAAACCAACAGATATTTTTCCAGAACAGGTTTTTTTTTTTTTCCTGGCTTCTTCAAGATACCATTTTATACAGGAGAAGCAATTCCAACATCTTTAATGAGCAAGGGGGTGACTGATAGGAAGAAGACAAGGAGCATCAGCAGACAGTAACCACCAGACGATATTTGGAGCCTTTCTCTGTTTTATCTTGTGGAGTTGGAGGGTGAACAGTTACTATCCTAAGAAACTGGAAAAAACAGGTGGTTTACTACAAGTATTAAAATACAGCATTTAAAAATTTGCCAGGGGGAAGACAGTTTTCACTACTTGACCTCCAGGAAGTTTTACCCCCTTCATAAGCAGACCATTTTTTGCTATTCAGCATTGTGCTATTTATCTGGTAATTGCACGGTCATGTAACACGGTACGCAAATTCAATTTATATAAAAAAAATTATACAAATAGACCTTTTTTTTTGGTGGTATATGATCACCACTGGGTTATTTATTTTTTTGCTAAATAAATGAAAAAAAGAAATTAGCAAAAATAAATAAATTCTTCTTTGTTATAAAACATATCGAGTAAAATCACATTTCTTTATAAATTGAGGCCAAAATGTATTCTGCTACATGTCTTTGGTAAAATAAAAAATCCCAATAAGTATATAATAATTGGTTTGTGTAAAAGTTATAGCATCTACAAACTCTAATCTATATATTTCAAAATTGATCGATCCTGATATTAACGGTCTATCTCATTTCTTGAGGCCTTTTAAAATGCCAGGACTGTACAAACACCCCCCAAATTACCCCTTTTTTTGGAAAGTAGGTAATCCAAGGTATTTAGTAAGGGGGACGGGGAGTTTATTGAAGTTGTAACTTTTGTCACAATTTTTTGAAAAATTAAAAAATTCCAATTTTTTTATTTTTACCACAATAGTTTTTTTTTAAAACTGTCACCAGTGTAGTACAGTGTCATCATTTGACTGGTGTCATTGTGATCAGGGATACTGACTGATGACATTATGTAAAAAAAATCTAATGTGCCTTATGTGGGGTCTTATGTTTGAAGTCACACGTGGGCTGCAGGATCAGTGAGCCTCCTAGAGACAGAGCAATCTATTGCCACGTACACACGGTTGGATTTTCCGATGGGAAATGTTCGATGGGAGCTTGTTGTCGGAAATTCCGACCGTGTGTAGGCTCCATCCGACATTTTCCCTTGGAATTTCTGTCAAACAAAATTTGAGATCTGGATCTCAAATTTTCCGACAAGGTATTTAGTAAGGGGGGCGGGGAGTTTATTGAAGTTGCAACTTTTGTCACAATTTTTTGAAAAATTAAGAAATTCAGGTGTGCAGACAGTCCCATTGATGTCAATTATGACACATCGGCTGCACAGATGCAGGTGCTGCATCCAATCCGACATCAGTGCAAGTCCGTTTGCATGGCCCTAAACGCAAACAGGCGTGTCAATGGGGATGCACGAAACACCTGTGCATCCCGTGCAGGTAAACACGGCCCTCCATAGGCATATGCTATCACGCCCGTGTGAACATGCCTTTACTATAACACTAAAATGTGTTATGAAAACTAACGCTAAAATTAAAAAATATGTAAACACCTATTATATATTGATGTGTTTAATTCTTTATCAGTTTTATTTCAGTTTTTCTACTTTTTCTACTTTTTACTGTAAATCCAGTCATTGTTCTGTCATGTTAAACTGCCATGGCCTTCACATACATCAAGCCATCCATATTTAACTAACTCAATGACCTTCAAATGTTTTACTGTGTGATTAGGAAAAATCTTATACATATGATTTTACTGTTTCTTTTTCACATTCAGGGGAGCAATTAAATGTTCCTCATTATTATTATTGCCAGCTGGGGTCCACGGTACCCACATTGTATACCTGCCCATGTTCCTGTAATTTTTTTGGTGGTTTAAGGGTTTTGCATGGTTAAAAACTAGGAACTGAATTTTGGATAATTTTTATCACACTTTTTATCAGCTCCTCAGAGCCTAAACTATAAATAAGCATGAGCACACATTTGGTGATGGCAGTGCTGTTCTGATTAGGAACCCATTCGTGCAACATTGTCTGCCTTATGCCCCATACACACGGTCGGAAATTCCGACGGAAAATGTTCGATCGGGCAATGTTGTCGGAAAATCCGACCATGTGTGGGCTCCATCGGACTTTTTCCGTCGGATCTCTGCTCTCAAATTTTCCGACAACAAAATCCGATCAGACTTTTTCAGACCGTGTGTAGGGAATTCCGACGGACAAAGTGCTACGCATGCTCAGATCAAATTAGGAGACCAAAGCTATTGGCTACTAGCCTCTACGTAGTTCCGTCGTACTCAACGAACGTCACCACGTTCAGAATGATCGGATTTTCCGACAACTTTGTCCGACCGTGTGTATGCAACACCAGTGTCGGACAAAATCCGTCGGAAAAAATCAGACGGATTTTGTGGTCGGAATTTCCGACCGTGTGTACGGGGCATTAGACTGAAAGCTCCAACAGGGTCAGCTGGTTGAAAGAAGAATTTGAAAGAAAGACATGAAAAAGAATAGCTAATCAGAAACAAGTGCATGGTAAGGAAATATTGATTTTTAAAATGTTTTAGATAACAATAATGCATCCAACACTTTTATGCAAATGCTAACAATATACTCATATTTGCTCTTTTTTGTTCAATTAAATACGCAAATAAAAGCACTTTGTTATATCTGTCCATTAAGTGTAAAAAGAAAACTATTAATGGTGTCATAAATTCAGGGGTATCCTGTGAACACTTCCTGTGTTATATGCAGAGCAATTAACGTATATACTCGAGTATAAGCCAACCCGAATATAAGCCGAGGCACCTAATTTTATCACAAAAAAATGGGAAAACTTATTGACTCGAGTATAAGCCTAGGGTGAGAAATGCGCAGATACTGTAAGTGGAAAAGAGGGTCAACAATGCCCATTTGCAGCCTCACTGTGCCCATTTGCATGCCTCATTGTGCCTATTTGCAGCCATAGGTCCCCCGGACTTCAAACTTGGTATTTAAGGGTTCCTGGATGCCCCCCAGCTGCAGACAAAATTTGGGGTCTCTGGACCCAAAGGGGCCCAAAATGACATTGCTGCAGATGGACACAGTTGACCGAATTTGAGGCCCTGTATCTCGGGGCCACTTGGTGCTAGGAACCCAAATTTGGATAAGTTGTAGTGCTAGTTCCACTGGGTTTGCACACCAAATTTAGGGTCAATCAAGTGGCCCCGAGATATGGGGCCCCAAAGTCGGGTCTGAAAATGTCATTCTCTGCTGCAGAAAAGTGCTTGACTCGAGTATAAGCCGAGGGGGCACTTTCAGCACAAAAAAAGTGCTGAAAAACTCGGCTTACACTCGAGTATATACGGTAGTTACTATCTTGTGGAGGTGAGGAGAATGGGGGGGATTCAGTAATTTAAGAACAGACATTTAAATTGGGCCAACATCAATTCTTGCCATTTCGGTTCAAATAAAGAAATGTGTTGTCATTCCACAAGAGAAAATTAGGCGCTGAGCGCATTCCTGGCAGATCAACAGATATAATATGGGGAAACGTATCTACTGTATTTCAGAGATGTAATGTATATGCTTTTTTATTCTGCCCTGACATACACTTTAATACTTTTTGAATTGTCTCTGTCACCAATCTGGGGTTTGTTTACCTTTTTTTATTTTCAATAGTTTTTTATTGAGTTCATCAAAATCAACAAAGAAACACAGGAACAGGTAAAATATACTTTGAAAGGCCCAAAGTGTAGGAGGTACAAACACAATTCACTAGAAAGGCAACAATATACAGTGGTCAACCGCCTGGCTCTGGCCCAGAGCCCATCTGTGCCCCAATCTTGTGTGAAAGAGGAGGTGCACTCCCCCGCGGCACCCCTAAGGGGATCTAACTGTGCCGGAGAAGAGAGCCACCACCCCCAAGAAAGCATAGTGAGGAGGAAAAAAAGAAGGGGATCGGGCCAGACCCAAGTCGTAGTAGATCAACAAACATTTGCACTGTGTGTTGAAAAAATTGTGAAGATGGTCGTCTCAGGATCAGACTGGGAGAACCAATAGGCTTCAGAGACCGCTCCTGTGGCGTAAACAATGAGTGTGTCGGTGACCGTGTCTTCGTGTAAAGGACATATATGCACCATGTTTGGCGGCAGTGACCAGAGAGCCCAATTATCCGCTGCGAACCATGGGAGATCGTATGCATGGATGACAGCGAATAAAAATAAAAAGTCAAAAAATGTAAATAAAAAGAAAAACGTCAGTCAAAAAAAATCAGTGTGTTTGGTAGTCAAAGGTCAAATCAATCAATCCTGCCTTGGTGCCTCCAGTGCTCCCAGCAGATAGGAGATATGGCCTAGTCCTTCAAAAGCGAGACAAATCTTAAAAAAGGGAGTGGACGTTTGGCCTGTGTCGTAAGCATGGAATGCATAGGAGATAAAATAAAAACTAAACAAGAGATGAGCATAGGTCAAGAAGGAGATCAGAAGAGACAAAAGAGTGAGGATGAAAGGAAAGGAAAGAGACAGAGAGAGAGAGAGAGAGAGAAGAAGAGGCAAGAAGAAGATCTTCAGTGACGGAGCATAACCCACTGCCCTACTCAGCGCCTGGGGAAGTGGAAGTGGCTGGAATCAGGGAGATGTATTTAAGCCAGGGTTCCCAGATGGCTTCATGGTTGGGAACAGTGTCTAAAAGGATGCTAGTCATCTTTTCCTGGGCCATAATCCATGATATTTTTCTTTTAACCAGGATAAAAGAAACAGAAGGCTGCTTCCAGGAGCGAGCAATGGTTAGTTTAGTACCAAGTAGAATGAACATAATGAGGCGTTGAGTCAGTTTCGGTGTACCTGGGTAATGAAAGTTTAGAAGAGCTATTTGAGGAGTCTGGGGGATGGGCCTATCTGTAAGTTCCCTAATGATTTGGAAGACCTTATTCCAAAGTCCCCTGAGCTTGGGACAACTCCACCATGTGTGCAGCATCGACCCCACATGTCCACAATTTCGGAAACATAATGGAGATGCATTTGGGTAAATTTTCGCTATTCAGAGTGGAACGAGATACCACCTCATCAGTACTTTCAAATTAGCCTCAATCAGAGTTATGTTTAATAAGCCTTTGTAAGCAGAGGTCGATGCTTTGTGCCATTCCCCCAGACTCCAGCTCTGGTTTGTTTACCTTTTTTTATACTCAGAGCTGCCGCTTTACTCCAGTTCCTGTAGATCATTGAAGTGATGGGCAGCTTACAATTTTCCGATACACAGTAATTTGAATAAATGTACATCCCATGGAAATTGTTGACTTTTATATTTTTATTAACGTTTTAAAGCAAGTACTCTATAAAGTTTGCTTCCATGAAAGAGAACAAATAACATGTAGACAAAAGTGAACATCTCCTAGAAGTAAGGAAAGGGCGCACTGCATAGTTGTGAGCTGCAAATCTTGTTCTTATAAATTTGCACCCAATTATCAGTTTAGATATCATGATACCTTAAGCACCCTTCTTACAGCATTAACAAGATGTGAGCCAAAATGTAACAAGGCCTAGCAAGCCCGATACTAATTGTATAGGTGCTGCTATCCTCAGAAAAGTGCAATTAAGGCGACAATGAAAGATCAATATCCACTAGAACAGAGTGGGATTTAGTCCTACAGAAAAAAAGAGATGTTAGAGAAAGAGAAAAAAAAAAAGAGGGTATGCTGATAGCAGAAAAAATATTGGGGCCTGTCCACTCTCAGTTCTCAGGGGAAATGTACTTAATCCCTTGTTTTATGGAATTCAGTAAGATTATTATGGAGGGTGCAGGTGAGTTTATTAATTACCATAATCCAGTTCAATTTATAGTTGACATAATCTACTGTATTTGCACCACAGTAATTTTCCAACAATGCGTTATTGCGATTCTTGCTGCCAAAAGCATATAAAATATTACCCATTTATGGCCATTTTGGAATATCAGAGTCTAGTTCCTGAAACAACGCTATATCTGGGGCCCTAGCAAGATTGATATCCAAAACTGAACATATGAGGTGAAAAAGGTTTATCCAAAACCTGGACAAACTAGGGCACTGCCAACACACGTG
This sequence comes from Lithobates sylvaticus, assembly GCA_028564925.1. Taxonomy (NCBI): domain Eukaryota; kingdom Metazoa; phylum Chordata; class Amphibia; order Anura; family Ranidae; genus Lithobates; species Lithobates sylvaticus. The sequence continues at coordinate 378,667,430 of CM053028.1, read as the reverse complement.
AAATATTATTCCTGGCTGTATACATTGACAGAAACGGCTCAGAGATGCAGACGGATGCATCTTTGCTACCCTAGTTGGTACTAGTTACCAGCCAACATTTTATAGTTAGATTCTATCAAAACAGTGTTAATGTAAATTTTTGACAAGTTTGTAATGTCCTGCCAATCCGACAAGTCCCAGGAAATCTGTAAATCCCGCTCCCACAGTTTCATGTAGAAGAGATTACACTTGAGATCATTTAAAAGGAGATAAACAGTAGAGATATATCCTTTGGATTAATCCCTCGATCTGCAGGACAGCTCAAACAATGTCACTGTAGGAGAGCCTGGTAGCAGGCAAAGTTTGCTTCGTATAAAAGATACAATCTTATTGTATATAAATAGCTCAGAGAGGGAGCATATGTAAGGTGTCTTGAAAATAGGCTAGGAATTTTTGGATTATCTGCGACTTCTTTTAGTATCAAACGGTCAGCTCCTGGGTTAAATTTGGTGAGCAGGCCCCTTCTGGATAAATTAGCAGTTGTTGAAATTTACACCACTTGTAGATTATTTTTCTTACAGTGGAATGATTGATTTCAAATAATTTGATCATCCATTTAAATCCCTTGCTAGACTTATAGGCATCCACAGCATCTCTGTGGGCCTTAGAGAGGTTTATTGATATTGGTATTGGTATGATGACAACACAACTGTCAATAGCAAAGAGAACACCAGACCCTAGAAGATGTTAGAAGTTTAAATAAAACAGGTTTTACCTGCATGCTCCCTGAGGAGATTCCAATCATTGCCGTTTAATTTGAAATACAAGATTTTAATTCCATGGATTTGAAGTTGTGGTAAATATGCTTTTTCCATATGACAGATCTGAATTTTTGTTAATTTTGATGTCATGGTTATGCAGTAATCTTCCTCTGTTTGCTTACCTCTCCTCATGTGTTCAGACTAAGAGGCCAGCCACTTTCACCTGGTGGTTTTTATAACCTCTCCTCTAAGCATGGCTTCACCCCTGGCCCTATCAGGGAACCCTATATTAACCTGTGCACTGCAAGCCGGTGGTTCTGATCAACCATTGTGTATCCATTGTGTTTTCGACTTCCTGGTTCCTGCTTGCTGTGTGCTCTACGTTTGTCTCTGTTACCGACCTTGGTGTGTTCTCAACGAATCCTGTCTGCTTGTGACCTTGACCTTTTGGCATGTCCCCGACCATCCCTGTCTGCCTGTGACCCTGAACCTTTGGTGTGTACTCTGTTGTTCCTGTCTGCTAGTTGCGCTGACCTCTGCCTTATCCCCTTACTATCCTTGTCGTTACTGCTTCCTTCTCCTGTAGTCTACTGTGAGCGTGAGCTGTGAGACCCTAGGGGCCGCGACCTAGAGCCAGACTACAGCGAAGTCCATCCTCACCACTGGAGGCTCTGGCAAACACCTGCTGGCTCTTAGACTCCGCGCCCTGGGAGATCTATGCTCTATCTCCCACTGGGATCTGTGTTAGTGATCCAGTAGACCTGTGTCCTGAATCTCCCTGGGTACAATCCGAAACAGTCAGTCCTAAGGTCCACTACCTAGCGGTGCACTTCCGACTCCTACGGAGTGCATCTGTCACCTGGTCTCAGGTGACCTGACATTAGATCATTAAACTAAATACACCATGACAATTTTATGTGAAAACTAAGTTCCTCAAAGGTGGGACTTTAATGGACCATGAACAGTGAAAATTGTAGCAAAATTACACATTTATTATAGCAAAAATATTAGTACACAATACTAAAGATTGTGCAATAAAAACAACAAACACATGGTGGAGTAGACAATGAAAAACAAACAACTGGAAAAACCAAAGTCCACTGTCAAGGAGACAGGGGAAATCCAACTCATTCCAACTAATGAGGTAGAAGTCTTCTTCAAGGATAATGGGATGAAGTTATCCAGAGGTGTACAATAGATCCCATGTGTTGCATGCATCAGCCATAGGTGATCATAGCTCAAAGAGTGCGAAGGGGCTGAAGCACCAAAACAGCACCATGAAGCCAAGACAGGATGGAGATGAGGTCCAGATATACCCTACCAAAAGGGGGCCAGAGAAGCGCTATATCTCAGAGGTTTGGGACTAATCACCAAGTCCAGAGATTGGTTCTACAGTGGGTGCTTGTCCGAAAAAAACCTGATCCAGATTACAATGGGCATAGATTTGATCCAAGGCCACACCAGTAAAATGATCATAGATTGATGCAGTAAAAGAATGCTCATACGCAATTCTATAAGAATTGGCTGAACACAGACAGCCAGGCCTTCAGTGTGTGGTTTGCACAGCCTATCCCTATGTCTCCCAGGTGAAGCTGAAGTCTTAAAGTCCCACCTTTGAGGAACTTGGTTTTCCCACTACGAATTAGAAATGTAGACCTTAATCAGTTTTAGCCATTTAGTTGGCAACAACTTTTATGACAATTTTATGTGACATTTGTTTAAAGTGGAATTTCATTCTCTCAATTAACATTGACTATTGTTAATCCTTATGCTGCTAGCACTTTTTTTTACATTTCTTCAACATTTCTGAAGTTATTTCCTGGTTTCCATGTGTAGCGCCGGTACTTCTAATAAGTATGCGCTATCTCTTTAAATTTAGTTTTTGCCCAAAACTGTAGTTGAGTTTTGGGGTTAATTGAGGTTCTGCCTGGTCATAGGTGGGGTTTGCACCTATGACAGGCCTAGAACACAGTCTGGTTGGACGCATTGGGTACCAATCTCTTCTCGGAGCCAATCAGTGGGCACGTTTGTCTCGCTGCGTATTCCGGGAGAGGGTACTTAAGGTGCTGAAGTCACGTGGTTCGGGGTCCAGAAGTTGTTGCTGACTCCATGGTCCTGGTCCTCCTGACCAGCCCCCAGAGGCCCTCATGGCCCTCATGGCCTGGGGTGCGGATCCATCCATTTCCGAGCCTCGGAACTGGCTAGTTCGAGGCGCAGTAACTGGAAGGAGGATTCTACGGTGTTCCGGTGCCATCTCGGGTTTGGAGAGCACAGCAACTCTACATGCAACCATAGCAGGGCTCTTCAGCAGAGAGCCACGCACGAGGCTGGCTGCTTGGTAAGAGCCTGGAAGCTGAGCTGCCATGGACATTAATTGAATCTGCATTTCTTCAGTATCGCCGGACCGGCTGAAAGATTCTGGTACAGTAAGAAAAGTTCCTACCTTTACCTTCCTGTTACAACTAAGTTTCAACCAAGTCTGTGTGAGAGACTTTGCAAGCTAGAATTACTTGTTGGCTGCTAGATCCAAGCTAAAGGATTTATCCAGCAATTAAAGAATCCAGTTGCGAGTGGCTATTCCCTGGATTATGTACAGAGAGAGACTTTTATTGAAGTCAGCCGTTCCAAGCACCTGGGCTAAACTTATCCTTATACCCTCTATTCCCAACTTAGAGACTGAGTTTGTTCAACTGTTTTTGCAAATAAAAATCCTACAAAGGAATTCAGGTGTCAGTCTCTACAGTTACTGGGTCAGAACCCTGGGAACCCCTAGACAAGAACGACAAGCTACAAGGCGGAGGAGGTAATTGGTAAGCCCAGAAAAACTCAGCAGCTCCTTCGGGGGTCAGTGCTACACATGCTTAGGCAGTCTTCAGGAGGGGAGGAGGGGTTTTATCTGCTAAGCATACCTGCCTGCATAACTCAGCTAATGGCAAGTCAATGATACATGAATCATCTGCTTGTTCTCAAGATGGCTATGACTGGACATGCTAGGAGGTGTTTTTCACAGTGATTTTTCAGCAACATAAATCATGGAGACATGGATGGATGGGTGAGGTTGCTTTGAATATTAAAAATGAATTCAATAGTGTTTTTAGTCTTCAGATGCAGTATAATTTCTCAATTTTAATATATTAACTTTATCTGTAGGCACCAATTGAATCAACATCTAATGGATGCCTGTTGCACAAGTCAAAAATGTCCATGGGGTATACTTACTTTTTCAAATTACTCTAATAGCCCCTATCTCTCCCATTGTGTGTAGCTGGTGCTTGTAGTGGAATGCAGTGTGCAATGACCATGACTATCTTCTACAAAACTAATACTGAGAAAAAACATGTAATGAGAGAAATACAGGTATGGAACGCTTATCTTTCTTGACAATGTTGGTTGCTGGGTTGCAGGACTGAAACTTCTGGGTTAATCAGAATCCTTTATTAATCCCAAAGGTAAATTAATGCAAAAACGGCCATGTAATTACGGTTTTCATAAGGATGTCAGCAATGGCAACTTCCGTGTCTCCTTAAAAAAAAAAGTCTCCTTTAAATACCCATAATATAAAAAGTGCTGCTGACAACTACAGCGCAAATGCCAACTCCACAAACCAGAAGATGGTGAGCCAAGACTACATCACATTTGATGAGTAGGGGAAAGCATCAGCTGTGGAGCTCCATGGGATGTTGGCACATGTGTCTTCTATGGCATCTATGTAAGCTACCCTTCATTTTGATGATCCATGATGCTGCCAGTGGCAGTCCTGGGTTATTGGACTGTAAACAATCCCAGGTGCATTACTCAGATTACAGCGACGGCTCAAGATAATAAGTGCCAGTTGTATAAATATTAGGCCTTTGAAGCAGAGCATGAACATTTTACAATTACTGCACAGTCAATTCTATTTGAAGGAGAACCTATACCCCATTTTGTTTCAACTGAACCTGTGTTTTGAGCATGAAGTGCAAATTAAAAAAAGGTTTACTTTCATGAAGGCCTGCTGTGGTACTTATACTTACCCTACCTTCATTCCTCTGCTGCTGGGTTTGCTGCCTGTGCCCCTGCTTGGAGCTTACACAAGATGAGGGTGCTGCATAGAATGCATTAAGGTGAAAAACCTGAAGGCTTTAGAACCACTTTAAACACTATTCATTTGAAAGTGTGTAGCGTTTTGGGAAGGGGAGGCTGTTAACATCTGTGTGCGTTCTAGTGTGTAGTAAGGTGTAAGGAATGGCAAACACCTTTAGCCACTTCAGCCCCGGAGCATTTGGCTGGCCAAAGACCAGAGTGTTTTTTGCGATTCGGCACTGCGTCACTCTGACAATTGCGCAGTTGTGCGACGTAGCTCCCAAACAAAATTGACGTCCTTTTTTTCCCACAAAATAGAGCTTTTTTTTGGTGGTATTTGATCACCTCTGCGGTTCTTATTTTTTTGCGCTTTAAACAAAAAATGAGCACCAATTTTGAAAAAAACAAACATTATTTTTTACCATAATAAATATTCCCCAAAAATATATAAAAAAAATGTTTTTCCTCAGTTTAGGCCGATACGTATTCTTCTACATATTTGTGGTAAACAAAATCGTAATAAGCGTTTATTGATTGGTTTGCACAAAATTTTTAGCATCTACAAAATAGGGGATAGTTTTATGGCATTTTTATTAATATTTTTTTTTTTTCACATTTTTCACCATTCACATTTATACAGCGATCAGTGCGATTAAAAATGCACTGATTACTGTGTAAATGTGACTGGCAGTGAAGGGGTTAACCAGGAGGGGGCACTGCAGGGGTTAAGTATGTCCTAGGGAGTGATTCTAACTGTGGGGGGGAGGGGCTGTGTGTGACAACACTGATCACCGCTCCCGATTTCAGGGAGCTGTGATCAGTGACAGTGTCACTAGGCAGAATGGGGAAATGCTTGTTTACATTTCCCCATTCTTCCTCTCCGTGAGGCGATCGCGGGTATACACTGTGGGACCCGCGGTTCGGACTCACAGAGCTCGCGGCAGGCAGGTGCGTGTCCTGCCTTCGGCGCACGCCTGCTATCCAAGCCTTGCGAGATCACGTACAATAACTTGACAATAACTTGATTTCGCGCAGCTGAACCAACCTGCTGCAGTAAAACTGCGGCGACTGGTCCGCAAGTGGTTAATAAATTAATAAGGATAGATAATTAATTCTAAATAATGCCTTTCACCTGGCAGTGGTGTAACAGTAGCCATAGCAGTCCTTGAGGCTGCAATGGGGCCTGGGATAGGAGGGGGCCTCATTAGGGAGCCCAAACTCTAAAGTTTCCATTACAGAGGGGCTGAATTTAGACCCTAGGGTTGTTACCAATCACATATCACTATCTATGCACTAAGAAGCATTTGCTTAGCTGCCTTAAAGTGTAACTCCACTTTTGTTGAGAAAAAAACATTCCCCTCTGGGTGATCTGTGTACATTGCAAGGATTTTACGAAATGTTGTTTCAGATTCCTACCTTTTGTTATTCTGCAGAAATCACTGCTGAGTGAGTCTAAATGGGAGTGGTTTCATAATTATCAATCAGCTGCTGCAGAATCAGGGCTGAGGGAAAATTGCAGGGTCTCCATCTCTTTAGCCCAGGGGGTCTCCAAACTACGGCCCTCCAGTTGTTCAGGAACTACAATTCCCATCATGCCTAGTCATAACTGTGAATGTCAGAGTTTTACAATGGCTCATGGGACGCGTAGTTCCGCAACAGCAGGAGGGCCGTATTTAGGAGATCCCTGCTTTAGATGTTATTTCCTATTGGAACTATCTTACCAAAAATTACATTTTTGTTGCAGGAGATGCCCAAAATCTGACTTGTATCTTAGTGTAGACTTCTGGGAAATTCAGTAAGCCAATCACACAAGCAGGAAATATTGTTTCTGGGGGGCGTTCTGTACAGAAGACCTCCAGGTAGCCATATTGCATTGCACTTTACAGAAAATTACAGAGCTGCAGATTGAAAAGGAAAGGTAACTTTTAACAACATGCAATTACAATATGACTTGTGTCACAAATGTATATGCTATATTATTATCTTTTTATTTGCTCTTTTTTTCCCCCATGAAAGTGGAGTTACCCTTTAATAATGTAGATTTATTGCCCTCTGAACATCTGCTAAGGAATTACATTAACCCCATCTTCCTATTGCAAGCACAAATCTTAGAGTTCCCCCTTTGCTAAAACCTTAAAGGACAGCTAGGGTTCATTCTGCTATAAAAAGTTTAAAAAGGCTATAGTTTAGAAAAGTTTGTACTAGGGCTACAGTGTAAATGTGTGCAAGAGCAGTATTCATTGTTATAATATAAAATATTGTGATGGTTGTATTATTAAAATTGCCACTAAAACTATTCATTTTATCCAAAGCACTGGCCCCCCAGTTGTCTGACTATGTTAACAGTTCTCCTGCCACCTTTTCTTGGTTAAGGCATACATATATGCAGGGCCCACACAGCTAAGATGGCCACCTCAGGAGGTAGCACACACGCACGTGCGCACTTCACTCAGTGATGCTGAGCCTGTGGTTTTACCAGGCTCAGTGTTACTGAGCTGCACAAAGAACAGAGAGTCTGATATGGACACTCTATCCTTCATTACTCAATGTCAATTGGCCTCATGTGCGGCACAACCCTGCATTTATGTTAGAGTGGATGTAAAACCAGTTCATGAAATTTGAGCTGGGCACATATATCTGCAGTGTTTTCTTATCTCTCTCCAAAGCACTATGTCCCATAGCTGTCTCTTTCTCTGTAGCTCTGTTATCAACATGATAACTTCTCACACATTCTCCAAAAAGGGAGATAGAAGTGTGTGTCGGGGGGAGGTTGCTATAAAAAGATTAGCAGTCAGCTTGCCGTCTAAGAGCACAGCTATGCGCATTTCTTTCTTCCTATGCCAATGAGGTGAGGGGGGTGTGTGCCTTTCCTCCAATCAATTGCTCCCAGTGTAATCCAAGCCTAATGCCCTGTACACACGATAAGATTTTCTGACAAAAAATGTTGGATGTGAGCTTGTTGTCGGAAAGTCTGACCGTGTACATGCTCCATAGAACATTTTTGGTCGGAATTTCGTCCAACAAATGTTTGAGAGCAGCTTCTCAAATTTTCCGACAACAAAACTTGTTGTCAGAAATTCCAAACGTGTGTGCACAATTCCGACGCACAAAAGTCCACGCATGCTTGGAATCAAGCAAAAGAGCCTCACTGGCTATTGAACTTAATTTTTTTTGGCTCGTCGTATGTGTTGTACGTCACCGCGTTCTTGACTTTTGGAATTTCCGACAACATTTGTGTGACCGTGTGTATGCAAGACAAGTTTGAGCATCCTTCGGAAAAAAATCCACGGTTTTGTTGTCGGAAAATCCTATCGTGTGTACAGGGCATAACGGTGCAGAGTGAGGGAGTGAAAATTCTTACCCAATGTAAGAATTCTAAAGAATATAGCAAGATGAAGACAGAAGATATACAGTACATGTAAAACTCATGTAGGGTTGATTTGTTTCACCCCTGGGTATCATCTGAGGCTGTTCATTTCACTGGGTATATGTGAGGGTTTACATCCACTTTAAGATCAACAAAATGTATTGTCACATTTGACAATACCAGCTGTTAGCTGTTATCCAGAAGGCCCCATCCAAAATTTGCTATGAGGCTCCATGACTCAGCTTTGTCCCTGTTTATTTCCCTACCTCTCTGAAACCTAATATCTTTGTAACTTAAAAAGAAAAAAAATATATTTTCCCATGCAGCACAAAACAACAGTTCTACTTTTTATGTTGGCATAAACCAGCTGCCCATACCAGGAAGTACCAGCCTTTTTCCTTAATTCCAGCTGCCAAATGGAGCAGCACAAAAGCAAAGGTACTTACCTTTCCTTTCCTTTGTATTGCTTATTTGGACCTTTTGTTTTTCTCTGCATGGGCAAAACAGTGGTTTTCTTTAAGAGGGTGTAACTAATTCCCTTATGTATTACTATTATTTTTATTAATATTATTTTTATGTATATAAATTTCCCAATTTAGGAGTAGTAAAGCCTGCAATTACATATCACGAACTTTGCCTGATTGCTTCTAATCCAGCAAAAATTCTAAACATGGGTAACCCTGTTGGCACCGCCTGGCTCTACATAAGTAATTTTTTAAATCAATTTTTGTTAAAGGAGGCGGGTAAAAAATTGTCAGCTGAACAGTAACTGCATCTAAATAGATGCATTCACTATTCTGGGATGCTCACCAGCCATGGTTGTTGTAGCTTCTTGAATACAATAGCTGGCAGGGAAAATCTTTCACCCATGCTCTTTATCATGGATGGAGGAATCTATTAGATTCTATACCATGGGCTAAATGAAAGAAATCTATACATGTTTGCCTAGAGTAAGACCTAACTAGTCAGAAATCATCTTTTGCTGCTCTAACTACAGTAATGTAATGTAAAGTTGTGTTTTCTACGACTCTGGACTTCACACATCTTCAGACCCCTTTGACACTGGGGCGCTTTTCAGGCATTTTTGCGCTAAATATAGCGTGTAAAACGCTGGAAAAGTGCAGTAAAATCTAAGTGTTCCCTCCTTTACCTTTTGTATTGAACTGTACTGTAATTGTGTTGTCCCCCTATACATTGTAGAGCACTGTGTAAACTGTTGGCGCTATATAAATTGTGTATAATAATAAGTGTTCAAAGCGAGCAGCCTGCTAATACCTTGTATTATGAGAATAAGGCTAGCAATGCATGGCTCAATTTCTTCTGTTCGGCCCCACCACCTGAATGAGAGAAATCAGATGATTCCCCCATGTACACTAAACAGCGTTAATGGAGGAATCTGCACCTGCCGGCTATTGTGTTCAGACATCTGCGGCACCTGAATGCTCAACAGTGACTACATCTGATAGGGTGCAGTAGCAGTTTGGACAACAGTTTTCCATTCGGTTGTACTTTTCTTCTACTCTCAATTTACCCCTAAAGTTCTTTTTCTCATGGTCTATGTTTTGGGGGGTTACAATGTCAGAAAAACATGATCACAGGGTGCTTCATTCCCTATTATGACGTATTATGTGTCTTTTTTTTTATATGTGTGTTTACTCTGTGTTACTCTTTGTTATTCTGGGATGGATACATATATGCACCTGCCATTTGTGACCCGCGATAACTGTTTAATAAAGCTTTATTCTTTAAAAAACTGTTTTCCACTTGGTTGATCTTTAAAAGTGCTTTTCATGCCGGATGGTGCTTTCAGACCACCCAAAGCTTGAATTTTGTCAGATTTAGTGGGAATCAGGCAACATTCTAGCTGTCTATAGCTAGTTTAACTGTATCTTCCTTACTACAGATAGTTCTTTTTGGGTTATTCACATAAAATTTCTGATTTATGTATAATGAGCAGGATTCTGATGTGGAAATCTTGAGCTAGGAATGCTTAATAATACGGTACACAAATCTCTGTACAGTATGTGTCATCTTGTACACCAATAAAGGGAGCATAATTATGTTTTAATACTTTGTGCTTGTTAACAAATCTATCCTATATAAAGTATGTTTATAGTGCTCCAGAGCAGATAGATACTTAGATACTTATACTGCCCTTGCAGAGTATTCATCAACAATTGAAAATGTGAATCTTTGCTTCTTCCTGTCCCCAGCATAGAGTTGTATACAGTATTACGGCTCTGTTCTTGGACTGTAGAGATAATTATTTCAAATAGGTGCTTACACAGTTATGTATTACACTGACTGAAGACTGATAGACACAGTGAAGCTGTTCATTATCTAATTAGTGTGTCTAAACACTCCTTTCATGCCATCATTACTTCTTGGAAATGATTTGCTGGTACTAGCTATTCTTGTTGCTGGAGCTGCTGTAATGTACTTAAATGGAGAAGGCTGCATGTTTTCTTGAGTGTTTTGTATACAGTAACCGAGTACTGCACACTTTCATATGAAAGCATCATTTATAAACCGGCACTCTGCCAGCTCATCACACACAAACTAAGGCTGGCCATACATTGTTTGAATGTCAACCATATGACTAACCTTACTTTTAAAGGGAAAATGTCATGAAAGAATCATGGACACTGTCATGGTTAAAAATACTAGTTGCCTGGCTTTTGTGTTGACCAGTTTGATTAATTTGAGGTCAATATCGTGAAGGCACTAGATTACAAAGCCTGCCAGACATTAAGATATTCATAAGGTGGTCAGAAATGGTAGCTCCCATTACATTACTACATCTCTTAATACATCAAAAGAAAACCTGTCATGAGAGTTAAACATATACACCATTGCTGACATGCAATGCTTGTTGCCTGGATGTTGTACTAAAGCTTTGATTTCAGTTATTCTAATGCCGCGTACACATGACCGGACTTTCGGGCAGACTAGGTCCGACGGTCTTCCCGATGGACTTTCGGCGGAGTTCCGACTGACTTTCAGAACGAATGGACTTGGCCACACACGAACGGACTTAAATATAAACAGGACTAAAAAAGGAAGTTCAATAGCCAGTAGCCAATAGCTTCCCTTGCGTCATATTTGGTCCGTCGGACCAGCATACAGACGAACGGTTTTCCCGATAGGAATTGAGTCCATCGGACAGATTTGAAACATGTTCTATTTCTAGGTCTGTCTGATTTTTTTTACCAAAAAACAATGGGATTAGCGCACACACGATCGGCTTGTCCAACGGACTAGTTGCCGGAAAGTCTGGTCATGTGTACGTGGCATAACTTACTGACCTAGAAGAAGTAAGGACTTCTCGGTTTTCTCGTCTATTATTAAGGCCAAACACAGCCAGGAAACATAGTTCTCTTGAGGATGCAAAAATATATAGTAGGATGTTTTAGCCTCCAGTGTGATGTGGACGGATTATAAGGCTGATTTATTATAATTCGAGAAAAGAGAACAAGTGAGAGGGGAGTTATTTCCAACAGCAGCCAATCAGAAATGCAGCTTATTACATAGCTACATAGTTGGTAAGTTTGAATAAAGGCACCAGTCCATCCAGTTCAACCTGTGTGTGTTCAAAAAAAATCATATCCCTGTATATTGTGTTCACTAAGATGCTCATCTAAGAGTTTTTTGCAACTATCAATACTTCCGACTGACATCACTGATTGTGGAAGTGAGTTCCACATCCTTACCGCCTTAAGAGTGGAAAACCCCCTATGCTGTTTAAGAGTAAACAACTGCTCCTCCAATTTCATTGAGTGACCATGTGTCTTCTATTATTCCTTGAGACTGAATAGTTTGTTCCCTAGGCTAGAATCACCATTGAGGTATTTGTATATCACTATCATATCTCCTCCCAAGCATCTGAGAAAAAGTGTAACGACCAAAACTGGACGGCATACTCCAGATGCGGCCAAACTAGAGTTTTATAAAGTAGCAGGACTATAGTGTTATCTCTGGAGTAAATCCCCTTTTTAAATGCATGCTAATATTCTGCTAGCTTTGCTTCCTGCAACTTGGCATTGCATGCCGTTGCTGAGTCTGTCATCTACTAGGACCCCCAGATCTTTCTCCATCCTGGATTCCCCAGAGGTTCTCCCCCTATTGAATAACTTGCGTTCATATTCTTAGCCCCCCATTACTTCACTAAAATATAAGCTAAAACATTTTATAGGTCGTTAGTGGTTAATTCATGAAAATTGGAGAAAAGAAAATGGACAAAAGAAGAGTTGTAACCCATAAGTATGTCCTGCGTAATAAGATGAAAGCTTACTGGGTGGTAGAGAACCCAGTTACTTGTTACCCTGGCACCCCCTGAAAAACATTTCATTATTAGTTTTCTGCATATTACTTATTTAATCCTATCACATTCTGATGCGAGATGATCATTAAACAGGCACAGTATATGCTCACGCATACAATGTACGAGGAGGGCAATTATTGCTATTTTTATAATTTAAAAACATATAATGCGCCTCCTGTGTCAATGAAAGTACAGGTATAAACAACCACCACTAATAATAATAATTATAATAAAAATAATAATAATAATACATATCTAATCATAAAAAGTAAGCTGTGTCTGCGTGATTTACAGATGTAGTTTATGATTAGTATTTTTCCTATTTTTTTAAAGATGTTATTACTAATGTTTAGTGGAAAAGAATCTTATGCAAATTATTTTATATTCAGGATACGACAATTTAAAATGCATTTTATATTGGTAGTGAGGATATTATTTGTTGATTTATTTAATAGCAAGTGTTAACTGCAATGCCGGTAGCAATAATTCACAGCAGCCCAATACAGGTTTGCATATTCTTGTAACACAGAACTGTTACATAGTTACATTGCGATCTCTTAGATCTTGTCTTCTCTTGTCATCATCAATCTGCACTACTTTTTTACATTCTCTTCTGATGTGGCTACTATACAAAGGTATCACGGGCAATCATGTGCTCTAACCCATGCAATCAAGTGTTAAAAGTTATTTGCATGAGTGCCGGTAATTTAGCTGGGTACCTTTTGCTTTTATTTTATTAACTGTAATATACATTGAAATACACAGTGGGCCTAAGAGGAAGGAAAAATTGTTCTTATTGCCCATGGCAATAAAAACAGATCTTTGCCTCTATTGTCTAAGGTTCTCTGAAAAAAAATACACTTGGAATATAATTGGTTGCCATGGGTAACAAGAACAGTTTTTTTCTCCAGCAGTATGTTTTGCATAGAGCCGTAATTTCAGAGCACGTTAAAATTAACAGGCAGTCCAAGAAATAAAATAACTAGCACTCAATTCACTTACCTAGCATTTTTACAGTCTGTCTGTTATTCTTGTCCCTGTGGGAGGCACATGGTCCTATAGTGTCCCGCTTCCTCCTCCACAGTTTTCTTCCAATAAGACTGTAGAGAACCGTGAGGCAGAAGACTGGTAGGAAGAAGAAGACACTGGATGTCCAGACCATGATAGTAAGTAGACCAGACTTCACAGCATACTCTGTAGCTTTACATTCATTTGTCTCAAAGGGATTGGTACCATTCTCATGTTCAACTCCAACCAAAACAAAGATGGGTCCGGCACTGACAAAAGACACTGCCCACAGCACAAAGATGACCAGCTTTACTCTGCCCTTGGTGATGACCACCTTGGCCTTCAGAGGAAAACAGATGGCAAAATATCTCTCCACACTAAGGGCAGTGATATTGAGGATTGTGGAGTAAGTGCAACTTTCACTGATAAACTGGAAGAGCTTACACAAGAGGCTCCCAAAATTCCAGGGTCGGTACTGCCATAGTCTGTACAGGTCAAGTGGCATGCACACAAAGATGAGCAGGTCTGAAAAAGCCATACTAGACAGATAGAGATTGGTTGTAGTCCTCATATCTTTGTACTTGTATACCACCAACATAGTCATGATGTTCCCAAATATCCCGATGATTAACAGGAATACACAGGTAACAGTTATCCCTGTGAGGACTGGCACTGGAAAGAGATACCCTGGATCTTCGGGCCAGGAGTGGTTGTAGTAGTAATAATCCATTGTTCTGTTCTCTGGGGTGTAAGTCTTATTGGCTGTGGACCATACCTGGCTGTGTATATGATATTGAGACAGTCTTGCCTCCATAGCTGTCAATGATATTGACACATCTCTGGCATGTCTTCATTTCTACTGTACTGGTGTACAAACTTCAAGTAAAGCTGTAGAAACAAGTATGAGCAAAGGGCAAGCTTGCAGTGGCAACAGGTCCACAGCACATTTTTCCCACAGATGTAAAGTTCCATTTCATAAATCCATGTTGTCTATGACTGCAGGTTCCCCCCAGTATTAAGTCCATGTCCATATTTAAGTTTGAGGCAGATTTTGGGTACTTGAAGTTGGGGCATCCACTTGATTGAAAGTCTGCAGCAAGGGGTAGTATTCCTGTGACATGCTTCTGATAGGGATGGTTACTATAGATAATACTGGTACTCCAACACCAGTGAGTCCCAGGCAGGACAGCTGAGTGTCTGTGGACAGTTCACATCCTTGCAGAGTGCTCTGTGTCTCCAGAGCTTGCCTGGTGGAGGGAAGCTGATGAAAGGGGTTTAGCAGCACGCCCATTCTTCCTCCCCTGCTCTATATCTCATTCTTATTCTTGCTGTCAGAATACAGAAATCCACAGACACACACAGCCTGTTCACATACCATGCAAAGTCTATGAGACAGCGAACACTGAGCATTTTGATGTTGTTCAATTTATTGCAGATGTTATCAAATCAGAAGGAAATAGTAAAACAGAGACCTGTCTCAGGTCTTCTAAAATCTATTAACATTAATGCTTTTTTTTTTTTTAACAAAACGTACATTAATGCTTTAGTTAAACAGAATCTATGCAGTTGTATTAACAGAGTGCAGCAAATTGTTGCATGGCCACCTCCAAACACTTGCCACAGTATTTTATCATTTACTGATATCAAACTGCAGCTAATGAAGCAATCTGTCTTTCACTTTCGTTCATTCACATGGTGGCAGCTGTACAATTTGAACTGGGAGTTAATGTTTGCTGACAATAAAGATGATAAAAGTGAACACCACTCTCTGCACCCAGCGGCAGCTGCTTCGTGTAATATTTATAATCTAAACCAAGAGACAATTTGGAGAAGCCAAACGCAGAACACAACGGTCAACAGATTCACTGTGTGTGATTGTAAACAACGCTACGTCCGCCATGATAAAGTAGATTACGACACACAATAAGCAACCTTATCTATACTGATATACATTATTTACATCCTCGATATGTTGAATAGTATTTCGTTTTCTCATGATCATCAGTGCAAGATAATAATGATATGAAAAATCTCAATAGCTGCTGTAATTTGACTGACTTGTTATGCCCTGTACACACGGTCTGAAAATCAGTCGGAAAAGGTCCGATCGGATTATGTTGTCGGAAAATCCGATCGTGTGTGGGCTCTGTCGGACTTGAGCAGGATCTCAAATTTTCCGACAACAAAATCCGATCGGACTTTGTCCGATCGTTTGTAGAGAATTCCGATTGAACAAAGTGTCACGCATACTCAGATCAAATGACGAGACCAAAGCTATTGGCTACTAGCCTGAACGTAGTCCCGTCGGAACGAACGAACGAACGTCATCACGTTCCAAACGATCGGATTTTCCGACAACTTTGTCCGACCGTGTGTATGCAACACCAGTTTCGGACAAAATCCATCTGAAAAAATCTGACGTATTTTGTGGTCGGAAAGTGTGTACGGGGGCTTTCAATAAACCCAAAAACTGAGCATGACATTAAGAACAGCTCCATTTAGTGGAAGCCAAACTGATCAAAAGATTCAAAGATATAGGCAACTGAAAATTTTGACTTTTAATGTTTTAATGTTGAAGTGAGTGCTTTCTGCCTTCCTATTGGTCAGCAAGTTCAACCTGAATTACCAGAAAGTTTTTGACAGATTTTTTTTTTTTTTTTTCTTTTGACAAAAGGACCCATGAATTATATGTTAATATTTGCCTGAAGATAAGCATTAAGAAAACTATTTAGTTCTAATACAGAATATTCATGATTTTTATACAGGTAAAATATGTAACAAAATTAAAATATGAAAATATATAAAATGTGTTTTTATTTCTGTTTTGAATTGATATTGTTTTAAAAGAACTAGTGTGGTAGATAAAAAGTGCACAATGTTTTCTATAATTGTTACTCTTTATAATTACACTAAAGTTAAAATGTTACTAAACCCAGGACCCTGCATTCACTATATCTGGTCTCCCACAGTACACAGAACATAGAAATGCAATTATTTTAGTAAATATAAACTGCAAAATTACCTTTTCATATCAGTCTTAAGCCCCATACACACGCTAGCCGCTCGGACAATCCGCGGACCAGGTCAGTCGGACTTTGTCCGACGTACTTTGTCCGATGTTGGCGTTGCGTACACACGGTCGGACTACGTTGTCGGAATATCCGGTCCGGAAGAACGTCGTGACGTAAGTCGTCGTCCACGAGATTACAAAAGGGAAGTTCAGCACCACGTCAGGCACCCGTTGGGCTCCTTCTGCTGCTCCTTCTGCTGATCCCGTGTTTATCGAGAGTTAGTGGAAGTTTGGTGACTTAAGATTCGCGCTTCTCAGTTTTCTGACTCAGATCGTTACTGCTCTTCAGTTTGTGCTTGTCGTGCGTATCTGTTTCTTAGTGCGTGTAGTCAGTTCGCATTTGTTGGTCATTGCGGCCTATATCTTGATATAGGACGCTTTGATTTGCACTGCTTATTGTCTGCTCGTTGCTGGTATTCACTTCGTTCTTTCAGGCCTTGCTGTTTATCGGTGCTTTCTGTTTGTCCGTTCTGACCAGCCGACCTTTTGTGACCTTCTGAGCGATGTTTCCCGTGCGTACTCGTCGCCGAGTTCGTGCTGTACGCGGAATTGGTGTCGGGCTTTTAGCTTTGACCCAAGACCCGTCCATGAACAGAGTGACGAGGAGTATGTGGACCAAGAATTGGTTGCTTCAGCGTGACCAGTTCTCGCACATGCCTTTGCTTCGTGAGATCCGGGAGAATAATCCTGATGATTTCAGGAACTTTCTCAGGATGACGGACCCCGATTTTCACCGTCTTTTGGCTTTGCTGACCCCCTTTATCAGCCGGCAGGATACCTGCATGAGACAAGCCATTACTCCGGAGCAGAGGCTTGTTGCCACGTTGAGGTACTTGGCGACAGGGAGAAGTCTTCAGGATTTGAAGTTCTCTTCAGGTATCTCTCCCCAGGCCCTGGGAATCATTATTCCAGAGACCTGTTCTGCCATCATTCAGGTCCTGCAGGAGGACTATATTAAGGTAACATTTCTACTTTACTATTCCCTTCTATGTATGCTCTGTTTGCTAATGACTTGTATTTTTGACCTCCTTCCCTAATTACCATGATTGCAATATGTTCTAATATGCTGTGCCCATTTTCTCCTTCATGCATTTTTCCCTTCACTTACCTCACCAGCATGCTCTTCTGCCCCAATAGACACCTATGGCCTAGTCACTTAAGCAATGTCTTTTGTCTGCTGCATAGTATTGTTTGCCCCAAAACACCCCCTAAAATATGCACAAATGTTTGCTGTGTGGTTTACTTCATGTAGAGCCCCCTTTTTTTGTTCTTTTGGTGGGGGGGGGGGGGGCAAACTCATTAGGAACCCCCTCCCCCAACTGCTCTGTCAGATGGTACCAATCCTTTATCTGCTGGCTTTCCCAAGGTCCATACACACTATATACCTACCTCTTTATAGTGCGCATCTTTAGGGATGAATTCAGCAAAGCATGTAGTGCAAGGGACTGCCTCCATACATTCCATTTCCTATTTTTTTTTGTCTTCTTTCCCTCCTATTAGCTTGCTTGGTAATTTAATAATGTCACACTGTGCCTGCCTTTTTTGGGGGTGGGGGGGGGGGGTGAAATGTTATTTGATCTTTCCTGTGGCCTGCCAATAGTGTTAAGTACAGAGGGTCTGGCCAAACTAGCCCACATTATTGAGCCATTTGCCAATCAATGAAGTGCAGAGGGTTAGCTGTCCACCACCCCCCCCCCCCCAACCCCTAGTTATTGCCAATGGCCCATCAGAAGTGGGGGGATTGATGGGGGGGTGAGTAATCTGTGAAGGGGAGCCTCTACTTTTCTGTGCAAATACTTTCCAGCCTCCAATTTTAGACAATGCTCTTGTTCCAAGATGTTGATTGTCTAATCTGCTTGCAATGTTTAGGTGCAAAGTGACTAATTTTTTTTTCTTGTTTCACTCCACAGTTCCCTTCCACGCCACAGGAATGGCAGACTGTGGCCTCCCACTTTGCCAGCCGTTGGGACTTTCCTAACTGCGGAGGGGCAATTGATGGGAAACACGTCCGCATCGTCCCACCGCCCAACTCGGGGTCCTACTATTATAATTATAAAGGGTTTAATAGTGTAGTGATGTTGGCGGTGGTGTCGGCAACATACGAGTTTATGTATGTGGACGTGGGGATGAACGGCCGGATATCGGATGGTGGGGCCATTACGCACACGGAGTTCTACTGGCGTCTCCAAAGTGGCAGTCTGTGCTTGCCACCTCCAGAGGAGAATGCCGAAGGACTCCCCTTCGTCTTTGTCGCAGATGAAGCGTTTGCGTTGACTCCCCATGTGATGAGGCCGTTCCCGATGAGGACCCTCACCCCGGACCAGAGGGTCTTCAACTACAGGCTGTCCAGAGCCAGAAGAGTTGTGGAGAACGCTTTTGGCATCCTGGCCAGCCGCTTCCGCCTGTTCCTGACGGCATTTAACTTGGCGGAATACAAACTGAACCACATAGTTCTTGCCTGTTGCATATTGCACAACTTCCTCAAAAGACATAACAGGAACTATGTGGTGCCCGTTGGCCCAGATGTGGAGGGCCCTCCAAATGCCGAACTCACAGCCCTTCGAGTGGCACGTCCAGGCTTGCCCCCTCTAAATGCCCGTGTGGTCCGGGACCAATATATGCAGTACTTTGTGGGTAGGGGGGCCATTGCTCTGCCTGACGATGTGTGAGAGGCATTTTTTAATAAATCTGATATTTTAACCAACCTATGATTTCATGTCATTTCAGTCTTCTTTTTAGCTTATTTTACTTTGACATTTTTTCCCTTTGCCTTCGACAGTGGGAATGCACTTTCTGGGCAAAAGGAGGTAACAGTCTCTTCTTCCCAAAAAGATTATTCTCATGTTGTGTGTTTGCTACCTAATCTTTGGTCTAGAGAAGGTTTGTACTGCATAACTGACACCCAAAATACTCCTTTTCATCACCAGGTCTGACATGTGTGTATTCTCCAAAATGCTGTGCTCCGTGTTTTCGTACAAAGCACTGTGGGTGTCATTTACATAAGTCAAATCCGCTATGCTCTACAAGTGCATTGAAAAAGTTCCCCAGGAAAGAAAATTGGAGTGCAAAGTGGATTTGCCTTTAGTAAATAACACCCATTGCCCCCCATATCCTTTTCATTTTACATACATAATGCATTGTGTTTTTTAAATAAGGAAGCCACACATTTAGAAAAATAAAAGTTTACTAGGAAAACATTCCCAAGTGCGTTTACAATCTTCACGCCAAAACTGACAACATCTTGGTTATTTACAACATTGTTTACAAACATTCCGCAATTGGTAAAACCAGGCATGGAGCAAAACAGAACCTAGGAACTTGGAAAGTTCAACTTTGTAAAGTGAAGACAAGATCAGACATGACTATATGTTCAAAGTGTGTTTGATCTTGCCTTCATCACATGGGGGGGTCACCCCCGAAAAGTGGAAATTTGGAACATGCACACAATTTGGGACTGAAAATGGTCATTAGATGGTAAAACACATGCCTAGAAGCTTCAAAAGTGCCATTTTCCATCATGGGGATGAATGGACGTTTTTTGGGGGTGCAACCCCTTCACCACAACCACTTTCGAAGTTCGTAAAGTGTTTGCACCCCCAAAAAAACGTTGCCATTCATCCACCATGGTGGGAGCTAGCACATGTGGACACAATGTGTGCATGTTCCAAATTTCAGACAGTTTTTAAGTTGCAAATGTGTTCTGAAGCTGGCACAAATGTGTGTTAATTACTTGGTGCGTTTTCATATTTTTCCTAAAATATCAATGATGTTCTTCAATTTTTGTTGAACATCATTGATGTTTTGCTTTATGTAATCTAGATCTCTATTGCAGACCATTATCTCTCCGATGAGTACGTGGGCACTCTCTGTGGTAAAGTGCGATTTTTCTTCCACAACATCCACGTCACCTAAAAACCACAAACAAACAAAAATGGGGTGTTGGAAATGAGGCAGCCATACATGGATTAGCTTACCAGTAGCTGTGTTCTCCCACACTCACCTGTTGTGGTGACAATTTCTCCAAGTTCGATGATCTCTCCTTCCTCCTCCTCCTCCTCCTCTGCTTCTGCTCTTTCCCCTTTTTTGGTAGGTGTTGGTTTGGGGGTTTCCTCAGACGGCCCAAGTTTTCGCTCCCCTATGAGAATGTCCAAAAGGAAGATTTAGCAACACAAGCTATTGAGGGCAGAAATAGGAAATGACAAACATTGCTTGAAAGTGACGGACACTATTTTAGTTTGGCCAGTTACAAATGTCAACTACATGAATGAAGTCACTTTGTAAAGGTGCTAAACTGACTAGCTTTTTGGTAGAAGTTTGTGTGATGGAGACCCCCCTCTAGTATCCACTGGAGCACATGTGTGGAAAAGCATAATAAAAAGGGGGTTTGGGTGTCCCAGCACTAGTGCTCTAGAGTCCAGATGGGTAAACAGCTACTGAGTGACCTCTCCTTTACATTGAATAAATTGGCTTTACATTCTTGATGACATTTCTAGTGAGAACAAACTTCCTTTCCCCAAAAAAACACCAAACATCGTATTATAAGTGGCCGAACGATCGAGGTTGCGTACGATCGAATGCACACACACACGACCATGACAGTGGCAGAAAGATCGAGGCTGAGTACGATCGAATGCACAGACGAACCTGAAAGTGGCCATTTTGGAATGTACAACTTGGTAAAAATCAAAACACAATGGAGCAGTATGCAAGCAAGAAATCAAACACAAAACACAACTACTTACTTTTTTGAAGAATTCTCTTGATCTTTCTGTACTGATCGGCCTCCCTCAGTTTCAGGTCTGACCAGCGTTTCCTGAGTTGCTCCTTGGATCGTTGTACCCCAAAATTATTGTACAGCCTTCTCACAACTTTAGACATGATCTTGGCCTTGCGGACATTGGGGTTGAGGTAAGGCCCATACTTCCCATCATAGTCGCTCCTCTTTAATATGTCCACCATCTCCAACATTTCTCCAAATGACATATTGGAGGCCTTGAATTTCAGGTTCCGGGATCGGGACGTTTCTGCCTCCGGACTTTCCTCGTCCTCCTCCTCGTTGGTGGGATATTTGTGGCGCACCTGCTGTGTCCCCGCCATGTGCTCTCCCCACTACGCCGTAAAGAGAAGGGGTGGGGAATAGACGAGAAAGATCGTCAGGGGCGGGCGGAGTTTGAAGCATGCGCAGTGTATATAAAACGTCACACGCCTGTGTCGTAGCCACGATCTGGGAGACGAGGGGAGAGAAAACTCACACGAGACGATCGCTACAAACGAAGGTACAATTTAACGTTGGTACATAACTAGCCTAGACTGATTTGAACTTGAGGCTTCTTTATGGAGAAGATTAGGAGAGTTTAGCCTGACATAATTTATAGGGTTTGGTGTGTTGTTGTGTCTTGCAGAGATTGATATGAAGGGATTCAACGACATGAGTTTTCTCCCCCTCTTCATTGCCAAATACAGGGATTTTCCCATATTGTGGCAGGGTATACACCCACATTACACCAACAAACCAAAGAGGCACGCAGCCCTGGAGGAACTTGTGGAATTTGTCAAGCCAAGGTTCCCCACGGCAACTGTTGATGATATTAGAAAGAAAATTGGCAGCCTGAGGAGTGCGTATATCAGGGAGAGGAAGAAGGTCGTGAAGTCTGAGGAAACTGCAACTTCAGCAGATGAGGTCTATGTCCCCAAGCTCTGGTACTATCAGAGTCTCCATTTTCTGAAGGACCAGGCTGATGTCACGGAGCCAACCTCAACTCCTCCTTCCACGCTTCCTTGCGCACAGCCCACCCCTGATGAGGCTTCCGAGGAGCAACCTGGGCCTTCCAGTCTGGAAGAGGTGGAGGAGCCCAGCTTGTTCCAGGTATAGTAGTTTTGTTACCATTTATGGGAATAATGAATGATGTTCACTTAATTCAGGATCGCCAATTGCTTAGTTCCTAACGTGTTTGACATATCAACAGACAGTGGTGTGGGAGACATTTGGGGCCAGAATCTAAACTGCTGGGCTGAGAATTGTATGGTTTTCTATTTGTAAACATTTTGCACCAGTCACTAGATGAGAATTGTGTGTGTTTGATGAACAAATAACTGAAACTATGTCCCTTTTTCCTACACAGGAAGACCTCAGCCAGGAGGTGGCTGTGGAAGGTGGCAGTCAGGAGGAGGCAGGGGTTAGTGGCAGCCACCAGCTGGGTAGTGGCAGCCAAGAGGGGGCTAGGCCTCGGAGCCTGACTGACACCCAAACCCCTCCCCTCCGCCCTCCGTACAAAAGGGCGAGAAGGGGGGGTTATGCGGCACAGTCAGCGCTCCGGATGATCAGAGAGGCTTCAGACTCCCTACATGCCACACCCGCCGACGAGGAGACCTTTGGCTCGGTGGTTGTCACAAAAATGATGGGTATGGAGGTGGGGCAACGCAACATGTGTGAGGGGCTCATCCTCCATGTCCTAAATAAGGGTAGGGCTGGGGAGATGACCCCACTCACACATGTTTGCCATAGTTACCATGCTCCGCCTCCTCCTCCTCCTCCTCCTCCTTCTGCCACCCCACCAGCACGACAGCCACAGCGTGGAAGGAAGCGTGGAAGGAAGACCTGAGAGTGACGACCTGCAATCAGTCTGGTGTGAGAGAAGATGGAGCCTCTTGTAGTACCAGAGCCTGGGGACCTAGATGGCATCTGCTGCAGTTCCGGATACTTTGGACTTCACGACCAGATTGCACTCCCCTTAATATACGTACTCCTCAGGCCCCCAATTTTCTACGCTTGGACAATGATGGTTGCCGTGGGGGGCCAAGACTTTGCAAATTCCCCAAGTTTCACCATGGCTGCGTTCCTCTTTGGTTTGTTGGTGTGACCTAAATAAAGGTTTTTTTGATTTGAAATAATCATTGACTATTGTGTTTTACTTTGCTACAATGACAGTTTTTCTTTGAGTAGGCTGGTACATTTCACTAATCCTAAAGTAGAATTAACAAGGGGCAACAACAACAAACAACCTCCTAGTAAATTTAAGCAAGAAATACAAATGTAAATAATGTGTTTTTGGTAATTTGAGACACACAACCCCCCTCCAAAAAAAAAAAAAAAAAAACATTAAAATATGTATTCCCCAAAAAAAAAAAAAAAAAAAAGAAAAATCATGGTAAAAAAATAACAAAGATTCTTTTCCGTTCAGAGTAAAAATAAACATGTAGTGTATAAATGCTGCAAAGTAATAAAGAAGTAAGTTTGTGAGAAGTGCGGGTGAATAGGAGCAGCTAAAAGATGTCATTCTTGTTGCATTGTAAAGAAAAAGAGAATGCGCTGCATTAAAGACATTTTAACATTGCAGCGTGACGAATGTGCTGTGTCGATTAGGAAAGGTAGTTTTACCTGACCGAGCGCTTCCGTCACAGAATTTCTTCTGAGCATGCGTAGCACTTTGTCCGTCGGACAAGCGTACACACGCTCGGATTTGGTGTGATCGGACCGGGTTGACGGGAAATCTTTCCAGCAGGAGATAAGACTTTGTCCGACGGACAAACCGACGAACACTGTCCGATGGTGCATACACACGGTCTGATTTTTCAACAACCTTGTCCGATCGGACCAAATTGATGAAAAAGTCCGACCGTGTGTATGGGGCTTAAGCCCTCACAGTTACTCTTGGTGGGCGCAGGAATGGGCCCTGCTGTGAACTTTTAGATCAAGATTTGTAATTACACGCCCCTGTTAAACAGGGACTGAAAAATTGGGCCGTAGGCACTGGTGCTGGTGCCACAACACTGCAACCCATCACAGATACTGTACTCTGAGCACAGCAATGAGACCCGTTGCAAAGCATTGCCTAAAAATTGTAATTACACGCCCCTGTAATACAGGGGCTGAAAATTTGTGCCTTAGGCACTGGTGCTGGTGCCACAACACTGCAACCCCTCACAGATACTGTACTTGGAGCACAGCAGTCAGACCTGTTGCAAAGCATTTTTTAAAAAAATTGTAATTACACGCCCCTGTTATACAGGGGCTGAAAAATTGTGCCTTAGGCACTGGTGTGGTGGCATGGATCATTGAGGAGGAGGAAGAGGATAGTCAGTGAACATAACAGGACAGTCACTCAGCATCAGCATAGGCAGTCTTGAAGGGATGTGACATTATAAATTATTCAGTTATATCCGCTTCAGGTGCCTGGTAGCTGGTGGTGATCCAAGACTGATTCATTTTTATGAAGGTCAGTCGATCAACCGAGTCGGTGGACAGGCGCACCCTGTGATCGGTGACAAATCCTCCAGCAGCACTGAATGTGCGTTCGGAAAGAACGCTGGATGCAGGACAGGCCAGTAGCTCAATTGCATACTGTGCAAGCTCTGGCCAGTGATCCATCCTCAAGACCCAGTAAGCCAGAGGATTTTCGGTGGGAAAGGTGTCCAAGTCTGACCTTGCCCCTAGGTATTCCTGCACCATGTATATCAGACGCTGGCGATGGTTGCTGGAACCAATCATACCTTGGGGCTGCGGACTAAAAAATTGTCTGAACGCATCGGTCAGACGTCCACCTTCCCCACCGCTCCTTCTGCTACTGACCGAAGCCTCAGCAACTCGTCGTCCAGGACCAGGAGTTTGTAACCTCCCAGTTTTGCACAGACCTTTCTGCAAGGCCTCCCTGAGATGTCTCATCCTCTGCTCCCTCTGCGACGGCAAGATAAGGTCCGCAACCTTACCCTTGTACCGTGGATCAAGGAGAGTGGCCAGCCAGTAATGGTCCCTCTCCTTGATCCGAAGAATACGAGGATCCTTCCGCAGGCTTTGCAGGATCAGGGAGGCCATGCAACATAGGTTAGCTGAGGCATTCGGTCCGGAGTCTTCTGGGTCACTGAGGACGACATGATCGCCAGCCACCTCCTCCCAGCCACGTACAAGTCCACTGGTTTGTTGGGACTGTACATCATCCCTAAAAGACTGCTGCTGCTGATGCTGAGTGCCAGGCTCCACCTCCATACAGTGTCACTGATGCATGCACTGTCACTGCTCACCATCCTCGTGGCCTCCTCAAATGGTGACAGGACAGTGCATGCATCCCTGATCATGCTCCACTGCCGTGGGGGAAAAAAGCCAAGCTCCCCTGACCCTGTCCTGGTGCCGTAGTCGCAAAGGTACTCATTGATGGCCCTCTGCTGCGTGTGCAGTCGCTGCAGCATGGCCAACGTTGAGTTCCACCTGGTGGGCATGTCACATATTAGGCGGTTCTTGGGCAGGTTCAACTCCTTTTGCAGCTCAGCCAGCCGAGCACTGGCATTATACGATCGGCGGAATGCACACAGACTTTCCTGGCCTGCCTCAGGACATCCTGTAAGCCTGGGTACCTGCCCAAGAACCGCTGCACCACCAGGTTGAGGACGTGAGTCATACAGGGCACATGGGTGAGCTGCCCCTGTCGCAGGGCGGAGAGGAGGTTGGTGCCATTGTCAGAAACCACCATTCCTGGCTTAAGCTGGCGTGGCGTCAACCACCTCTCGGCCTGCCCCTGCAGAGCTGCCAGAACCTCTGCCCCAGTGTGGCTCCTGTCCCCCAAACACACCAGCGCAAGCACGGCATGGCATCTTTTTGCCTGCGTACTCGCGTAGCCCCTTGTACCCCTACGGAGCACCGCTGGTTCCGAGGACAGAGCACTCGAAGAGGCCATGGAGGAAGAAGAAGAGGAGGGGGTGGAGGAGAGAGGTGTGTCACAACCAGTAGTAGCATTTTGGAGGCGTGGTGGCGGAACAACCTCCAACACTACTGCACCTTGTCCTGCATCCCTCCCAGCTGCCAATAGAGTGACCCAATGGGCCGTGAAAGACAGATAACGTCCCTGTCCATGCCTGTTGGACCATGAGTCAGTGGTAATATGCACCTTACCGCTGACCGCCCTGTCCAGCGAGGCATGGACATTGCCTTCCACATGCCGGTAGAGAGACGGAATCGCCTTCCGTGAGAAAAAGTGGCGTTTGGGAACCTGCCACTGAGGAACCGCACATTGAACAAACTCACGGAAGGGGGCCGAGTCTACCAACTGAAAAGGCAGCAGTTGAAGTGCTAGCAATTTAGCCAAGCTAGCATTCAACCGCTGGGCATGTGGATGGCTGGGAGTATACTTCTTTAGACGGTCCAGCAGCTGGGGCAGGGAAATTTGCCTGCTACAATCGGACGTCGGTGTACTGCAAGTACTTGGTTGTGACACATCTAATTCTACACCTTCAGTCCTCTCAGAGCAGCTTTCAGAGAGGACTGAAGATATAGTGGGGATGGAGATCCCAGCTGATGAGGAGCAAGGAGAGGTCCGCTTTGTTCTTTGGTGTGGGTCTTTAATGTGCGCTTGCCAACGAGCTGCATGGCAGGTCGACATATGTGGTGCCCAAGCAGCTGATGTTTTGGCCACGCGAGATACGCTTGAGACAAATATTGCAAATAGCAGTGGTGCGATCTGATGCACCCGTCTCAAAAAAGGCCCACACCAAAGAACTTTTGTGATAACGTGCAGAGGCAGCGCCCTGCACAGGCGGAGCTCTGCGGTGTGATTCAGTTGGTGTGCTGGCCTCTAGCTGGCCTCCGGAGGGCATCCTGCCTCGTTGGACATGTGCCGCCGCATTCCTCCTCCTCTCTCCCTTCAGGCACCCACGTGGAGACAGTGACCTCATCATCCCCTCCCTCTTCACCACTAGAGCAAACCTGGCAGTAAGCTGCAGCTGGTGGAACATGACTGCCAGATTGCTGTCCTTCAGCATCCCCTCTCTCTGCGCGCACACTACTGCCTTCCTCAAGCTGGGTATCATCATCTGAGCCTTCAAATCATTGTGCATCCTCCTGGAGCATGTACCCAACACTGTGCTCAAACAGTTCGGGGGACTCCTCAGGAGGACATGGTGGGTCTAGGGAAGGGGTGCCTAATGATGCCATTGAGTACGCGTTGGCAGCTGCTCTGCCAGTACCCTGAGCCTGGGTGAGAGAGGATGAGGAGGATGAGGAGGGCTTGGTCATCCATTCTACCAAGCCTTCGGCATGATGCGGCTCAACATGTCCATGCCGAAAACAAAGACAGGCATGTCCCATGGCCACGTGCTGATGACGATGCACGACCACGTCCACGACCAGCACTGTTGTCTCTAGAAACAGAGCCTGCTTGCCCTGTGTTCTTGCCTCGGGACTGTCTGCCTCTCCTTGGCGGTCTTCCAGCCATTGTAGTGGGTAGTGTATATTGTGCTGGAGTCACACAGCACACACACTAACTCCTGCAGATGGATGCCTTAGATGACAGCAACAGGGCCCTATGGCAGATAGAGGCTGCCTTAGATGACAAGAACTGAGCTGACACACACACACACTAGCTCCCATGTGTGCTGACACACACACTAGCTCCTATGTGTGCTGACACACACACACACACACACACACTAGCTCCTATGTGTGCTGAAACAAACACACTATAGCTCCTATGTGTGCTGACAACACACTATAGCTCCTATGTGTGCTGACAAAAAAATATAGCTCCTATGTGTGCTGACACAAACACACTATAGCTCCTATGTGTGCTGACAACACACTATAGCTCCTATGTGTGCTGACACAAACACACTATAGCTCCTATGTGTGCTGACAACACACTATAGCTCCTATGTGTGCTGACAACACACTATAGCTCCTATGTGTGCTGACACAAACACACTATAGCTCCTTTGTGTGCTGACAACACACTATAGCTCCTATGTGTGCTGACAAAAAAATATAGCTCCTATGTGTGCTGACAACACACTATAGCTCCTATGTGTGCTGACACAAACACACTATAGCTCCTATGTGTGATGACAACACACTATAGCTCCTATGTGTGCTGACAACACACTATAGCTCCTATGTGTGCTGACCAAAAAATATAGCTCCTATGTGTGCTTACACAAACACACTACAGCTCCTTTGTGTGCTGACACAAACACACTATAGCTCCTTTGTGTGCTGACAATACACTATAGCTCCTATGTGTGCTGACACAAACACACTATAGCTCCTATGTGTGCTGACAACACACTATAGCTCATATGTGTGCTGACAGCACACTATAGCTCCTATGTGTACTGACAAAAAAATATAGCTCCTATGTGTGCTGACAACACACTATAGCTCCTATGTGTGCTGACAACACACTATAGCTCCTATGTGTGCTGACAAAAAAATATAGCTCCTATGTGTGCTGACAACACACTATAGCTCCTATGTGTGCTGACAAAAAAATATAGCTCCTATGTGTGCTGACAACACACTATAGCTCCTATGTGTGCTGACAAAAAAATATAGCTCCTATGTGTGCTTACACAAACACACTATAGCTCCTTTGTGTGCTGACAACACACTATAGCTCCTATGTGTGCTGACAACACACTATAGCTCCTATGTGTGCTGACAAAAAAATATAGCTCCTATGTGTGCTTACACAAACACACTATAGCTCTTTTGTGTGCTGACAACACACTATAGCTCCTATGTGGGCTGACAACACACTATAGCTATTTTGTGTGCTGACAGAAACACACTATAGCTCCTATGTGTGCTGACAACACACTATAGCTCCTATGTGTGCTGACAAAAAAATATAGCTCCTATGTGTGCTTACACAAACACACTATAGCTCCTTTGTGTGCTGACAACACACTATAGCTCCTATGTGTGCTGACAACACACTATATCTCCTTTGTGTGCTGACACAAACACACTATAGCTCCTATGTGTGCTGACAACACACTATAGCTCCTATGTGTGCTGACAAAAAAATATAGCTCCGATGTGTGCTCACAACACACTATAGGTCCTATGTGTGCTGACACAAACACACTATAGGTCCTATGTGTGCTGACAAAAAAATATAGCTCCTATGTGTGCTGACAACACACACACTAGCTCCTATGTGTGCTGACACAAACACAATATGGCTCCTAAAAATCCCTGCCTGGGATGGGACAGAATGTTGGGACAGAAGGTTGGGACAGAAAGTTGGGGTGCAATGCTGTTCTAACAGCACTGCGATTGGTGCTACTGCAATGCTGTACTAACAGCACGCACACACTAGACTAATCCCCAGCAGCAGATAATGTCACACTCAGCAGTGCAATCAGCAGCGATGATCAGTATTGAATGAATCAGCAATGGTTTAGCAAAGAAGAAATCAATCAGCAGACTGCCTATTCACTCTTCTAAAAGCCGGAACACATGTGCCCTGGGCCAAGGGTGTGGCGCCTTTTATAGAGTGGGGCGTGTACTAAAGCCCCTGAGCTTTAATTGGCTACAGGCGTCCTGCCTGTAGCCAATTATTGCTCTCCTCGATGCCGGCGCTGTGATTGGCCAAGCATGCGGGGTCACAGTGCATGCTTGGCCAATCATCAGCCAGCAATGCACTGCGCCGGCTGCAATGCATTGCGGGCCGCTCGCATCACACGAATGTGATGTGAACGGCCCAAATAGTTCTGGGCTCGCCGAGCGGGCGAACTCCCGATGCTCGATTCGAACGTGGGTTCGAATCGAGCACCGGGCCCATCCCTATTCTTGAATAAGCAGTGAAACGTTTTCAAGATTATAGAACATGTCCAGCTGAATGTGACTAACTACTACTAGCTTCCCAAGAAGTAATGTAATTCCAATGAAATAATAGAACTTGTCCTGGTTCCAATATGTTTTTTCTTTAATCTGTTTGTGCCAACAGTGATAGTAGTTTGTGTAGTCTGATTTATTCTTTTTTTCCACTACATGTAAAATAAATGCATCATACAGCGGCGTAAAAAGAGAACAGACATGATTGTTATTTCTTACTGACATTTCCCTTTCCAATTAAGCTTGAATTTATCACAGAATAGAGTTTGGAAGATGGGACTTTCTGGTTTCAATCATTTTCATTGAAAATTCTATAACGCTTACAAAAGTCTAAAAATGATATGCATGAAAGAACCAAATACAATGGCAACGATTGATTGGAGCAGTGGTTGGAAACAAGTGAAAAGTTGGTTACGCCAATCCTTGAAAGTATATATTAAAGTACAATGGTGTAGCAGCTATTAAAAAGAAAACATGTCTCGATGGATAGAAGGTGTTGGGTAGACACGTGACCTCTTAGAGCAAACACTTCATGAAGCTTCTGAGTTTAGAGACACTAGAGTGAATAGTATGTCCTAACAAATTTAAGATGTAAATTGTAATTGTTTACAGCAAGTATATAATGTGTAAGTTTATGATATCTAAATAGTTGAGAGGATAAGGAGAGAGGAAAGAAGAAAGGGCATGGAATGTGGGGAAGGGGCATGAGGGAAGTAGGAGGTACTTGCGAGAGAATCTAGATTCACAGGGGTGATTGGTCAAATAATCCAGATCTTGTGAAATTTATAGGTATTAATTATATTCATTATCCATTTATTAGACAGAGCCTCCAAAGTAGTCTTTCCTGATAGGCATGCCCAACAGTGGATACATTATTTGGGAAATCCCACCAGATGTGTTAAGGTGCATGCAAATGGAAACAATTCAGGATATGGAAACAGAAAGAAAATTCAATATCAGTAATAGTTCCAACAATCTAAAACTAGATTAAACAGTGAATACTTTAGGGGGCATTTGGATATAAAAACACAAACCTAATTCCTTTTTTCTTCTGTATAAATATGAAGGTGGGGGGCCAAACAAACATAGGTAGCGGCAATAGAAGCTGGGAAATGTGAATGATTCTTACAAATACTTTGGAAGGGATTAAACATAAAGGATGGACTTTATGGTTGAGAAGAGACAATACAAAATGTGTAAGGTCTAATGTTGCGTACACACGGCAGGAATTAACGATGGAAACAGTCCGACGGGAGCTTTATATCGGATTTTCCGACCGTGTGTATGCCCATCTGTCTTTTTCTGTCGGCATTTCTGACGGACTTTAGATTGCGAGCCTGTTCTTAATTTTTCAGACGGAAAACCTTTCTATCGGATTTTTCAATCATGTGTATGCAATTCCGACACGCAAAATTCCGACGCATGCTCGGAAACAATTTGATGCATGCTCGGAAGCATTAAACTTCCCTTTTATAGTGCCGTCGAACATGTTGTATGTCGCGGTGTTATTGACCGTCGGAATTTGGTGTGACCGTGTGTAGGCAAGACAGTTTGAGCGAAATTCCGGCGGAATTCTGACAGGAAAACCATCAGAGCTTTTTCCAACGAGAAAACCTTCATTTTCCAATGCGCACAGTTGATTTAGGGTAGGGGTTGCACAGGAACTCCTAGGTTAATTAAGCAGACAACCTGACTGATTTACACATTCAACAAAACAACACAAATATATATATATATATATATATATCTATATATATATATATCTATATATATATCTATATATATAGATATATATATATATATATAGATAGATATATTTCTGACCTCCGTTACAGCCGTGAACTGTTTCTTGACTTTTTGCTGAAGGAAGCTATTTATGTCGACCTGTTGGGGAGGAATTAATAAAGAACTGTTCGCTTTTACAAACGGCTGCTGGCGATCTCAGACAATTCTTTTTAAGTAGAGAGTGCAGGGGTCTGCTGCCCACTACTGTCTGTATTTGTAAATAGCTGCCTATCAATAATTATTTATGTATAGTACTTCCTGTTTCTGCGTTTTTGGGTTGAAAATCCTAGAAGGAGGAAGTGAAGAGAGGGAGGGAGAGAGGAGCTGAGACCACATGTCCATTGAAAAGCTGCTGCCTAATCCAAGCCAGAAGCAGGGGTTATTAGCAAGTGCTTCTATGTTTAATCACTTCAGCTCCTCAAGGTTTACTCCCCTTCATGACCAGGCCATTTTTTGCGATATAGCACTGCGTTACATTTTAACTGACAATTGCACGGTCATGTGACGCTGTACATAAACAAAATTATTATTTTTTAACTCAGCGGTTTTTATTTTTGCATAATAAACAAAAAAAGACTGACAATTTAAAAAAAAAATATATATATATTTTTTTCTTTCTCCTATAAAACATATCCAATAAAAAATGTAAAAAGAAATAATTTCTTCATCAATTTAGGCCAATATGTACATATTTTTGGTAAAAAAATCCCAATAAGCGTATATTGATTGGTTTGCGCAAAAGTTATAGCGTCTACAAACTTTGTTTGTAAAAAATGTTTTTATACATTCTTTTTCTTTACATTTTTTTTACTAGTAATGGCGGTGATCAGCGACTTTTAGCAGGACATCGATATTGCGGCGGACAGACGGGACACTAACTGACACTTTTTGGGGACCAGTGGCACTTATGCCGCGTACACACGATCGGACATTCCGACAACAAAATCCTGGATTTACTTCCGACGGATGTTGGCTCAAACTTGTCTTGCATACACACGGTCACACAAATGTTGTCGGAAATTCAGAAATTCCGAACGCGGTGACGTACAACACGTACGACGAGCCGAGAAAAATTAAGCTCAAAAGCCAGTGCGGCTCTTCTGCTTGATTCCGAGCATGTGTGGAATCTTGTGCGTCAGAATTGTGTACACATGATCAGAATTTCCGACAATGGATTTTGTTGTCGGAAAATTTAAGAACCAGCTCTCAAATTTTTGTTGTCGGAAATTCCGACAAAAAATGTCCAACGGTTGGAATTTCCGACAAGCTCCCATGGAACATTTGTTGTCGGAAATTCCGAGCGTGTTTACCTGGCATAATACAGTGATCAGTGCTGAAAATATGCACTGTCACTGTACTAATGACACTGGCAAGGAAGAGGTTAACATCAGAGGCGATTACTACTGTGGGGCAGGTGCTTGTACTAGGAGAAGGTATAGATTGGGGCTTCTGCCTAGCAGAGACACAGGATCCATGTCTTCTGTCATGACAGAACAACAATCTCCCTTGTTTACATAGACTGCCATTCTGCCTGTCTACCGAAGCATCGGTGGGTGCCGGCGGACATCGAGTCTGCCGTACCCGCCAATTAGCTTCGGCTGTGTCAAATCACCGCCAGTGGCGCATGCACGCCCCAAACCTGGAAGTGCAGGTTCACGTACTAGATACGTGATCCTGTGCAGGAGAGCCACGTGCCACTGTATATCTACAGTATATGGTTAGCAAGCGGTTAATTGTTTACTATTGTTACCTATGGCTTCTGGATGTATATACTTGTAGCAGATGCCCTGCTTTCTCCCGCACCTTACCAAGCTGGCCGCCACAGGAATCACACAGCCTGGGAGAGTGCGCCTGTCATGTCTGCGGGGGATTGTTCTACCTCCTTCTTTTCACTGACACTGGCTTAAGGCAGAGCCAGTGGCACTTGCACAGGCATTGGCCACTCTCTGCTCCCTTCCCCGTGCTCCTATTGGCAAGAAGAGAGAAACCACGTACAGGATACAATCAGAGGAAGCTACTAAAAGGAGCCAATGAGAAGGACTTTAACAGCAGCAGGAGCAGTTGCAAAGGATCCTGGAATGTGTACTCTTCATCTAAAATTGCCCCATATCCTTGTATGGGAGCAGGAACTACAAATACCAGCATGCTCTGGGAGAAAAGGAACTGCATCTTGCTTATCTGAGGAGATTGAGACTCTACGAGGCAGAGGAAGAGATTAGACCTAGGGGAGAGGTGCTGCCTCCCAGGTCAGTCCACAGTGTGATTTCCGGCATCCACAGCCAGTTGCGACATCAAGCCTGAGAGAGGGGATCCCATGTGCATATCCAGACGCACCTGCACCGATGGTGTGAATCGCTCCATTGTGAGGTGACCAGTCGGGTCCCTAGAAGAGCCTGCCTGTTCCAGGACGTTTAATTGGGCCTTGACCGCAGGATTGGGTGAGAGGGCTTTCGCCCATTTGCAGGAAACAAGAACATTGCACACAGACAGAGTTAAATGTACACTCTATACAGACATCATTGCTGTTAGTCATCCTGATGACACTTGTAGTGCCACAGGGCTAAAGGATAAGGCCACCCATTCACAGAGACACTGTATACAGACACCATTGTCATTTCACCTTGCTGAGGAATATCCTGCTGTCACGACAAGTACTTACCGAGGCCGAGATGCCAAGAGCGGTTAACCCTTGCAACTGCGCGCACCCCGACCCCCGGAGGTGGTACAGGGAATAGGTTGCACGCGGGAGCACTGGCCTCCAGCAGGTATAGTCCAGAGGAGGGCTGAGGAGCTGAGCCGAGGTTGAACTGGAGTTCAGTAGCTGGCTGAGAGTCCTGAGCAAAGTAGCAGGGAATCCGGGAGGTAGCAAGAGGTCAGGCACAAGACAAGTCCGTTAAGCCCGTTAAGCAGGCCAGGGGTCAGATCCGTAAAGACAAGCAGAGGAGTCCGTTAGGCAGGCCGAGGGTCAAACACGTAGAGGCAGATCTGGAGAAGTCCTTATAAACAAGCCAAGGGTCAGATGGAGGAGAGAGCAGCGAAGTCAGAAACGGGAAGCTGACAACAAACCAGCAACCCGTTTTGATGCCAGGGCTGCTTGAAATAGCCTCACCATAGCATGCGCCAATGCGCATACCCGTGCACCAATGCGCATATCCGCGCACCAATGCGAATATCCGTGCGCTATCGCGCACACTCGCGGGCCACTGCGTGCACACGCGCCGTTGTGCACGTGTGCGCACCGCACCATTGGGCCGCGCACATATGTGCGCCAGAGCGCTAAACCGCCGCGCACGCGCGCAGGGACACGGCGAGCATGGATGGAGAGAGGCCTTCTCTGACACCTGCATTCTTTACTTGATAATCCGGGCCAGTTGTGTTGTTTGACCCTGCTTTTCAGGAGTTTAAGTGCACCAACAAGAGTGGCTAGCTGAAGATACAAAGCCTCATCTTTCGTCAAAAGGACTGAAGCTACTAGTGTCATATGGGCACTCACACACATACTCGGGCTCTGTATATGCAGTAGGTGTGCGGGACAGTTTATCTTGAAAGTTAAGCCATTAAATAGTGATTTGAGTCCAGTGCTTGAAGTTGGGCCTGTGATGTCAGGGGACAGAAGAGAGAGGCCTGGCACAAAGGGGGTCATTCCTCTGCTCTCCTCCTGCCTGGACTCATAGAGCCAACCTGAGTAAAGGTAACCAATCTGGTACAGATTGCCATATTGTGATTTATTGTTGTTGAAGTGTTTGCCTCTGCTCTTGGGGTTATTCTCAGGTTTGGAATCCCCTGAAAGCAGCCTGAATATACTGTTTATCTATATTGCTCTTAACCTCAGTTATTGCTCTCCAATTGCATTACTTGAATATATATCGTTACTGTTTGTTACCCTTTTCCACAGAAATATTTCAATAAAGACAATTTCTGTGTTCTATCATAGCGTGTGTTTCTCATTGGTCCTTGCACTTACACTATTGCCAGGTGTGCCAGAGGGGCTGAGACTGTTATTGGGGTTGAGAAGCAGAGTATGCAACAAACATTTCATCGGCACCTGCAGGGGTAGTGCTACATACTGTATGTATGTATGTAACAACTGGTGACATAAGAATATCTGTCCCCTTGTTTTTTACATGCACAATACCAGATAGTTGATTCATTCTTTTGTGGGCGTGTGTAGTGGTCACCTTGCGGCACGTTATTAGGTGAACCTGTCTATTGCAATAGAGTTTATATACAGCTCCTTTTATTTTAGTTAACCTTGTGCCTTCTGGTCTGGGATTCTATAGCTAGTGTTAGCACAGAGTTCAACATTCAGCAAATGCTAGAACCAGGTTAAGCATTCGATGGCCACTTCTGGTAGTTAGAAATCTGGTTGCATGATTAGAAAGATTAGAAACTACTAGGGACTAAGATGCAGTTCCAGTATCACACCATAGCTTCTACTGCTGAGAAGCAGCATTCCTCGCTGGTTGGACAACAGTTGGATGATTTCCCCATCATTGGCCCCTGCAACTAGACTTTGCTACAACATTAATCTGCAGGTATCTTTATTAATAAACATATATGTGCACAATTCCACCAGGACACCTGTTGGGCCCTTTGATGATGTTACCTGTTTGTACATTGGATGTATGTAATATTAATAGCCTTTTCTTATATGAAGCTCATTTCATTTTCATACTGGTGTGCATCTGTATAGTTATGGTTCATGTTATATGCTAAATTAATCTGCTCTCAATTACATTTTGG
>CM053028.1:378599572-378630267 GCA_028564925.1 Lithobates sylvaticus | reverse complement strand
TGTCCGCCGGACTGCCAAGTCCAGCGGATAACTTTAAAACAAAACTTAAAACCTAGTCCGCCGGACTTTTGGGGAAAAAAGTCAGTCGAGGGCCCACACACGAGGGGATTGTCCGGCGGACTCGAGTCCAGCAGACAATCCCGCGGGATAGTCCCTTCGTGTGTATACGGCATAAGACTACCCTGCCAACAGAGTGGCAATGCTGCTGTGCGATTGCATTTGAGAATGAATAACATTGTCATCCTATTACAGGAAGTGGAACAATAATGGATCCACTGGCAGAATGAACAGTTAATAAAACTATGTTACAGAGGGGGCTCAGAATATGACATCTGCTGTGTTAAAGCTAAGGACAGGCAGGCATCATATACGCTTTTTTTTATTTTGCCCATAAGTCCACTTTTTCGATTTTGATGCAAGCAGGAAACCAATGTAGAGACCATCCATGTCTAAAAAAAATCCATCTAAACGGCTTGCAAGGCCCTTTATTTCATACTTTCGATTTTAAATAGTCAGTAGGTTCTAATTAACTGGCCTTTGTGAACAGCGGTTATTTATAAATCACCTACTAGGTTTCATTTTCCCCGTAAGGACGACTTTACTTTCTAGTTTTGTTTCTAACTAATCTAAGTATTCAAAAGTTCACATACAGGGCTGGGAGATATTCCAGAGATTGTGCTTACAGTATATTTAGTATTCAACTAGATTGCAGAAGCTATTTATTAAGGGGGCTTTCCTTTATTTCTTATGCAGAGAATGTCTGATGAGACATGTTAAAAAACTTGTATAGAGGAGGGATAAAATGAAAACCAACCAGTAGACAGAAACATATAAATGAGAAATATTAAGGTGGTTTTAAAGCCTTAAGGTTTTTCACCTTAATGCATTCTATGCATTAAAGTGATTGTAAACTTTTTTTTTCTATAAAAATAACAAATATGTCATACTTACCTGCTCTGTGTAGTGGTTTTGCACAGAGCAGCCCGGATCTTCCTCTTCTCGGGTCCCTCTTTGGCACTCCTGGGCCCTCCCTCTTGTTGAGTGCCCCCACAGCAAGCAGCTTGTTATGGGTGCACCCGAACTAAGCCACATTGTCCCTGTGTCTATTCAGACAAGGAGCTGTGATTCAGTCCTGCCCTCTCTCTCTTATTGGCTGTCTGACTTTGATTGACAGCAGCGGGAGAAAATGGCACCGCTGCTGTGTCTCAGCCAATCAGGAGGGAGAGTCCCAGAAGCCCAAGGCACTCGTGGACATTGCTGTACATACAGGTAGGTATTAGGAGGGCTGAGGGGGCTGCTACACACAGAAGGTTTTTATCTTGACACATAGAATGCATTAAGATAAAAAACCTTCTGCCTTTACAACAACTTTAACCTCATGGGCGGTATAATTATGTCAGGAATTTTGTACCAAAAGCAGTACAATTATTTTGCATGGAAATTTGGCATTTAATATTGTAGGCCTGCAATTCTTAGGAATAACTCACTTAAATCTGTCCAAACCAGAGTCTAGTAGACATCCCGGGTATGATAAAGTTTGAAACACAAAATCATAAATTATAATATAATAAATAACTATAAAAATTATTCAATAATGTAATCAAATCAAAAACACTGAAATTTGCTCAGTTGCAGAATTGTCGCTGTCATTAGATTTAGTGTTTGGTGACAAATTTCCTCACAAATCGCTATCGCTCAATTCTGCAAGTGATTCTAATTTATTATCGCTGTTTTCTAGCTGGTCTAAAACCACTTTTGACATAAAGGGACAATTTTTGGTTGCTATGGACAATCTCCAAATTCCAGGCAGAAAAAAATGTATTTATACTATAAAACTACATGCAGGGCACTGGACAGACCACTAGGGACAAAGGGGATGCGTGATTTTTTTATACAGTACTGTAATCTGTAAGATTACAGTACTGTATGTGTTTTGTGTGTTTTTACTTTTTTGAATTTGGCCCCGATCTCCGCTCCCGTGCGTCGTAACGTCGCAGGGAACGGAGCTCAGTGGCACTCGGGCACTGTGTGAATCGAGCGGAGGAGCTCGCACACACAGCGGGGAGACATTGCAGGATCCAAGGGACAGGGTAAGTAACTTCCCCTGTATCCTGCAATGCAAGCCCGAGTCTGGCTCGGGGTTACCGCTTATGGTACTGAAGTTCCACCCCGAGCCAGACTCGGGATTACCGCCAGGGAGGTTAAGGTAATGAATGTGCTGCAGCTCGCCCCCAGACCCCTCTTTTTCTTACCTGAGCCCAATCTGATCCAGAGATGTACATGAGCACAGCGGCTCCAGTTGCTGTTGCTCTCCTCATTGGACAGATTTATAGTAGCAAGAGCCATTGGCTCCCAGTGCTGTTAATCAAAAGCTGTGAGTAGGGGGTGGGGCCAAGTCCTGCTGTCTGTGTCAGTGGACGCAGCAGTGGCACTCGGGAGCAAGCTCACACGGGTGCCCCCATGGCAAGCAGCTTTCCGTGGGGGCACCCAATGAAGAGGAGGGCCTGGATCGCCGGCAGGGGACCCCAGAAGAAGAGGTTTGGGGCTGCTCTATGCAAAACCATTGCACAGAGTAGGTAAGTATAAGCCTGGTTGTTTTTTTGTTTTCTTTAAATCGAATGTTTACGAACACAAATCAGCACAAGGGGCCGTACTTACATTTAATGAGAAGTGTCCCTGCTGTTTTAGCTAAAATCCAAAGTCCTCGGATACCCTTCTCCGTCACTACCCCTGCAGCTGTGAAGCTGTGACCTATCCTTCTTTGGTGTTTGGGTTAACAGAGCCAAGGGACCTGTCACAGGCACTTGTTAAGTTGGACTCTCCAATGAGACGCCTGGTAGACAACAAGCCCCAAACAGTATGTTGTCTAACGGACGCTCCGGTTCGGCACATCACGGATCTGGTGGACAGGTTACTAGGAGGGGCTGGGGAAGACCCAGCTGTCATGGGGCATGTTGGCACCAATGACAAAGTCAGAGGCAGATGGAGTGCCATCTAGATAAAGTAAGGCCCGTAGACGTGGTGTATCTGGATTTTGCAAAAGCATTTGACAACGTTCCCCATAAACGTTTACTGTACAAAATAAGGTCCATTGGCGTGGACCATAGGGTGAGTACATGGATTGAAAACTGGCTACAAGGGCGAGTTCAGAGGGTGGTGATAAATGGCGAGTACTCGGAATGGTCAGGGGTGGGTAGTGGGGTCCCCCAGGGTTCTGTGCTGGGACCAATCCTGTTTAATTTGTTCATAAACGACCTGGAGGATGAGGTAAACAGTTACATAGTTACATAGCAAGGTTGAATAAAGACACCAGTCCATCCAGTTAAACCTGAGTGAGTGTGTGTCTACAATTATCCCTATCCCTATTCCCATATAGCGCTGTTAATTTACGCAGTGCTCCACACATACATCGCACACTCACATCGGTCCCCACAATCCAAGGTCCCCAACTCACATTCATATACTAGGGTCAATTTTGGACAGAAGACACTTAACCTACCAGCATGTCTTTGGAGTGTGGGAGGAAACCAGAGTACCCAGAGAAAACCCACCCAGGCACAGGTAGTGTTGTGGTTGGGATTTGAACCAGCGACCCTTTGTGCTCTGTATTTGTGGACGATACTAAGCTAAGCAGGGCAATAACTTCTCCACAGGATGTGGAAACCTTGCAAAAATACCTGAACAAATGAATGGGGTGGGCAGCTACATGGCAAATGAGGTTTAATGTAGAAAAAATTTAAACAATGCATTTGGGTGGCAAAAATATGAATGAAATCTATACACTGGGGGGAGAACCTCTGGGGGAATCTAGGATT
The DNA here is from genome assembly GCA_028564925.1 of Lithobates sylvaticus. Lineage (NCBI taxonomy): Eukaryota > Metazoa > Chordata > Amphibia > Anura > Ranidae > Lithobates > Lithobates sylvaticus. The sequence goes on along the minus strand of CM053028.1, from coordinate 378,626,452 downwards.
GAAAAGGACCTGGGGTCCTAGTAGATGATAGGCTCAGCAATGGCATGCAATGCCAAGCTGCTACTAACAAAGCAAACAGAATATTAGCATGCATTAAAAAGGGGATCGACTCCAGAGATAAAACGATAATCCTCCTGCTCTACAAGACTCTGGTCCGGTCGCACCTGGAGTATGCAGCCCAGTTCTGGGCACCAGTCCTCAGGAAGGATGTACTGGAAATGGAGCGAGTAAAAGAAGGGCAACAAAGCTAATAAAGGGTCTGGAGGACCTTAGTTATGAGGAAAGGTTGCGAGCACTGAACTTATTCTCTCTGGAGAAGAGACGCTTGAGAGGGGATATGATTTCAATATACAAATACCATACTGGTGACCCCACAATAGGGATAAAACCTTTTTGCAGAAAGGAGTTTAACAAGACTCATGGGCACTCATTAAAATTAGAAGAAAAGAGGTTTAACCTTAAACTACGTAGAGGGTTCTTTACTGTATGAGCAGCACGGGTGTGGAATTCCCTTCCACAGGTGGTGGTCTCAGTGGGGGGCATTGATAGTTTCAAGAAACTATTAGATAAGCACCTGAACGACCGCAACATACAGGGATATACAATGTAATACTGACATATAATCTCACACATAGGTTGGACTTGATGGACTTGTGTCTTTTTTCAACCTCACCTCCTATGTAACTATGAGGAGAGAGCAAGGGGCAGGGTCGAGCCACTCTCTGAGTGTGAATGGACAATGTCCATTCGCAGGAATGCAGCTCGGGAGCAAGTGTCCCATAGCAAGATGCTTGCTTTTGGGGGCACTCAACAAGGGGGAGGAGTAAAGCAGGGGACCCAAAAAGAAAATGATTGGGGCTGCTCTGTGCAAAACCATTGCACAGAGCAGGTAAGTATAACATGTTTGTTATTTTTTTTTTTTTAATCACAACTTTTAGAATCCCTTTAACATTAGTCCTAACTAGAGCAATGTACTGTAACTAAGCAAAATAATGAACCTAGAACCTAGAATTCAGCTTTAAGCCTAGAGTGGGGTTATAATTTGTTTGTCGTAACTTAAAGTTCATTTAAAACTAAGACTACCCTTACAACAGGGTAACAATGCTGCCGTGCAATTGCATTTGAGAATGAACAACATTGTCATCCTATTAGAGGAAGTGGAAAAATAATGGATCCACTGGCAGAATGAACAGGTAAAAAAACGATGTTACAGAGGGGGCTCAGAATATGAAATCTGCTGTGTTAACCACTTCCCTACCCGCCCATAGTCATATGACGCCCACAAGGTGGATCTCCCATCCTGGGTGGGCGTCATATGACGTCGTCTCCTTCCCGGCCGCCTGGGGGGCACGCGCGCATGCCCACGGCTTCGCTCGGGACCCGGTGCGAGTGCCCGGCGGCCGCGATGTCCGCCGGGCACCCGCGATTGCCCGTTAAAACAACGGGACCGTGGAGCTGTGTGTGTAAACACACAGCTCCACGTCCTGTCAGCGGGAGAGGAGACCGATCATGTGATCCCAGTACAGAGGATCACTGATCGGTCTCCTCCCCTTGTGAGTCCCCTCCCCCCACAGTTAGAATCACTTCTATAGGGAACACATTAACCCCTGCAGCGCCCCCTAGTGTTAACCCCTTCCCTGCCAGTCACATTTACACAGTAATCAATGCAATTTTATAGCAACGATCGCTGTGTAAATGTGAATGGTTCCAAAAATGTGTCAAAAGTGTCCGAAGTGTCCGCCGCAATGTCGCAGTCACGAAAAAAAAAATCGCAGATCGCCGCCATTACTAGTAAAAAATAAAATGCAATAAATCTATCCCCTATTTTGTAGACGCTATAACTTTTGCGCAAACCGATCAATATACGCTTATTGCGATTTTTTTTTACCAGAAATATGTAGAAGAATACGTATCGGCCTAAACTGAGTAAAAAAAAAATTTTTTTTTTTTTAAAAATGGGATATTTATTATAGCAAAAAGTAAAAAATATTGTGTTTTTTTTTCAAAATTGTCGCTTTTCTTTTGTTTATAGCGCAAAAAATAAAAACCGCAGGGGCGATCAAATACCACCAAAAGAATGCTCTATTTGTGGGAAAAAAAAGGACGTCAATTTTGTTTGGGTGTAATGTCGCACGACCGCGCAATTGTTAGTTAAAGCGACGCAGTGCCGAATCGCAAAAAGTGCTCTGGTAAGGAAGGGTGTAAAATAGCCCGGTATTGAAGTGGTTAATACTAGGGACAGGCAGGCATCATAAACCTTTTTTTTTTCCTATTTTGCCCATTATTATACCTTACCAGTTACCGCTTGGCCTATAGCAATTTGATGGCCGAGTGGGACTTTTGTCGTTCTAGGTGGACATCATATGTTATCCTCCTGGAACGAGCATCGTGCAAAGCCATGCGGCCGCTCTGTGGCAGGATCTGTCACGGGATGTGTCCACCGGGCACATCCGAAGTCTATTCAGTGTACCAACACTCTTACGGTACCATATGATCACTGTGACCAATCACAGAAGATCACATGACAGTTGTAAACAATGAATGGCTTTGAGTCATGCCATTCATTGTAACAATGGGGTTGTTAGCTGTGATTGGTCACATTGATCACATGGCACAGACAGGGCCAATCACAGCCCATCTGTACCATGTGATTAGCTGTAGCTAATCACAACAAAACAAACTGAATTAATCAATTTCATTCAGTAAAATGCTTGCTTATAGCAATGAAAATCACTGCTATAAGCAATAATAATGTGTAAAAATAATCCTGATCACTTCCCCAGAGTAGTACAATGTTACTATGGTAACATTATATTGCTCTGGTCAAAGTGTGCTAAAAAAACAATATCTTCGAAAAAATAAAAAAATGTAATAAAAAAAAAATATATATATATTTTTTTTTTTATACTGTCACCAGTCAGTGTCCCTGATCACCACCACACCAGTTATATGATAATGCTGTACTGCACTGGTGACAGAAAATTATGACAAAAAAAATTGCCATGCCTCTGACTAAAAACCTTGGACTGTCTACTTTCCAAAAAGAAAGAAATCTCAAGAAATGGAATTTCAGTACATCAGGACTGATCAATTTTCAGATATCCACTATATTGTCAAAAGTATTGTGACGCCTGCCTTTACACTTGCATGAACTTTACAGCATCCCAGTCTTAGTGAACATTGAGTTGGCCCACCCTTTGCAGCTATAACAGCTTCAACTCTTCTGGAAGGCTGTCCACAAGGTTTAGGGGTATAAATAAACAAATGTGGCGCTAACTCAAGACAATTGTGTAGCAATGCAGTGTGAAATTGTGAAGAGCTGATCACATATATAGCATCAAATTACCCAAAGCGCTGTTAGACAGGCTGTGGTCTTTGTCTAAGCCAAGGTGAGCGACTCAGGCACACTTCTGGTGGATTTTGGATGGTGGAAGCAAGTGTGACCACAATGTTTAAAAGTTGATGTTTTCTTCTGCACCTGATTTCCACATTTCTACTATCAATCACTGCAATATATTTTTTGCACATGCACTTTAATTTTTGTACTATTATTTCACTGAATGTATTACATTTATGGACTTTATTCAATAATATATTTTGACACTTTATGTGTGCTATTTGATGGTATATGTGATCAGCTCTTCACAATTTCACGCTGCATTGCTTTACAATTGTCTTGAGTTAGCGCCACATTTATTTATTTATTTATATTCTGTTTTATGAGGGGACACTATTTAATGTCGGCTGCTGCTCCTTTATAAGTTTTACCCACACTGTGGTTTGCACATTAATTTTCTATCTTTTATTTAGAGGTTAAGGAGTGTGTCTGTGTTTTTTTTTTTGTATCATTCTTCCAGAAGCTCATTTGTGAGGTCAGGCACTGATGTTGGGCAAAAAGGCCTGGCTCGCAGTCTCCACTCTAATTCATCCCAAAGGTGTTCTATCGGGTTGAGGTGCAGGCCAGTCAAGTTCCTCCACCCAAAACTTGCTCATCTATGTCTTTATAGCTGTTATTGTTGCAAAGGGTGGGCCAACTCAATATTGAACCATACGGACTAAAGCCCCATACACACGGTCGGATTTTCCGATGGATTCTGTCCTATCGGACAATGTTGTCGGAAATTCCGACCGTGTGTAGGCACCATCAGACATTTTCCATCGGATTGTCTGACGGACAAAGTTGTATCTCCTGCTCTATAAATTTTCCGACAACAAAGTCCGATCACACCAATTCCGATCGTGTGTAGCGTAGTCCGACGGACAAAGTGCTACGCATGCTCAGATCACATTACAAGACCAAAGCTATTGGCTACTAGCCTCTACGTAGTCCCGTTGTACGCAACAAACGTCACCACGTTCAGGATGATCGGATTTTCCGACAACTTTGTCCGACCGTGTGTATGCAACACCAGTGTCGGACATAATCCGTCGGAAAAAATCCGACGGATTTTGTGGTCGGAATTTCCGACCGTGTGTACGGGGCATAAGACTGGGATGCTATTAATTTTCATGTGCGTGTAAAGGCAGGTGTACCAATACTTTTGACATTATAGTGTATACAGTATAGTTTATGGACCCTATAGCTTTTCTACAGACTAAATAATATACACTAGCTTGGGTTATTTTCATCAAAGAAATGTGGCAGAATACATTTTGGCAAGACCAAAATTTCATAACAGAAACGAAAAAACAAGTTCTGAAAATGTTCATTTATTTGCCCAGTGGTGATTAAATACCACCAAAATAAATCTCTAGTTGTGTGAACAAAATGATAAAAACTTTCATATGGGTACAGTGTTGCATGACCGCGCAATTGTCATTCAAAGTGTGACAGCGCTAAAAGCTGGTTAATAGATTTTGATGCAAGCAGCATACCAATACAGAGGCCATCCATGTCTAAACATCTATCTAAATGGGCTGAAATGCCCTTTATTTTATATTTCCAAATTTATCGTATTTATCGGTGTATAACACACACCCCAATTTAAGAGGGAAGCTGCAGCTTCAGTACAGTCTGATCTGTGCCCATCTGCAGCTTTCGTGCAGCCTGATCTGCAGTCTGATCTGTGCCCATCTGCAGCCTGATCTGCGCCCATCTCCCCCATCAATGCAGCTCACCATCTCTCATCTCTCGCAGAAAATCACTGAGCCATCATCTCCTGTTTACGCGGGTCTCAGTCGGCAGTCACATACCCAGTCCCGCCTCCGCCATCGGCATTGGACCAGCTCCTGTGATAGACAGAACACTGGTCCAATGCCGATGGCTGAGGCTGGACTGTGTGTGACGTGAGAGCCGAGAGGAAACGATGGCTCAGTGAATTTCGAAGGCACTCGTCCACCTTCTTCCCCTTTGTGGTACGCTGTCTGCGTATAACACGCACCAGCGATTTCCCCCCTATTTTCAGGGGAATAAAGTGCGTGTTATACGGTAATTGCCACTAAGCTCTAATTAACTGGCCTCTGTGAACAACAGTTATACATATATTCACCTACTAGGTTTCATTTATCCTGTAAGGTCTTTACTTTCTAGTTTTGCTTTCAAACCTAAGTATACAAAGTTCACACACGGGGCTGGGAGATATTCCAGAGATTGTGTTTACAGTATATTAGGAATGCAACTTCTCAGATTGCAAAAGTTAGAAACATAGAAAAGTGACGGCAGAAGACTGAGTAGTCCATCGAGTCTGTCCATTTTTTTCCACCTTTTTTTAGTTACTTATTAGGGGCCTTTCCTTTATTCCTTATGCATGTGATGTCCATCAATAAAAAGCAAGATTAAAATGGAGGAGGATTTTTTTTTTTCATCAGCCCATCTGCCATTCATAGATCACTTTTCATTGATGGAAGCTATAGTACACCTTCTATGAATAGAGAAAGGGCATCATAGTCGTTTTCTTCAGTAATCTATGTGAAAACTGCAGGGCCGGTCCTACCACTAGGCAAACTAGGAAGCCGGCTCTCTCACTAGGCAAACTGCAGGTCGCATTGTTGCCTAGGGCGCCCGGCTACTGGTGTTTCTACTCTATTTCTCTGCAGCAAGCAACTAAGTCTCAGCATCAGCAGGCAGCCGGCTCTCCATTCACACATAGTGTCAGAGGCAGAGCAGCGGCGGAGGGCCGTGTCTGTGTCCTGACTCCGGAATGATTGGAAGCAAGCAAACATTCATTGATAGGCACTGGTAGGCTGCATTTGATGGGCATTGGTAGGCTGCATTAATGGGCGCTGGTGAGGCTGAATTGATGGACACTGGTGAGGCTGCATTTGATGGGCGCTGGTGAGGCTGCACTTGATGGACACTTCATTAGAAAGGTGGGGTATACATGGGCAGGGCAAATGGGGTGAAGTCAGAAGTGGAGCCAAGGGGGGCGGCAAAATTAAGTTTTGCCTAGGGTGTCAAAAAACCTTGCACCAGCCCTGTGCTCCCCTCCTATGTTTCCACACTCACTAGAACATGAAAGTGCAAGCTCCTGGTATGCAAACCACGGATCTTTCTTGAGCTGTCCTCGCTGCCCACTTTTGGAATGAATGCAGAATGCAGAATTTCCAATGCAGAATTGCCCTTAGTAAAAAATATCGGGGTTATGGCAGCAAGCTGCTGCCATAACCCCGGTTTTTAACGCCAAAGTAATGATGCATTTTTACTAGTATTTGCAAATGGTTTTAAATACAATCTGAAGGCAAAGGAATAAATGCAAATAACTACAAATAATACATGCATATATATATTAATCAAGCAATATTGTCTACTGCAATTCCAGCCAGGAAGACCAGATTTTTTAGAAGTTTTTTTTCAACCTCTCACCTCATACGTTACTTTATACAAAGGGATTGTCCAATTGACAAGTCTAAGCCCATACAGTAGAGTAGGGGGAGTATGTGATTTCCACTTAAAAGCTATGAGTTTCTTAGCATAAAAAAGTAACAATCGTAAGAGCAGTTTGGATCAGTTGGGGAGATTAGAGTCACCTTAATACCCTAATAGATACCTAGAATGCTTGCATATGTTAGATAAGTGAAGGATGTAACAGCAGACCAAAAAGTACGTGAAGCGTGGCATTCCCAGACCATATGATAATTAGGGACGTGCTGAACGGACCCCTGTTCGGTTCGCACCAGAACTTTCCAACACCGTGAAAGTTCGGACCCGAATAACGAACCCCATTAAAGTCAATGGGACCCGAAGTCAGAAATCAAAAGTGCCCATTTTGAAGGTTAAATGCAAGTAATTGGGCACACAATGGTTATAGGGTCCGGGTCCTGCCCTGGGGGACATGTATCAATAAAAAAAAAAAGTTTGTGAAAAACGTCATTTTTTAATGAGCAGTTATCTGTTTGATTTTTAAAGTGAAAGCATAAAAATGAAAAATTCCTTCCAATATAGTGCCTGGGGGGGGGGGGGGGGGGGGGGGTCCCCTTAGTCTACCTGTAAAGTGGCAGATCTGTACCATGTCTAGAATCTGCTGCAGCAATAATTGCTTTTATAAAGCCAAAAAAAAATGAAATGTTCCCTGCAAGCTTCCTTTATTTTGCTCAGCAACAGCTGGGGAGCCAGTGTGTATGATGAGGCCACAATGTAGTGCACAGTGGGAACAAGATTAGTGATTCTTTTTGATACATTCTGGTGTCACTTTGACTCTGGATAGAAGTAACTGGTGCGTAAAAAATTGGTCTTTGGGTGGAGCCTTCCCACCGTAACCATATAGAGGTAATCTTGATGAAAGCAAGAATTGGCCTTGCTGTAAAAAAATTGCAATGATATGCACCTGTCAAACAGGTGCAGAAAAATTGGTCTTTGGGCAGCGGTGGCGCCTTCCTACTGTAACCCTATAGAAGTACTCTTGATGAAAGCAAGAATTGGGATTGTGTCACTGATGCATGCACTGTCACGGCTCACCATCCTTGGGACCTCCTCAAATAGTGACAATACAGTGCATGCATCCTTAAAGTGGATGTAAACCCAATGTCATCCTTTCTAAACTACTGCCATAGGGGTTATCTAGAAGGATATACATGCCTCCTGCATGTATCTTTACCTGTCAAATGTCTCCCCTCTGTCTGCTATGAGACCCGAAAAACTGCAGATTCTGTGGGTGGGTCTGTTGTCTGGAGCTCGGTGGGTGGAGTCGTGATGTCAGTAGACTCCCCGCCCACCTCTACTCTCCCCTTATCAACATGCATTTTCTACTGTGTATTTCTTACACTGAACTTGTGCTATGATCTCTAACATCCAGTGAAAAGACAGGAAAGTAACCACATGACTTCAGCATGCCCAATTATGCTGAGGTGTGGAAAATCCAATCCTGGCAGAGCAGCAGAAGAAAGGAGTGGGAGGGAATTAAAAAATAATGCATGGCTCTTAGGCTAGTGCACGAGATATGTAAATCACCTGTCACTCACAGCAAGGGGGAGGATTTGACAAAGTTTTTCTCCGTTTGTCAAGATTTATCTCACTGAATAATAAAAGAGGATTGCTCAGAGCTGGATTAACTGTTTGTGGCAAGACTGGGCTCAAATGATAGAAAATCTTATACTCTACATTATGACACCAAAAAATGATCAGCCATTTGCATGGGGAAAAAATCTGAGGCGGCCTGAGCCTGTCTTCGTGCCGTACTGGCACAGGTTCTCGTTGACGACCCTCTGCTGCATGTATAGCCGCTGCAGCATTCCCAAAGTTGAGTTCGACCTGGTGGGCATGTCACAAATCAGGTGGTTTACGGGCAGGTGGAATTCCCACTGAATTTCAGCCAACCGAGCACTGGCTGTGTTTGACCGCCTGAAATGGCTACAGACTCTTCTGGCCAGCTTTAGTACATCTTGCAACCCTGGGTACATACTTAGGAAATACTGCACCACCAAATTGAGGACATGTGCCAGGCATGGCACATGTGTCAACTTTCCCTATCTAAGAGCGGACAGGAGGTTTGAGCCATTATCAGACACCACCATTCCTGGCTCCATCTGGCGTGGTGTGAACCACCTCTGGGCCTGTCCCTGCAGAGCTGCAAGAATCTTGGCCCGGTGTGCTTCCTGTCCCCTAAACACACGAGCTGAAGCACTGCATGGCACCTTTTAGCCCGACTCTGGGAATAGCCCTTTGAACGCTTAGGGGGTACCTGATGTTCATAGGACAATTCTTCAGAGGAGGGCATGGAGGTGGCGGAGGAGGAGGAGGGGGTAGAGCTCACAGGTCTGGCATCATCACCACCAGCTCTATGGAGACATGGGGGCACAACAAGCTGCAGCACCGAGCCCTGTCCTGCATCCTTTCGAGTTGCAAGCAGCATTACCTAGTGTGCTGTGAACAAAATATATCGTCCCTGCCCATGCTTGCTGGACCACGTGTCAGCAGTAGGGATGGGCCCGGTGCTCGATGCGAACCCACGTTCGCATCGAGCACCGGGCGTTCGCTCGCTCGGCGAGCCCAGAACTATTTTGGCCGCTCGCATCACGTTCGTGTGATGCGAGCGGCCCCGCAATGCATTGCGGCCGGCGCGGCCGACGCAGTGCATTGCTGGCTGATGATTGGCCAAGCATGCACTGTGACCCCGCATGCTTGGCCAATCACAGCCCCGGAAACTCGAAGAGCCATAATTGGCTACAGGCAGGACGCCTGTAGCCAATTACAGCTCAGGGGCTGTAGTACACGCCCCCCCCCTATAAAACGCCGCCACGCCGTCTGCGCCGGTCACATGCTGTTCCGGCGCAGATTGAGCAGGCTGATTCTGTGACACTCTGCTGCATTTAGATAGTTAGAGAGATTCACTTACAGAGATTGAGTTAGATAGATTCAGTTACAAAGATTGATTGAGAAAGAGGGGCTTGTAGTGTGCTCGTGGCAGGCAGGCAGAGCTACTATATTTTGTTACCAGAAGCACCTATAGGACTTGTAGTGTGTTCGTGGCAGGCAGGCAGAGCTCCTATATTTTGTTACCAGAAGCACCTATAGGACTTGTAGTGTGTTCGTGGCAGGCAGGCAGAGCTCCTATATTTTGTTACCAGAAGCACCTATAGGACTTGTAGTGTGTTCGTGGCAGGCAGGCAGAGCTCCTATATTTTGTTACCAGAAGCACCTATAGGACTTGTAGTGTGTTCGTGGCAGGCAGGCAGAGCTCCTATATTTTGTTACCCGAAGCACCTATAGGACTTGTAGTGTGTTCGTGGCAGGCAGGCAGAGCTCCTATATTTTGTTCCCAGAGGCACCTATAGGACTTGAAGTGTGTTAGTCCCATTACACACACAGAGCTATATTTTCTTCCCAGAAGCACCTATAGGACTTGAAGTGTGTTAGTCCCATCACACACACAGAGCTATATTTTCTTCCCAGAAGCACCTATAGGACTTGAAGTGTGTTAGTCCCATCACACACACAGAGCTATATTTTGTTCCCAGAGGCACCTATAGGACTTGAAGTGTGTTAGTCCCATTACACACACAGAGCTATATTTTCTTCCCAGAAGCACCTATAGGACTTGAAGTGTGTTAGTCCCATCACACACACAGAGCTATATTTTGTTCCCAGAGGCACCTATAGGACTTGAAGTGTGTTAGTCCCATTACACACACAGAGCTATATTTTCTTCCCAGAAGCACCTATAGGACTTGAAGTGTGTTAGTCCCATCACACACACAGAGCTATATTTTGTTCCCAGAAGCACCTATAGGACTTGAAGTGTGTTAGTCCCATCACACACACAGAGCTATATTTTGTTCCCAGAAGCACCTATAGGACTTGAAGTGTGTTAGTCCCATTACACACACAGAGCTATATTTTGTTCCCAGAAGCACCTATAGGACTTGAAGTGTGTTAGTCCCATTACACACACAGAGCTATATTTTCTTCCCAGAAGCACCTATAGGACTTGAAGTGTGTTAGTCCCATTACACACACAGAGCTATATTTTGTTCCCAGAAGCACCTATAGGACTTGAAGTGTGTTAGTCCCATTACACACACAGAGCTATATTTTCTTCCCAGAAGCACCTATAGGACTTGAAGTGTGTTAGTCCCATTACACACACAGAGCTATATTTTGTTCCCAGAAGCACCTATAGGACTTGAAGTGTGTTAGTCCCATTACACACACAGAGCTATATTTTCTTCCCAGAAGCACCTATAGGACTTGAAGTGTGTTAGTCCCATTACACACACAGAGCTATATTTTCTTCCCAGAAGCACCTATAGGACTTGAAGTGTGTTAGTCCCATTACACACACAGAGCTATATTTTCTTCCCAGAAGCACCTATAGGACTTGAAGTGTGTTAGTCCCATTACACACACAGAGCTATATTTTCTTCCCAGAAGCACCTATAGGACTTGAAGTGTGTTAGTCCCATTACACACACAGAGCTATATTTTCTTCCCAGAAGCACCTATAGGACTTGAAGTGTGTTAGTCCCATCACACACACAGAGCTATATTTTCTTCCCAGAAGCACCTATAGGACTTGAAGTGTGTTAGTCCCATCACACACACAGAGCTATATTTTGTTCCCAGAAGCACCTATAGGACTTGAAGTGTGTTAGTCCCATCACACACACAGAGCTATATTTTGTTCCCAGAAGCACCTATAGGACTTGAAGTGTGTTAGTCCCATCACACACACAGAGCTATATTTTGTTCCCAGAAGCACCTATAGGACTTGAAGTGTGTTAGTCCCATCACACACACAGGAGCTATATTTTGTTCCCAGAAGCACCTATAGGACTTGAAGTGTGTTAGTCCCATTACACACACAGAGCTATATTTTGTTCCCAGAAGCACCTATAGGACTTGAAGTGTGTTGGTCCCATTACACACACAGAGCTATATTTTCTTCCCAGAAGCACCTATAGGACTTGAAGTGTGTTAGTCCCATTACACACACAGAGCTATATTTTGTTCCCAGAAGCACCTATAGGACTTGAAGTGTGTTAGTCCCATTACACACACAGAGCTATATTTTCTTCCCAGAAGCACCTATAGGACTTGAAGTGTGTTAGTCCCATTACACACACAGAGCTATATTTTGTTCCCAGAAGCACCTATAGGACTTGAAGTGTGTTAGTCCCATCACACACACAGAGCTATATTTTGTTCCCAGAAGCACCTATAGGACTTGAAGTGTGTTAGTCCCATCACACACACAGAGCTATATTTTGTTCCCAGAAGCACCTATAGGACTTGAAGTGTGTTAGTCCCATCACACACACAGAGCTATATTTTGTTCCCAGAAGCACCTATAGGACTTGAAGTGTGTTAGTCCCATCACACACACAGAGCTATATTTTGTTCCCAGAAGCACCTATAGGACTTGAAGTGTGTTAGTCCCATCACACACACAGAGCTATATTTTGTTCCCAGAAGCACCTATAGGACTTGAAGTGTGTTAGTCCCATCACACACACAGAGCTATATTTTGTTCCCAGAAGCACCTATAGGACTTGAAGTGTGTTAGTCCCATTACACACACAGAGCTATATTTTCTTCCCAGAAGCACCTATAGGACTTGAAGTGTGTTAGTCCCATTACACACACAGAGCTATATTTTGTTCCCAGAAGCACCTATAGGACTTGAAGTGTGTTAGTCCCATCACACACACAGAGCTATATTTTGTTCCCAGAAGCACCTATAGGACTTGAAGTGTGTTAGTCCCATCACACACACAGAGCTATATTTTCTTCCCAGAAGCACCTATAGGACTTGAAGTGTGTTAGTCCCATCACACACACAGAGCTATATTTTCTTCCCAGAAGCACCTATAGGACTTGAAGTGTGTTAGTCCCATCACACACACAGAGCTATATTTTGTTCCCAGAGGCACCTATAGGACTTGAAGTGTGTTAGTCCCATTACACACACAGAGCTATATTTTCTTCCCAGAAGCACCTATAGGACTTGAAGTGTGTTAGTCCCATCACACACACAGAGCTATATTTTCTTCCCAGAAGCACCTATAGGACTTGAAGTGTGTTAGTCCCATCACACACACACAGCTATATTTTCTTCCCAGAAGCACCTATAGGACTTGAAGTGTGTTAGTCCCATCACACAGAGCTCCTCTATTTTCTTTGCAGAAGCACCCATAGGACTTCTAGTGTGTTAGTGGCATCACACAGAGCTCCTATATATTCTTCTCAGCAGCACCCACAGGACTTCTAGTGTGTTAGTGGCATCACACAGAGCTCCTCTATTTTCTTTGCATAAGCACCCACAGGACTTCTAGTGTGTTAGTGGCATCACACAGAGCTCCTCTATTTTCTTTGCAGAAGCACCCACAGGACTTCTAGTGTGTTAGTGGCATCACACAGAGCTCCTCTATTTTCTTTGCATAAGCACCCACAGGACTTCTAGTGTGTTAGTGGCATCACACAGAGCTCCTCTATTTTCTTTGCAGAAGCACCCACAGGACTTCTAGTGTGTTAGTGGCATCACACAGAGCTCCTCTATTTTCTTTGCATAAGCACCCACAGGACTTCTAGTGTGTTAGTGGCATCACACAGAGCTCCTCTATTTTCTTTGCAGAAGCACCCATAGGACTTCTAGTGTGTTAGTGGCATCACACAGAGCTCCTATATATTCTTCTCAGCAGCACCCACAGGACTTCTAGTGTGTTAGTGGCATCACACAGAGCTCCTCTATTTTCTTTGCATAAGCACCCACAGGACTTCTAGTGTGTTAGTGGCATCACACAGAGCTCCTCTATTTTCTTTGCATAAGCACCCACAGGACTTCTAGTGTGTTTAGTGGCATCACACAGAGCTCCTCTATTTTCTTTGCATAAGCACCCACAGGACTTCTAGTGTGTTAGTGGCATCACACAGAGCTCCTCTATTTTCTTTGCAGAAGCACCCATAGGACTTCTAGTGTGTTAGTGGCATCACACAGAGCTCCTATATATTCTTCTCAGCAGCACCCACAGGACTTCTAGTGTGTTAGTGGCATCACACAGAGCTCCTCTATTTTCTTTGCTGAAGCACCCACAGGACTTCTAGTGTGTTAGTGGCATCACACAGAGCTCCTCTATTTTCTTTGCAGAAGCACCCACAGGACTTCTAGTGTGTTAGTGGCATCACACAGAGCTCCTATATATTCTTCTCAGCAGCACCCACAGGACTTCTAGTGTGTTAGTGGCATCACACAGAGCTCCTCTATTTTCTTTGCATAAGCACCCACAGGACTTCTAGTGTGTTAGTGGCATCACGCAGAGCTCCTCTATTTTCTTTGCAGAAGCACCCATAGGACTTCTAGTGTGTTAGTGGCATCACACAGAGCTCCTATATATTCTTCTCAGCAGCACCCACAGGACTTCTAGTGTGTTAGTGGCATCACACAGAGCTCCTCTATTTTCTTTGCTAAAGCACCCACAGGACTTCTAGTGTGTTAGTGGCATCACACAGAGCTCCTCTATTTTCTTTGCATAAGCACCCACAGGACTTCTAGTGTGTTAGTGGCATCACACAGAGCTCCTCTATTTTCTTTGCAGAAGCACCCATAGGACTTCTAGTGTGTTAGTGGCATCACACAGAGCTCCTATATTTTCTTCTCAGCAGCACCCACAGGACTACCGACTACAATGGCTGGAAGACCGCCAAGGGGAGGCAGAGCGTGCAGAGCCAAGAACACAGGGCAGGCAGGCTCTGTTTCTAGTGGACGTGGCCGTGGACGTGGACGTGGTCGTGCATCGTCATCAGCACGTGGCCATGGGACACGCGCGTCTTTGTTTTCGGCAGCTGGACATGTGGAGCCGCATCATGCTGAAGGCTTGGTAGAATGGATGACCAAGCCCTCCTCATCCTCCTCATCCTCTCTCACCCAGGCTCAGGGTACTGACAGAGCATCATCAGCCACCCCTTCCCTAGACCCACCATGTCCTCCTGAGGAGTCCCCCGAACTCTTTGAGCACAGTGTTGGGTACATGCTCCAGGAGGATGCCCAACGATTCGAAGGCTCGGATGACGATACCCAGCTTGAGGAATCTGGCAGTACAGTTCCACCAGCTGCAGCTTACTGCCAGGTTTGCTCTAGTGGTGAAGAGGGAGGGGATGATGAGGTCACTGACTCCACGTGGGTGCCTCAAGGGAGAGAGGATGAGGAGGAGGACGAGGAGGAGGAGGATGCGGCGTCACATGTCCAACGAGGCAGGATGCCCCCTGGAGGCCAGGTAGAGGCCAGCACAGCAACTGTACAACACCGCAGAGCTCCGCCTGTGCAGGGCGCTGCCTCTGCACGTTATCAGAAAAGTTCTTTGGTGTGGGCCTTTTTTGAGACGAGTGCAGCAGATCGCACCACTGCTATTTGCAATATTTGTCTCAAGCGTATCTCGCGTGGCCAAAACATCAGCCGCTTGGGCACGACAAGCATGACCAGACATATGGCGACCTGCCATGCAGCTCGTTGGCAGGCACACATAAAAGACCCACACCAAAGAACTAAACGGACCTCTCCTTGCTCCTCCTCAGCTGGGATCTCCATCCCCACTACACCTTCAGTCCTCTCTGAAAGCTGCTCTGAGAGGACTGAAGGTGTAGAATTCGGTGTGTCACAACCAAGTACTTGCAGTACACCGACGTCCGAATGCAGCAGGCAAATTTCCCTGCCCCAGCTGCTGGACCGTAGAAAGAAGTACACTCCCAGCCATCCACATGCCCAGCGGTTGAATGCTAGCCTTGCTAAATTGCTAGCACTTCAACTGCTGCCTTTTCAGTTGGTAGACTCGGCCCCCTTCCGTGAGTTTGTTCAATGTGCGGTTCCTCAGTGGCAGGTTCCCAAACGCCACTTTTTCTCGCGGAAGGCGATTCCGTCTCTCTACCGGCATGTGGAGGGCAATGTCCATGCCTCGCTGGACAGGGCGGTCAGCGGTAAGGTGCATATTACCGCTGACTCATGGTCCAGCAGGCATGGACAGGGACGGTACCTTTCTTTCACGGCCCATTGGGTCACTCTATTGGCAGCTGGGAGGGATGCAGGACAAGGTGCAGTAGTGTTGGAGGTTGTTCCGCCACCACGCCTCCAAAACGCGACTACTGCTACTGGTTGTGACACACCTCTCTCCTCCACCCCCTCCTCTTCTTCTTCCTCCAGTGCTCTGTCCTTGGAACCAGCGGTGCTCCGTAGGCGTACAAGGGGCTACGCAAGTACGCAGGCAAAAAGATGCCATGCCGTGCTTGCGCTGGTGTGTTTGGGGGACAGGAGCCACACTGGGCCAGAGGTTCTGGCAGCTCTGCAGGGGCAGGCCGAGAGGTGGTTGACGCCACGTCAGCTTAAGCCAGGAATGGTCGTTTCTGACAATGGCACCAACCTCCTCTCCGCCCTGCGACAGGGGCAGCTCACCCATGTGCCCTGCATGGCTCACGTCCTCAACCTGGTGGTGCAGCGGTTCTTGGGCAGGTTCCCAGGCTTACAGGATGTCCTGAGGCAGGCCAGGAAAGTCTGTGTGCATTTCCGCCGATCTTATAATGCCAGTGCTCGGCTGACTGAGCTGCAAAAGGAGCTGAACCTGCCCAAGAACCGCCTAATATCTGACATGCCCACCAGGTGGAATTCAACGTTGGCCATGCTGCAGCGACTGCACACGCAGCAGAGGGCCATCAATGAGTACCTTTGCGACTACGGCACCAGGACAGGGTCAGGGGAGCTTGGTTTTTTTTCCCCACGTCAGTGGAGCATGATCAGGGATGCATGCACTGTCCTCTCACCATTTGAGGAGGCCACGAGGATGGTGAGCAGTGACAGTGCATGCATCAGTGACACTGTCCCTCTTGTCCACCTGTTGGAGCATACGCTGCGTGGGATAATGGACAGGGCACTTGAGGCAGAACAGAGGCAGGAAGAGGAGGACTTCCTTGCCTCTCAAGGCCCCCTTTATCCGGACAGTGTTCCTTCTGTCCCACCCATCACACAGGAAGAGGATGAGGAGGAGGAGGAGGAGGAGGAGGAGGAGGATTGTGTGAGCATGGAGGTGGAGCCTGGCACTCAGCATCAGCAGCAGCAGTCTTTTAGGGATGATGTACAGTCCCAACAAGCCAGTGGACTTGTACGTGGCTGGGAGGAGGTGGCTGGCGATCATGTCATCCTCAGTGACCCAGAAGACTCCGGACCGAATGCCTCAGCTAACCTACGCTGCATGGCCTCCCTGATCCTGCAAAGCCTGCGGAAGGATCCTCGTGTTCTTCGGATCAAGGAGAGGGACCATTACTGGCTGGCCACTCTCCTTGATCCGCGGTACAAGGGTAAGGTTGCGGACCTTATCTTGCCGTCGCAGAGGGAGCAGAGGATGAGACATCTCAGGGAGGCCTTGCAGAAAGGTCTGTGCAACGCGTTCCCAGAAACTGGGAGGCTACAAACTCCTGGTCCTGGGCGACGAGTTGCTGAGGCTTCGGTCAGTGGCAGAAGGAGCGGTGGGGAAGGTGGACGTCTGACCGATGCGTTCAGACAATTTTTTAGTCCGCAGCCCCAAGGTATGATCGGTTCCAGCAACCATCGCCAGCGTCTGATATACATGGTGCAGGAATACCTTGGGGCAAGGTCAGACTTGGACACCTTTCCCACCGAAAATCCTCTGGCTTACTGGGTCCTGAGGATGGATCACTGGCCAGAGCTTGCACAGTATGCAATTGAGCTACTGGCCTGTCCTGCCTCCAGCGTTCTTTCCGAACGCACATTCAGTGCTGCTGGAGGATTTGTGACTGATCATAGGGTGCGCCTGTCCACCGCCTCGGTTGATCGACTGACATTCATCAAAATGAATCAGTCTTGGATCACCACCAGCTACCAGGCACCTGAGGCGGATATAACCGAATAATTTTTAATGTCACATCCCTTCAAGACTGCCTATGCTGATGCTGAGTGACTGTCCTCTTATGTTCACTGACTATCCTCTTCCTCCTCCTCAATGATCCATGCCACCACACCAGTGCCTAAGGCACAATTTTTCAGCCCCTGTTTAACAGGGGCGTGTACTTACAATTTTTTAAAAAAAATGCTTCGCAACACGTGTGACTGCTGTGCTCCAAGTACAGTCTCTGTGAGGTCCGTGTTGCAGTGTTGTGGCACCAGCACCAGTGCCTAAGGCACAATTTTTCAGCCCCTGTTTAACAGGGGCGTGTACTTACAATTTTAAAAAAAAATGCTTCGCAACACGTGTGACTGCTGTGCTCCAAGTACAGTCTCTGTGAGGGCCGTGTTGCAGTGTTGTGGCACCAGCACCAGTGCCTAAGGCACAATTTTTCAGCCCCTGTTTAACAGGGGCGGGTACTTACAATTTTTTAAAAAAATGCTTCGCAACACGTGTGACTGCTGTGCTCCAAGTACAGTCTCTGTGAGGGCCGTGTTGCAGTGTTGTGGCACCAGCACCAGTGCCTAAGGCACAATTTTTCAGCCCCTGTTTAACAGGGGCGGGTACTTACAATTTTTTAAAAAAATGCTTCGCAACACGTGTGACTGCTGTGCTCCAAGTACAGTATCTGTGAGGGCCGGGTTGCAGTGTTGTGGCACCAGCACCAGTGCCTAAGGCACAATTTTTCAGCCCCTGTTTAACAGGGGCGTGTACTTACAATTTTTTAAAAAAATGCTTCGCAACACGTGTGACTGCTGTGCTCCAAGTACAGTATCTGTGAGGGCCGGGTTGCAGTGTTGTGGCACCAGCACCAGTGCCTAAGGCACAATTTTTCAGCCCCTGTTTAACAGGGGCGTGTACTTACAATTTTTTAAAAAAATGCTTCGCAACACGTGTGACTGCTGTGCTCCAAGTCCAGTCTCTGTGAGGGGTTGCAGTGTTGTGGCACCAGCACCAGTGCCTAAGGCACAATTTTTCAGCCCCTGTTTAACAGGGGCGGGTAATTACAAATCTTGATCTAATAGTTCACAGCAGGGCCCATTCCTGCGCCCACCAAGAGTAACTATGAGGGCCTGCAGTCTTGTGGCAACACCGTCCACCACCACCGCCAAAGGCCCAATTTTTCTGCCCTGTTCATCAGGTGCTTGCAATTACAAATCTTGATCTAATAACTCACAGCAGGGCCCATTCCTGCGCCCACCAAGAGTAACTATGAGGGCCTACAGTCTTGTGGCAACACCGTCCACCACCACCGCCAAAGGCCCAATTTTTCTGCCCTGTTCATCAGGTGCTTGCAATTACAAATCTTGATCTAATAACTCACAGCAGGGCCCATTCCTGCGCCCACCAAGAGTAACTGTGAGAGCTTACAGTCTTGTGGCAAAACCGTCCACCACCACCACCACCACCCCCAATTTTTCTGCCCTGTTCAACAGGTGCATGCAATTACAAATCTTGATCTATTAACTCACAGCAGGGCCCATTCCTGTGCCCACCAGTCTTGTGGCTACACCAACATCTAATAGGGCAAATTTCTGCAGAGTATATACGCCAGGCCCCTACTTTCAAACATCCAACTTACAAACGACTCCTACTTGCAAATGGAAAGAGAAAACAGGAAGTGAGAGGAAATCTACCCCTAGGAAGGGAAATTCTATCCTGTTAGATTTAATTTGGGAAAAAGGTATCTCCTCTCTACTGATACTTTATCACCAATCCTTGTTTCAATTAAAACCCCACTTTTCCAAAAACATTTGTCATTGGGACGGAAAGTGAGGTGACATGTTCTGAACAGATGTGCAAAGACAGCAAATGTTACAGGGGTGATAACCCCTCCCTATAATCTCCAAAAAGCTTAAAAATAGATTTTTTTGGGATGGAGCTACACTTCATAATGTACCTGTTCAGATTCTACTTAAGATCAAACCTAAAGCCGCAAGTGGTTTTAAATGGCTTCTTTTTTTCCTTTACAAATGTCATTTTGTGCAAGGACAGTTCTAAACACGGGAAACACATGCCACTTCACAGGCATACTTTAGACACCCCCCAGGTACCATATTTAAAGGAAAATTTCACTTTTTTTTTTTCACTTTATGCATCATTAAAATGACTGCTCCCGAAAAAACGTTAGTTTTTAAAAGTTCTTTTTGCATTGATATATGTCCCCTGGGGCAGGACCCGGGTCCCCAAACCTGTTTTATGACATTAACATGCATATTGGCCGTTGTAATTAGCACTTTTGATTTCGAACGTTCGCGTCCATTATAACGTATAGGGTTCGAAAATTCGCGCGAACTTTCGGTCCGTTCGAAGGTTCTGGTTCGAACCGAACCCGGGGGTGTTCGGCTCATCCCTAGTCAGCAGTAAGGTGAATTTTACGGCTGACTACCTTGCCCAACGATGCCAGAACATTCCCTTCCACGTGATGGTAGAGAGATGGAACGGCCTTACGTGAAAAGTAGTCAGTGACTGGGAACCTGCCATTGTGGTACAGCACATTATGAAAATTCACGGAAGGGGGCAGAATCCAGGCTGAAAGGCAGAAGTTGGAGAGCCAACAGCTTTGACAAGTTTGTATTCAGACACTGGGCATGTGGGTGGCAGGGACTGTATTCTTTTTCCCGCTGCAGCAGATGGGGCAGAGAAATTTGCCGACTACAGTCTACAGCTGGTGGTGTGCTGCTGGCAGATGTGCTGCTAGGACCTGGGACACCCTATGCTATACCAGGCTGCTGAGAGGTAATGACTCGGTATCGCAGGGGCAGACTGAAGTGGGTAAGGAGGAGGGACAGATTTCTGCCCCTTTTGTTTGGCTTTTATGTGGTCTTGCCAGCGGGCTAAGTGGTCGGACGTTAAATGCCTTGTTAAGCATGTGGTACCCAAATGGCTGGTGTTTTTGGCACGTTTGATGTGCCTGAGACACAGTTTGCAGATAGCAACAGTGCGATCTGCTGCAGATGTACTGAAAAAGGCCCAGACAGCGGAGCTTTGGGGAGTGGGCTGGGAGATAACAGCTGCAGAATGTGATGGAATAGTCTGGCTGCTCTCTTTCTTGATGTCGGCCTCCTTGGGTTTGTGCCACCTAACCTTCAGTTTCCTCCTCTGCTCTATCTGGCACCCAAGTCGCATCAGTGACCTCATCATTATCATCATTTGAAACTTCGACTTGCCAAACGGCAGCCAAGAAACCCTAAGGATTTAAAGAAGATCTGTAAAGAAGAAGAGTGGACCAAAATCCCTCCTTAGATGTGTGCAAACCTGGTAACCATCTACAAGAAATGTCTTACCTCTGTGCTTGCCAAGTACTAAGTCATGCTTTGCTTGGGGATCAAATACTTATTCACATACTGAATTGCAACTTAATTTATAAAATGTGCATCATGTGTTTTTTTTCTGGATTTTTAGTTGATATTCTGTCTCTATCATTTAAAGTACCGTACATCTATGATAAAAATGATAGACCCTTCATTTCTTTGTAATTGGGCAAACTTACAAAATCTGCAGGGGATCAAATAATTATTTTGCCTTCTGTATATAAACAGACGTATTGAGAGTATAGAAAGTATAATCTAAAAAGGGGTAAAGCATATAATAAAACTTTTCAGCTGCAAAATACCGGACTCTTTGTTAATGCCTTGTGGGGAGAGGTAGAGATACAGACTGGGGAATAGGAATTACACAAATGGCGAAAATATCCATTTCCCCATTGGCAGAATTTCACCAAAGCAGAAACTTTCAGTTTTGCTCAATAAGCAACTGAGTTGAAATTTGCTTTAAAAAAAAAAAGTTGCTCAAAAAAAGTTATACTCTAGAGGGTGTGGGTTTTTAGAGGTGTAATTTGGGTAGTTTATATCAATTAGTTTTGTTTCGTATTTCTGTTTTCCCCTTTCTAATTGATTATTTATATATTGTTGTTGTTTTTTTTTCTGTAAAAAAAGAAAAAGATCACAAGAATAGGTCCAGTATAATTTAAATAAGCTGCCATTACCCTCTGGAACCATTTTATACCTTTAAAAAAACACTTTAACCACATCAATACCGGGCACTTTTGCCCCCTTCCTTCCCAGACCAGTTTTCAGCTTTCAGCGCTCTCGCACTTTCAATGACAATTGTGCAGTCATGCAACGCTGTACCCAAATGAAAAATAGAGCTTTCTTTTAGTGGTATTTATTCACTAATCCATTTTTTATTTTTTGCGATATAAGCGAAAAAAGAGCGGAAATTTGGAAAAAAAAAAAAAACAATATTTTCTTCTTCCAATAAAATCTAATTTTGTCATAAATTTAAGCCAAAATGTATTCTGCTACATGTCTTTGGTAAAAAAAATCCAGTTAAGTGTATAATAATTGGTTTGTGTGATCACGGACATATGTACGCAAATGATCATTACAGATGTGTGCAGCTGCTCACGGACATATGTGTGCAGATAATCATTGGGACATGTGATTTTACTGTGACATATGTGGGGGACATGTGTTTTGGGGATATGTGTTTTGAGGACATGTGTGTTTACTTTGTGTTTTTTACATTGTGGGGACACTAGACCGGTGATCAGTGAGTAAAAATCTTTAAAAAAACAGCTCATACTCACTGATCACCAGCCGGCTGCAGCGATCCGCTCTCCTCTCTGACAACTTCTGTGTGAGGAGAGGATAGCCGATTGCCTAGCAACCAGCTCTGTATTTACATCACATGACAGCTGTGATTGGACACGGCCGTCATTCGATCAGGAGGGCCAATCACAGAGCCCTCCTGCCAATCGGAGTTGCGCTGTGTCCAGGTGACACGAGCGCATCGGGATCGTGCCGCTGCAATCCCCCTCCTTCTGAAGGACGTTCCTGAACGTCCTCTTAGAAGGAGAGAGCGCTCAACCCTATGGTTACAGCACACACTTTCATTTTTTTATATCTACATTGTAATAGCAATACAAACAATAATTATTTTGGACAATCCATTATAAGCTTACTTGAAAAATCTCCCTTTGTGTTGTGAGTTCTACCTGTCTGCTCTTTCCACAATTTCCTGGGTTCCCTGGATGCTTCCCACAACTTTTTTTTACTGTCAGAACATGGCAAATTTACTGACAGAGCAGAGCACATGTTTTACTGACAACCTGAAAAAAATGACAAAACTCCTGTAAGAAACTAAAACAATCGATATTTAAAACAGTATAAACACAATCTGTAAACACTGGCAATACCCATAACAGATAATTGGCCCAGTTTACATTTAAAAAGTCAACACAGCATGACAAACTATCAGCCACCCTGCTGGGATACAGTTAAAACAAGCTCTGTTATGCATACCAAAGAGAGCAATGGACATGACCAGATTGCGTTGAATAGTGGGAGTGGCCTAAAATAGAATGATTAAGCAGAATGGCTCCCTGACCACCTACCTTTAAATAAACGTAGCAGCTGCTTGGGTGAGTCACATTGCCATGGCATTGATGCGTACTTTCTTAGTGTGGAAATTTTAATTTGACATGTCATGTTTCACAGGCAGAATCACCTCCCAAAGTCGCCTCATCATCATCATAATCTCGATCTCCTCCATCTTCATCATTACCACTGGAGACAACTTGGCAATACGCTGCGGCTTGGGGAACATGAATGCCAATTTGTCTACCAGTGTTCCTCCCTCTCTCTAGGCTCATGTTCCTGTCATCCTCAACCTCAGAACCAACATCTGAATCCAGTAATGACTGGGCATCATCAAGGATCAAGTGGCTTGACGCTGTGGTCAAATAACTCAGCTGACTCCTCAATGGCTGATGTTGAGGCTATGGCAGGAATAGATGTGGACAACGAGGTAGGTGTATCCACTCTGGCAACTGCAGGGGACTGCACACTTGTCTCTGCTTGCATGACAGAGGATGAGGAGGATGAGGAAGGTTTAGTAAGCCAGTCCACCACCCCCTCTGCATGCTGTGGCTGGATAGCACGGGCAAACTCACTAAACAGAGGAAATGATGCCCTGCCTGAGGAGTGACCACCACATCCACCTTTGCCTGTAGACACAATTGTTGCTGGCCCCCTTACAGTGCCAAGGGAATGTCTGCCTCTCCTTTTTGTCCTCCCAGACATTATTGGGAGGGAGGGGGTGACGCTTATACACAAATGTAAAGAAGGAGTTGAAATCTGTACGTAGATGCACAATGTAAAGAGGTGTTTGGTGAACTTTAATTTGAGTACTCACACTACACTAATACACTATAACAGGGCTCAACATTTCAAGTCCTGAGCTACTAGCCAGGCCTCAAGGGTTACTCGCCACCAGTTGCCCCGCCCAACCCCTACCCTGCCCCACCCCTAAACCCACCCTCATAAATTATCTCATGAAATTACACTTTAATGTTTTATGCATTTAAGTTATAAAAATATTAACAACTTTATCTATGCCTGCCAATGCAGCCTGTGCCCACCGTGCAGCCTGTTTTCCACCGTGCAGCCTGTGTCCCCCATGTGCAGCCTGTGTCCCCCTTGTGCAGCCTATGTCCACCGTGTAGCCTGTGTCCACCATGTAGCCTGTGTCCACCATGCAGCCTGTGTCCCATGTGCAGCCTGTGTCCACCATGTGCAGCCTGTGTCCACCATGTGCAGCCTGGGCCCACCATGTGCAGCCTGTGCCCACCATGTAGCCTGTGTCCCATGTGCAGCCTGTGTCCCATTTGCAGCCCGTGTGCCATGTGCAGCCTGTGTCCACCATGTGCAGCCTGTGTGTGCCATGTGCAGCCTGTGTGCCATATGCAGCCTGTGTGCCATATGCAGCCTGTGTCCCATATGCAGCCTGTGTCCCATATGCAGCCTACCTGTGGAGGGGAAGAGAGGAGAGACGCCACTTGATGATCAGAGCAGGGAACATCACAGCTTTCGTTTCAATAGCTGTGTGTTCCCCCCCCCACCGCGCGCCGTCACATAAGCCCCTCCCCTTGTCCAGGGAACTTTGATACATGCCACCCATCCTAGGATTGGACGGGTGATCTGTCTATCAAAGTCCCGGAAAAAGAGGAGGGCTTATGTGGCGGCGCGCGGTGGGGAACACACAGCTATTGAAACGAAAGCTGTAAAGTTCCCTGCTTTGATCATCCAGTGGCGTCTCTCACACGCAAAACTATATGGCACTAAACTGGCAGCAATGCACACAAAACAATATGGCATTAAACTGGCAGTAACGCACACAAAAGTAAATGGCATTAAACTGGCAGTAACGCAATCAAATAGACTGTGTTCAATCGTCACTACACTGACACTGAACTGTCCCTACTCTAGATATGCACTATAAAGATTACTGAAGATCACTAGTAAAGGTTACTGACACGGTCTCACTACACTACACTCAAACTATCTGAGCTGTCCCTACTCTAGCTGCACACTATACAAAGCTGAATGATGGTCCTCCTCACTACACTCACACTATACCTAGACTGGCACTAAACTAATATTCTACACTGGCAATTGAAGCAAAATAGCACAATATAGCACACTAACTAACTAATAGCACTGAACAGAGCTCTGTTCTATCTCTCTCCATGCTGAAATCACACTGAAAATGGCTGCCCTTGAAGGAATACTTGTATACTGTGGGGCAGGAAAGAGCCATTATTGGATAAAGTCATAATGACAGTGTCCAATCATGACTCTGACAGTGCTCTGTGCCCTGATTGGCTGAAGCTTTTACTGCTTCAGCCAATCAGGGCTTGCAATGCACTGTTTAGCGCTGCAATGCATTGTGGTCGGTTCGGGGGGCCGAACAAACGGTTGAACGACTCGTTTGTTTGGCTAACGTCCGAACATCGAAAGTTTGGCTCGAACTTATGCTCAGGCCGAGCCGTTCGCCCATCCCTAATGATAACATGTACAACTGTCAGATGTGCATTTAGGGCATGAGGGGGAAGGAAGTTTACCCATATTATAAGTCATGTTGTTTTGGAATGTAGTAGAATAAAAGAATATGTAAAAATTAGTTATAGTCTTCACTCTTGATGAATGCCTATGACAGGTTTCACAGCTTATATTATCCAAGTTATTCTCACAGCAATTTGGTTCATCCAGAGAGATGCATTTATTGAGTCCCATTAACCACTTGACCACTGGGCACTTAAACCCCCTTCCTAACCAGACCAATTTTCAGCTTTCGGTGCTCTCACACTTTGAATGACAATTACTCAGTCATGCAACACTGTACCCAAATTCATTTTGTGTCCTTTTTTTCACACAAATAGAGCTTTCTTTTGGTGGTATTTAATCACCGCTGGGTTTTTACATTTTTGAGCTATAAATCAAAATATACTGAAAATTCGGTAAAAAAAATAAATAAAAATTCTTTGTTTCTATTAAAATTTATTGGCGAGTATTGGCAGAGTATTGGCGAGTATTGGCGAGCATTGGCAGAGTATTGGCAGAGTATTGGCGAGTATTGGCAGAGTATTGGCGAGTATTGGCGAGTATTGGCAGGTATTGGCAGAGTATTGGCGAGTACTGGCGGAGTATTGCAGTGTTGCACAGTATTGCACAGTGGTGGCAGAGCATTGCAGTGGTAGCAGAGCATTGCAGTGGTGGCAGAGCGTTGCACAGTGGTGGCAGAGCGTTGCACAGTGGTGGCAGAGCGTTGCACAGTTGGGGCAGAGTATTGCACAGTGGGGGCAGAGCGTTGCACAGTGGTTGCAGAGCGTTGCACAGTGGTTGCAGAGTGTTGCATAGTGGGGGCAGAGTGTTGCACAGTGGGGGCAGAGCATTGCACAGTGTGGGCAGAGTGTTGCACAGTTGGGGCAGAGTGTTGCACAGTGGTGGCAGAGTATTGCACAGTGGTGGCAGAGTATTGCACAGTGGTGGCAGAGCGTTGCACAGTGGTGGCAGACTATTGCACAGTGGGGGCAGAGCATTGCACAGTGGTTGCAGAGTATTGCACAGTGGTGGCAGAGTTTTGCACAGTGGTGGCAGTGTAGCTGTCACTGACCAGCGCTGTGGGCACTACACATCCAGCCCACAGCGCTGGTCCCATCTCCCCCCCTGCGCGCTTCTCCCCTCTCACTGTACCGATCGGTACAGAGAGGGGAGGGAG
>CM053028.1:378582744-378599103 GCA_028564925.1 Lithobates sylvaticus | reverse complement strand
TGGTAAGGCTGCCTTCTAGGGAGTTCACTAGGGGGAGATAATTAAGTATTTTTACTTGTTCACCTAAGGCATACTGTAAGTAGGGGAGGGTTTACATTATATTATCCGTGTATAATATTGTCTGATTCCGTGTGTGCAATCCAATGAATTAAACCTAGGAGTTGTGTGGGAGTCGGTTTAAGGAGTTTCACTGGATCGAGATTCAGGTAAGTCTCCCACGGCATTCTTGGGCTCCATAAAGTGGCTATAGGTCCCATAATCTCACTACATAACTTTGGGATGGATTCTGTAAGTCAGAATGTACTCTGGTCTAGGGTTAAGGTAGTCTATCCCTGTCTGATTATATATTTAGTATAGGAGGATATGTTTATACTACTGAGATGGCACTATCTAGATAGAGAGCATTGGCGGACACACCTGTTAGGCAGTGGCCCATATGAAGTTTATGTAATAGCTGAAGTATATTTCTTTACTTGGCTCCGAGGATGACCCACAGGAACAGCTGCCCCACTGGGGAGTGGGATTTGGCAATATATTCTTGAATTTAAGAAATGTTCGGTGTCTCACAGGGCTGGATTGAGAGCAGTGGCTGTGAGCAAATTAGCCCGAGTGTATATTACGTTTCCACCGTAGTGGTTAAGGTGTCACGTGTCCGGTTGGATCATCAAATGAACCTTTCTTATGGTAGTAACATTTCCGATTAAGGAGCTAAGTCACCCTTCCGAGCACTCAGGTGGGAAGTTTGATAACACAACCATTACATTACTCAATAACATAGTCAAAAAAGGAAGAATAGAGTGATAGTGACATAAACTCAAAGTAAGAGAAGAGAAAAAAAGAAGAAGAAAAATAAAAGGGAGGGGGGAGGCGTAGGGTATAGAATTAAGAGGTATATGCCATTGTACAGAGACCTTAAGTGTCTTGTATGAAGAGGGTGTCCAAATCTCCTAAGTGGTAGTTGATATGGCCAGGAAGATCGTTTCCGCCCAGTATGATAGGCAGTTCGGTTGGTAGTTCGGGCCTGGTAGTGAAAGGTGAGTACCGCTGCAGCAGTAGGTGTGGACAGAAGATGTCAATTCCAATTAGGAGGGTTAAACCCTTACGGTAGGATTAATAGTAGGGTATGTGCTTCATACTGTTTGGGGATAGTGAGTTGGGGTAGACAAGAAGAATTAAGGAAATGGTATCTAGGGTTCAACGTGCATAAGCAGAATGAAGGGGTAACAGGTTTAACAAAGTGAGCAAAACTTAACTGGATCATGAGAACATCACTGCGTTAACAATCACGGTGAGCTCTGCGGGTTTGAGGTGCTTTCATGGGGCTCGGTCCCCGATAGGCATCAGCAGTGGGTTGGTGAGAACGTGCTTCTGAAGGCGATCGTGGTCTCCGGTAGCAGACTTCCTGGGTCTCCATAGGTTCACCTCTGGGCTGTGTGGGTCTTGCAGCAGGCGGGTGAAATTCAGCATACCAATTCAGTACTTCTGTCAATGAAATATCCAGTGTGTCACAAAATGATGGAGGTCTTCTGGCACCCTGAGGAGAGCAGTGCAGCCCTGCGATGTTGCTGACAGGCAGAAGGGGAACTTCCACTTATAAGGAATCCCTTTCATGCGAAGGACATCCAGAATGGGCCGGAGTTCTCTGCGTCGCTGGAGTGTGATATTGGAGAGATCCTGGAACAGGCGCAGCTCTGTGCAGTTATGTGATATCGGGGTTTTATTCCCCTCTTTTCTCAGGATTTCTTCTTTGAGCTGATAGTCTATTATTTTGGCAAATTACATCCCTGGGTGGATCAGATTACCTGCTTCGTGGTCAGAGGACACAATGTATTCTCTCCATTCCTATTGGGGAGGTAGGGGGTCTTTCCAAAAGGTTGTTGAAGAGGCCTATTACTGTTGTTTGTAGTTGATACGCAGCAACAGTTTCTGGGAGGCCTCTCAGTCTCAGATTGTGGCATCTGCCACGGATGTCAAGGTCTTCCATATGTCTGTTAAGATCATGGAGTTGCAGGGAGTGTGTGTCAATGGTTCGTTGGGGCCTGCGGATCGTGGTGGATTGTAATGCCATTACTCTTTCTACCTCCTGGACCCCTCCCGCAATTGACTGGATGTCAATCCGGAGGTCCGTGATTGCTGCCGTCAGGGTTTCTTTAATGTCTGCCGCAACTGAGTGGAG
Organism: Lithobates sylvaticus; assembly: GCA_028564925.1. NCBI lineage: Eukaryota > Metazoa > Chordata > Amphibia > Anura > Ranidae > Lithobates > Lithobates sylvaticus. The sequence continues at coordinate 378,596,927 of CM053028.1, read as the reverse complement.
GTCGTTTAGACTGGGGTGTTGGTGCGGTGTCAGGATAATTTCATTAGGAGGAGAGCGTGAGAGGGATATTCCCGTTTGGTATCTGGCTCATAGATGGCTGCCTGTTCTGTGTGGACACCATATTGGCCGCCTGTGACCGGAACATTTCAGGGATGGTTTTGGTCATTCCGCCGCTTAAATCGCAGGGAGCATGTGATCGTGAGGTGGAGCAACTGCGGGATGATGTCCCCATAGTTTTTTGGGTGTGTGTCGGTGCTTTTTACCTCCGTGGGAGTCAGGAAATCGTCTCTGTCAGCGGGAGCTTGGGAGTTACTCTGCCATCTTCCTCCGAGGTCAAGCCATGCTTCTAGGGACTGCATTTTTTTTTCGCTGCAGCAGATGGGGCAGAGAAATTTGCCTACAGCTTGTGGTGTGCTGCTGGCAGATGTGCTGCTAGGACCTGGGAAACCCTGTGCTGTACCATCATCCCTGTCAGTGGGGGCTGCTGAAAGGTAATGACTCTGTATTGCAGGGGCAGACTGAAGTGGGTGAGGAGGAGGGTGAGGAGGGACAGATTTGTGCCCCTTTTGTGTGGCTTTTAGGTGCTCTTGCCAAAGGGCTGAGTGGTTGGAAGTTAAATGCCTTGTTAACAGTGATGTAAGTAACTGAGTTAAAATAAACGGAGTTACTTAACGCAGTTAGTTTAGAGGATAACGAGTAATCTAACTGATTACTTTTCCTCTCATGGTAATGCAGTTCCCATTACTTGGGCTGAGTTACCTCAATTACATCTACCGATACTAGATGGCAGTAGTGTAATTCCGGTGTCCTGCCAAAAAAGTTCCCCCGCCGGATAAGGACCCCCTGTACTGTGCAGGCGCATTGCTTGCGCAGTACGAAGGACTACGGAGCATACGAAAATTTACGAACCTAAACAGCTCTGAGTGAACTCTACATGCGCAGGCGCAGTTAACATGTAATTGCACGAGGCGATGCCGTATGCTCCCGATGCTCGTGCTCCTCTGCAAGGGGCGTCTATCGTGTAACTAAGGGGCGGATTTATTATTATTGTTATATATCGAGCTCTCATTAAACATTCGCCCTCTTCTGTAGCCATCCGCCCCTTACACAATATAATAATAATAGACCCGCTGTGGGATTCGATAATAATTGTAGAAAACGATATACTACTACAATCTAGATATTATCTCATCTCTATGCATTAACTTTGTTTAGTCTCTGTAGATTAGTCAGTCTGTTAGAACTATGAGCGCAAGCCACCGTTAATATCACAATACTACCAGTTAGTTATGAAACCAAACACACGGCGTCATAATAATCAAACCTTGTTTATTTCCCAAGGAAATACGAAAGCTAACGTGTATCAAAAGGGGGTTACACAATTACATAACATACAGCAAGGCTACAGTACAATGATATAATATACAGTTAAAATACAATATAATGATCTACTTATCGTGACCCTTCGCAGCTGAGCTCCAGATGGAATAAAGAGAATCAGTTGTGTGTGCAAACCCTTTTTGTCAATCACACCTCAATCACAGCACCTCCCACTGCCCGCCCACCTGCCCAATTGGTAGTCGCCTCCATGTATTCTGATTGTACTGCCAGAAGTGGTCTCTGGGGGGCAGCGTCTGTCCAGAATTGCACTTAATCCGACTGCTGTCTCATCTTGGAATTGCGATCTCTGATAGCACATAATTAGTCTTTGTGTAGCCCAGACAGATAGGAGCCGCCATTCATCACGTACAATAGCCCTAGACTCATGACAATATGAGGTGTAACTGGTTACATTGCACAAGAGGGGGGGGGTGTATCTTGTAGATGTGGGGATCCCAGATTGAATCCAACACCCGCCCCTTGCTTACACGCTATAACAGATCTGCCCCTTGGTTAGAGTAATAATAGAGCAGCCCCTTGGTTACACGATATATAACAATAATAATAAATGCGCCCCTTGCTTACAGTAATACTAGACCCACCCCTTAGTTACACGTATAGAATATTAAAAAAAAGTCACAGTTACTTTGCTGCGTAACTAATTACTTTTCCAATGTAGTAACTGAGTTACTAACGCAATTACTTTTTGGGAGAAGTAATTTGTAACTTAACTAATTACTTTTTTAAAGTAAGATGACCAGCACTGCTTGTTAAGCATGTGGTACCCAAATGGTTGGTGTGCCTGGGACACAGTTTTCAGATAGCATCTGTGCGATCTGCTGCATATGTGCTGAAAAGGCCCAGACAGCTGAGCTTTGGGGAGCGGGAGATAACAGCTGCACAATGTGATGGAATAGGGTGGCTGCTCTCTACTCTTTCTTCATGTCGGCCTCCTTGGGGTTGTGCCGCCTCACCTTCAGTTTTCTCCTCTGCTCTATCTGGCACCCAAGTCGCCTCAGTGACCTCATCATCATCCTCATCATCATCTACATCTCCTCCATCTTCATCATTACCACTAGAGACAACTTGGCAATACGCTGCGGCTTGGGGAACATGAATGCCAATTTTTCTACCAGTGTTCCTCCCTCTCTCTAGGCTAATTTTCCTGTCATCCTAAACCTTAGAATCAACATCTCAATCCAGTAATGGCTGGGCATCATCAAGGAACAAATGGCTGATGCTGTGGTCAAATAACTCAGCTGACTCCTCAATGGCTGATGTTGGGGCTATGGCAGGAATAGTGGATGTGGATGTTTCTACACATGATCAAATGGCGTTGGAGCATGTACCCACACATGTTAGGGGTGGGGGTATAGACCAAACCTTATTACAATTAGAAGCCCATTGGATTCATGATTCAAAGGCTACTAACTATCCTGGCCTTAATGAAACCCTAAGCTTCAAGCCCTGTCTGTGATAATCATAACAGTCCCATTTAAAAAAAAAATCTTCCATCTAGTTCCTGCAAACTGCCAGTTTAAAATTCTAAAAGCAATTTCAATTTAAATATACAATACTTAGTTTATTTATCCACAATTTAGTGAAAGATAGTCATAGTTTTGATAATATACTGATGGAATCTATACAATTTATATGAATTTAGTTATACTATGTATACTGTAATGTTTATAAATATATATTCCCTCATGACATGTCATTTGTTCACTAGACATGATCTATGACCATTGGCTGTGGAAATACAGCCCTCTTGTCCTGCTCTGTGACCCTAGTAGTTAGGTCCACCATTGCCGAGTCGTGGTGTGGGTTGTGGTAATGGCATGTGTGGCTGCATGGACACCCAGGGCACGTACAGAGGAACTCTCCTAGCAGTGCCAATTGGTGCTGTTCCACTTTTAGGTCTTACACCTTGTGTGCTGTCTCCTTTGTGGCTATGCTCAGGGTGACTGCAGCCAGATCACCCCATGCTGGTTCCCCTCTCTGTAGGACCAGCTATGAGTGGCTGCATGCAGGGACACCACAGTGAGCCATTTAGTGTGGACGATATGCCAGTACAGGAGCAGGCGCCCTCCCACTAGTGGTGGCGCGCGTTCGGCTTTTTTGGCTCCATCCGCTCTGTGTGGACCCACACAGCATCCTGAGTAGCATAGTCAGTTCACCGATCTGGACCTGGGCGCATGTCCGACAGCACATAGGCATCCGTACCCGGCTGGTGACATCAGACGCTAGCCGAGTGTGAGACACATAAAGTCGGCATCTCCAGTAGCCATTCTACTGGAGCCATGAGGGTGACCAGTACAATGTAACAACATCTTCTAGGTAATATGCACAGCATTTTGGCTTGGTTAATACAGTACAACTGAACTGCTACACTGTGCTGATTAATATCGTTTTGTAAAATAGTTGATGATCGATTTTTTTGCTTGGTAGTTTTTGACCAGTAACGGTCATAAGTGCTATCTGCACTTTGTGTGAAAACTATGGTATTCCTGATGTGACCCACACAGGGTTCAAACCAAAATCAACATATGTTGAAACCTACTATCAGGCGGCCTATAGAGATCTCTTAAAATTGTGTGACACCAGATCTTCAGATCCATCTAACTACACCAGATACCCAGATTCATCTAACTTGGCTAGTGCTGAACATACAGCTCTGAGTACCCTAAAAAATAACAATCTGCTAGTTATCAAACAAGCTGACAAGGGGAGCAGTTTGGTCATCCAAGATCGAAAGGATTTTGAAAGAGAGGCCTACTGTTTACTATCTGATAAAAAAACATATGATATGCTAAAGAATGACCCACTGCCCGAGTTTCAAGTGGAGTTGAAGTCTTTGATAGAGGAGGCTGCAGTGGCTGGTGCATTATGTAAGAAGAAGAAACAGTTTCTCCTGCCCGTCACATGCAGTACTCCATACTTCTACCACTTGCCTAAGATCCACAAATCTGCCATACTCCCTCCAGGCAGACCCATCTTAGCCAGCACTGACAGTTTCACCTCTGGTCTCTCCCATTACCTAGATTTTTTTCTACAGCCCATAGTCTCCATGTTACCATAGTATATTAAGGACTCAGGTCATGTTATTGAGACTCTCCAGAAATATGAACGGGAGACTGACTATCTGTGGGCTTCACTGCATGTGGTCTCCTTTTACACTTTGATCCAACTGCCTAGAGGCAGTTCAACACTTTCTTTCTAAAGATTCCAACATGAACTATAGGCAAGCAAAATTTTTAATTGATGCCACAAGGTTTTGCTTGGAGCACAATTATTTTGTGTTCCAGGACAAATTTTATATCCAGAGACATGGAAAAGCCATGGGTGCGAATTTCACTCACTCATAAGCCAATATTGCTATGGGCTACTGGAAAAAGAGGTTTGTCTGGACACTCAATCCTTTTGCCAGATACATAATGTTCTTCGGGCACTATATCGATGGCATTCTGATGATCTGGAATGGGAGCATTGCATTATTTGAGTAATTTGTTACTCATTGTAATGACAACACATTGGGCCTGAGTTTCACACATGTGATAGATTCCACCAATCTAGTATTTTTGGACTTAGAACTATCACAAAGATTGCTCCATTTGCACCAAAAACTATTGAAAACCAATGGGTGCCAACTCGTTACTACATTACACTAGCTGTCACCACCCTTCTTGGATAAAAAACATTCCTAGTGGACAGTTCCAAAGGCTAAGAAGGAACTGTACTGATTGTGGATTGTATGAGTCACAAAGCATGTCCCTAAAAAATAATTTTTTATAAAAGGGATACCCAGTAGAACTAATTCAGAATGCCCAAGAAAAATTCTTAGAAGCCCTACCACCCTCCAAGATTTGTGAGAAACCAGATGCTAATAACAACAGGTTTGTTACTGAATATAATAATAAACACAGATCCATAAAAGGTATTATCAAAAAACATTGGCACATTTTACATATGGATCCACAATTAGGACCCATCTTATCTTCAGCTCCACAAGTCACCTTTAAAAGAACTCATACCCTTAAGAACATTGTTGCCCTGAGTAAATTAAAAAATCCTCGGGAGAGAGAGTTATGGACATAAGCTTCTACTTTGATAATATAACTGGGGTATTTCAATGCAAGAAAAGAGGATGTTTGACCTGCCAGTTCATTTAACATGGCCAATCCTCTTTCTTAGATAGGGCTGGGAATTCATATGATATAAAGCAATTTATCACCTGCTCTACTGAATATGTTGTGCATGTACTAATATGCCCATGCAATTTGTTGTATGTAGGCCGTACAATGCAAACCCTGCGAAAACGGATAGGGGAGCACCGACGGTTCATAAAGAAGGGCTGTCATGAGCAGAGTGTACCCCACCACTTTGTAGCCATCTTTTCTGGCCCCTGAGGCCCAAGATAGTTTAATGGACATACCCTTCATCACAATTTTCCAGACTGTATCAATATTTCCAGATGACCATATTCTACAGTCCAAAAACCATTATATTATTGTACTGCATGAAATCATATTTTGATAGACATTAGACATGATATGGCTTTTATGTAGGGCTTCCTCAAAGGGAGTAAAGTATCCTATTAGCTTTCTGCACGTCATACTATAGGATATATGTGGTATCTAAGTGATCAGTATGTTTTTATACATTTTAATAGACACCTGGAATTTGATTCACTAAAGACAAATAGAGTTGTTCGCTTTGTTGCAAGGAAAGTTGTACTGTGCAAGGGAAGTATCCCCAGAGCTCAGTGATTGTTATGAAGTTTCACTTTGCAAAGAATACAAAATTCCATGCAAGGTAAAGAGAAAAACAGTTTTTTTTCTTTGCACATGACTGGATGATGGAAGTCAGCAAAGCCTCACCTCATTCACTAAACTCTGGGCATTATTTCCTTGCATAGTGCAACTTATCTTGCAAAGTGAACAGTCTATTTGCCTTTAATAAATCAACACCTTGGCATCCTTTCCCATCAGAATTTGTGAATTAAGTGTACATTTTGGCTCTGGCAGATATAAAAAAAAAAATACTAAAATGTCCCTTAACTGCTCTGCTAAAAAATATACAAGAGACATTAAGGTTCTGCTAGAGGTTTTATGGAATAGCAATTTTACAACAGTTATTAGCAGGCTTGCTTAAGGCTGCCCATACATTAGTATTTTTTTTTGTTTAACCAGCTGGTTGAATGAAAAAAATGTAACTGATTGATCCATCCACACATTCATGAGGAATCCTCCCCAATGAGCTATTGTATTCTGACAGCGAGGAGACTTCGCAGCCGTCAGAATACACTGATCCATTCAGCAGTCTAAAGCCTGCAGCGCTCAAGTGACTAAAATCTTACAGGACGGTTGTACAGAAGTCAATCGGTAGATCAATTTTTGTTCACCCAAAGTGCCCATACGTGAATCGAACTTTGGTCGGTCCCTGCTGAATAGGCCAAATTTCAATCCACGTATGGCCATCTTAGAAATATGCAGATAATGATGTTTAACCACCGCCCGCCTGCTGTATAGTAAAAGAATGGCGGGATCCCTCTTGTTCTGGGACAACATCATATGACGTCACCCCAGTTTTGCCGCTCTTGCGCACCCGCATGGGCACGCAGAACGGTGATCATGGGCGCGCCATGTCCCCGATCTCAGTAATGAGCTGAAGACACGGCTCTTTACCCATGTGATGGTCTGTGTGCAATCACAGCCGATCACATGTAAACATTGAAGTGCCAGTAATCGGTTCTCCTCACCTCACACTGATAGATTGTGAGGAGAGGAGAGCCGCTCAGTGACATCTCCTCTAAGGGGAGACCTGTAAAGGTAATGAGGGCATTGATCATCAATGCCCTCATTATCAGTGCAGCCCCAGCAGTGCCCAGCAGTGATGTAATCAGAAACCATCTGTTATGCCAATCTGTGCCCATCAGTGACACCAATCTTTGCACATCAGGGATGCCGATTTGTGCCCATCAGTGATGGCAATCTGTACCTATATGTGATGCCAGTCAGTGCTGCCTTCCAGTGCCCATCAGTGCCTGCTCATCAGTGTCACCTATCAGCCCATCAGTGCCACCAATTAGTGCCCATCAGTGCTTATCAGTGCTGCCTATCCATGCCACCTATCAGTGCACATCAGTGCCTATCAGTGTCCACCAGTGCGACATATTAGTGCCTCCTCATCAGTGCCCTTCAGTGCCACCTTATCAATGCCCATCAGTGCAGCCTATTAGTGCCCATCAGTCTTGCCTCATCAGCGCACATCAGTACAGGAGAAAAAATACTTAAAAAAAGAAAATGTTGGTCTTTTTTCATTTTTTTAACAAAAAATAAAAAACCCAGTGGAAATTAAATTGCTAAACATTTAATTTGGGTACAGTGTTGCATGATTGTGCATATGTTATTCAAAGTGTGACAGTGCTGAAAGCTGAAAATTGGCCTGGGCAGGAAGGGGGTAAAAGCGCCCAGTATTGAAGTGGATAATGACACAGGTAAAGAGCTTTCAGTCTGAGGGATGGGAATGTTCTTTCATAGTTTGTAAGGTTGAATAAAGACACCAGTCCATCCAGTTCAACCTGAGTGAGTGTGGGTGCGTGTCTACAATTGTCCCTATCCCTGTACATTGCACACTCACATCACATGTCCCTACCCTCAAGGAGCCCAAAAGCCAAGGTCCCCATTCATATACTAGGGCCAATTTTGGACAGAAGCCAATTAACCTACCTGCATGTCTTTTGGATTGTGGGAGGAAACCGGAATTCCCCGGAGGAAACCCACGCAGGCACAGGGAGAACATGCAACTCCAAGCAGGTAGTGTCGTGGTTGGGATTTGAACCAGTGACCCTTGTTACTGCTAGATGAAAGTACTAACCACTACACCACTGTGACACCCTACACCACTGTGCCGCCCAATAAACAAATGTTATACTGTTGAGTGTGTTGACAAATAGGGAGCCTTTATTTTAGTTATGTTAATCGTTGTATTCCACACCACTGGCTATGCAAGATTCATTCTATCTTTCTATCTCTCTTCTCAACTATACATAAATGCTGTCTCCTGATCCTTTTCTACATCATCCATTAAGTCTGGCTTTTCTACTTTTGACTACGATTTATAGGCTGTGGGCAGCTGCTATGACTAAAGTTCCACTTATAATGCCCCGTACACACGATCGGAAATTCCGCCAGCAAAAGATTGAGAGCAGGTTCTCAATTTTTCGGTCGGAAAAAGTTCCGATCGGAAATTCCAATCGTCTGTACCAATTCCGACGTAAAAAAAAAATTCCTACGCATGCTCGGAAACAATTTGACGCATGCTCTGAAGCATTGAACTTAATTTTCTCGGCTCGTCGTAGTGTTGTATGTCACCGCATTCTTGATGGTCGAAAGTTCAGAGAGCTTTTGTGTGACCGTGTGTATGCAAGCCAAGCTTGAGCGGAATTCCGTCGGAAAAAACGTTCAAGTTTTTTCCGATGAAATATCCGATCGTGTGTACGCGGCATAACTGTCTCCGCTCTCCAATGGTGTGTTTTAGATCATGATATTTTTGCTTCAGTGCCAATTAAGAGATCTTTTATATTGCACGCGTCTTGATAAGAGTTTAACAGATTTAAGTAAATCAGCTCCCAGCACTGTTAAAAAAATCCCAAAAACATTTAGATGGTCTTGTGGTCCAAATGTAAATCAGAAACATAACACAGATTTAAATTCTTATAGATTTGCAAATTTCCTAAGAAATTAATTAGTAATCGGACAAACTCCTATTTAATCTGTTTGTGGCTGATTCCTCTGCAGCTGTAAATGAATCATCGATTTCCAAGGACTTTATTTAATCTGTTTAGAGATTAATTCTTTTTTCCTGGAGTATAGTTATTGATTTTCAGAAACATTAAGCTGATCCCTGCAGGACCACAAGCTATAATCATATGTACTAAGTGCTAAAGAGTCATAGTCTTTTTTTCTTCTTCTTTGGTCACATCATCAGTCATTAAGGTTGAACCTTTCCAAAGAATATCTTGTGTTTTAAGGAATTTCTGAGTAGCAGTATTTTTGCATGTAATGATATGCAAAGCACAGGATGTATATCAGGATGTATTACTTTATAACAAACACATATGCATACAGTCACCTGTTAATACATATGTACCAATATAATTTACTGTGCATATCATTCACTACATAAAGGTAGTAGATGCCAGTCAAATCTCTGTTGTTAAAATTACAATTTTCAAGAATAAAGTATTCAAAGCTGGGTATACGCGTACTGAATGTCAGCCAGTTCAGTAAGAACTTGCCAACTTTTAGCATGTCTGTACCACTGTTTGTTCAACAAAAGCCGGTCTAACGCTTGCCTTCTGTCAAACGGTCCTCATGGAAAATCTGCATTAAATCAGCACTTGCAAGCCATTGGCTGCAGTGCTGATCTGTGCATTCTGGAGGGGAAAAGGGAGGGAGTCCCCACTGGCAAGGGGAAATCCCTGCATTTACATTGTTTGAGTTAATGCAAGGTTCTGTGCGTTTTTATTTTTAATTAGCCAGCTGGTTGAACAAAAAAAAAAAACTAAAAGTTCTACTTTAGAATTTAGGTGTGTAGAATTTATGTAGCTCACACATAGAAATCCAAAAACTAACTAACACAATTTGCTTCCTAAAGCTGCTACTTGGTACCAACAGTAAGTAAAGGCTATGTGATGCTGATTTAATAATGATACCAAGTAAGTAAAAGTTCGAAGAAAGAAAGTAGATTAGGGCATGAGGGAAGAATTCTGCAAACTGCAACCATTCTTTTTTTCTTTTTAAGGCAGCCCACGGATGATTAATTTTTTTGTTCAACTGGCGGGTTACATGAAAAATTTACTGGACTCCTCCATTCACATATTGGAGGTGGATGGGGCAAGCCTCTCACTATGCTTTTGTTTTTCTGACAGTGGGGAGACTGTCAGAAAAACTACGGGGTCAGTAAGCAAGTGCATTGTGCCAAGGCCACTTAATCGGTAGATTCCTACTAATAGGTTCCAGAAATATATTTAATATTAGTATACAGTAAGTATGTTGTTCAGTTTAAGATGGCATTGTATACATTTATTTGCTTTTAAGACATGTGATCCTTTAATACCCAGTGTAAATTAGTTTAGCTTTCTATGGCATTCAGTAAATACAGTCATTATACATCATTATACCTGCAGGCACCTTAAGCTGTCTATCTTTAATCTGTTTTAGTTATGAAATTTAGTTGGATGTAACAGATTCAGATCAACTGTGGGCCTCATTTATAAGCATGGTGAAAATAAAATATAAAATGGAGCAACATATTTGCTTAAACACTGGGAGAATCATCACTATTAGTTTTATGTGTAGAGGTCTTGATGGTAAAATTATACCCTACCCTCCTCTTTACACTAACCCTCAATGTAATGCGCTTCTGTAACCCTAACTTTCTAATATGTAAATGTAACTACTTGATTTCATATTTCTTGGTCTGGATCAGAGTCTAATTCTTACCAGTGCCAGTATGCACTGATTCAAATATATAAATGTTTCTTTTTTCAGATACGTAGATAAACACGGTAATTCAGCATATTTAGTAAGGCAGTGTAAAGGACAGTGATGATAGAAAGCATATAGTAAAAAAACAAACAAAAAAAAAATGTATTCTAGTTTACTGTATCCAAGTTTGAGAAAGATGTTGCTATGGATTTTTGTTATTTAATGTTCAACCACCTTCTGGAGCACACTCCACATCCTTATTTTAAGGCTTTTTTCCAGGTATCTTCCAGGGCTTTTTTCCAGGTATCTTTTCATTAATTTGTACATGTATATGTGATATCATGAGTTCTCTTCCTCCAGCAGTGGACAGGTCCTGAAGAGATTGTTGCTAAGTAATGACCTAGCTCCTGTGAGCCCAGGAAGTGGGTCCTTGAGGGAAAAAAAGAGTTGGAACAAGGGTAGTCCCAAGATTGCAATCAAGGAGAGAATCAACAATGGTATTTTAATCAATTATATTGTTAACTTTATTGATGAATGCAAAAATATATTGAAACAATCCCACTAATGCAGCACAAAGGTCGCATAAGTGGGACACGTTCCTCCACAATATCTACTAGCAATAATAAAACACTATGAACTGTAGAAATTGTATTGTTAAAAATAGACGCTGAGCAAAGTGGAGTCTCCCACTAGTCCTGAGTAAAAAAACTTCCTTTTGCAAAATAAAAAATTGGAACTAAAGTGTTATTGAAGAAAGTAATTCTCTCTGTTCGTAGCAATAAATCTTGACTGTCCCAAATCACTTGTATAAATTGTGCCCCAACTAGGGCTTGAATAGGATAATGGTCAGAGGTCAATATGAACAAACAAGAAACTGCTTCCCTTTGCTGCTATTCTCATACAATGAAATAGGATTTATAGATAGCACTGATAATCCTGCAAAGGTGGATACAGATCAAATGTCAATTTGTCTATACACAATACAGCATACAGGCCTCCAGTTATTCAGTAATGTAACGGAACACACTCAAGCAGACAATATTCAGTTCAAATAGTGTGACCGACTGCAGGGACCGTTGCTGGTTGTATAGAGCCCGGAACCTCTATGGCTCGTGGCAGTAAGTGCATAAATCAGCAGTCAGCCTTGGCATATATACCCATGAGGAGACACGTGTAAAGGAATGACACCAGTCCACAAGGGGCTCTTACCCTTCCCTTACTATAGCTGCTTAGCCATTGTGTAAAGATCTTCCTTGTGTCAGGTGCCAGCGGATCAAGCAGAGACAAACTGCGATGATTCGAGCGTGGTGGGTTCCGTGTATCCAACAGAGTGAGAAGCAGGAAGCCTGATTACTTCCGGTTCAGCATTTCAGGAAGCACAGCTATGGTAACCAGTAGGAGATACTTTTTGACAAGTTTGCAACACTTGTCCTTTGATGTTCAGGTGCAAGGAATCACCTTGCTGTCATGGGTATTGTCATGAACAGGTGAGACCAGATTGTGTGGACTGCAAAGGAGAAACCCAAAACGCAAGTAAAAGTAAATAAGATTAACGTTTATTGAGATAAGTGATATAAATATATAAATAAGCAAACACCCCAAAATACAACAGTGCTCAGCCACAAACAGAAACCCACAGACAACAGATAAATATGTACAGGCACAGGGTAGTACTGAAATCAACACGTCAGCCAGGCCAGGGTCATACACGGAAAGACCAAGGGATAACAAGGGCAGTCCAGAATCACAAACGATTAGCCAAGCCAGGGTCATGCACGGGAGATCAGCAGATGAACAAGGGCAGGATGGGAGAGGGAACTAAGGATGGGAAAGGTAACAAGGAGCAGGAACTCAGGAACACAGGATCAGAATGGGCAGGTTACAGGTCTCAGGTCACAGGTTCAGGGCACATGGAAGAGAGATACCAAGGCAAGTGTGTGAGGGCTGGCCGGGTATTTATAATCTGCCAGTGATTGGCCTCATGTGACAGCTGAGCGCAGAAAGAGCTGTCTGCTCCACACTGCCAGGATCAATCCGCTGGTGGACGCCAGTACTGCGGCCCAAAGATGATATCCCAGCAGGGAAGGCCTCTCCTGACAGTTATAAACTGCCAGGAGACACCTGCTGGTGGACCACAGTACTGAACGCCAAATGATGGGTCTTACCAGCGGACGGATCCATTCCTGACAGGTATGGAATTACTCAGGAACAAGGGGATCAACCATCATCTATGGCATCGCTACATTGACGCGTTTCGTGCTTTAAACAAGCACTTCATCTGGAAGTCCTTGAGGCCCTGGGCTCACAGGAAAAGGGTTGAATTAAGCTGAATATTATTTGAATCAGACTAGGACCAGTGCTGGATTACAGGCACAGCTTTGAAAACGAGGGTGAGTATTACAGCTAAGTTGCTTTTTCATATTAGCATGTCAATAGGAATTGTTTTCCCACTTGCGATTTAAAAAGCATGATTTACACACAGAAACATATGTCACACACAGAGCAGCACATTTACTTAAAATAGGTGTTTTGTGAGTGTTTCCTGCGCCAAATAAGTTCTGGGACCAAATTTTGGCCTTGAGCCCAGCAGGATTTAAACGCACTGTTTGCAGTGATTCTTGTGCATTTTGCCATGCGACAACCACAGTGAAATTTTGCTGACTTTGGGGTGCCATTCAGGATGAATGACACTCAAACGCACATTGTACTAATTTAAAACTGCAGGCAGAATCATGGCAATTCTGCCCACCATTCCAAATCGCCTATAGGTCAACAAGACCCAAGTGCTAAAGTGTCTGTGCTACCTACAACCAGATCCCAGATGTCCACCTAATTTTTTGCAGCACAGACTCTAAACTAAAATAATTAATCTGATCGGTTAATGTGAACAACACAGACAACTTTCTTTTTCGGGATTTATTCATCAACCCCATATATACTACATATCCACATACAATTTAAACTAAGGGCCTCTTTCCTAGTAAGCTGCCAAAACCAATTATATTTGGTGAGTCATAGCAGCAAAAAGATATTAGTTTTCATCAGATTAGCATTCTTAGTGTACTCAAATCAATGAAGGCCAATATCTGATGTGTTGCTATATGTTATTTATATTATATATGTTCTGCTTGCAATATTTTAATGAATATGCCTTTTCTAGAACTATGTATTACACAGATAAAAGATAATTGATAATAGACCATTCAGGCTATAAAATTAAATACATACAGTATATCAACTTTTGGTTTTTAGGTTTAGCACAAACTTGCCTTGTCTAGCTTTAATAAAAGAAAAAGTGAATGGCATTCCATT
>CM053028.1:378468258-378582280 GCA_028564925.1 Lithobates sylvaticus | reverse complement strand
TTATTGCCACTAATCCCCAGTTGACCCTTTCCAGAGATTGGAAACCTATTACGGTTTCTGAATTTAAGACCTACCTGAGCCTATGCCTCCTCATGGTCATAGTTAAAAAAAGTGAGCTGCGGTCATATTGGTCCACTGACCCAATTCACCATAAGCCAGTGTTCTCTGCCTCAGTGACCAGGACACGATACGAGAAGATCTTGCGGTTCATGCATTTGAATGACAATCAACTCTGTCATCCTCAGGGTGACCCTGGATACGGTCGGTTCTACAAAATTTCAACCCCCTCGTAAACCACTTCAACCAGCAGTTTGCAGCCTTGTTTACTCTGGATCAAGTTGTCTGCGTTGTGAGTTATGTTTTCTGGCCGCTTGTCTATCAAACAGTATCTTCCCAGGAAACGTGCCAGATATGGAGTCAAGATGTATAGGGCAAGAGGCTATACATATAGTTTTATGGTTTACGAGGGAAGAGATAGTCACGTGGAGCCGGAGAACTGCCCAGACTACATAGGGAGCGCTGCTAAGATTGTGTGGGACATCAATGTGTCACCCTTATTCGGAAAGGGGTACCATTTGTATGTGGACAATTATTACGCCACTTTTTAGTCACCTTTTTGATTGTGGAATTGGCGCATGTGGCACTGTGCGTTCTAATCACTGATGGTTCCCCCAACGGCTTGTAGAGTCTCGACGGGGGAGAGAGCCTGCTTGAAATGTAATAATTTGTTAACAGTGAAGTGGAGGGATTCACTGAATGTTTTCGTTCTATATAAAGAAAATACAAATACAATCAACCTATGAGTAAAAATATAGATATATTCAAATTGTGTTGACTGTTGTTCCTTATGTTGTCAAAAATAGTGTATTTTCCAAAAATGAAACAAAACAAAACTGATGAAACTGTGTTGACTTATTTCAGCTCTTTACACCATAAGTCTCCAAACTATGGCCCTCCAGTTGTTCAGGAACTACAATTCCCATCATGCTTAGTCATGTCTGGGAATGTCAGAGTTTTACAATGCCTCGTGGGATGTGTAGTTCCGCAACAGCTGGAGGGCCGTAGTTTAGAGACCCCTGATTTACACTCATCTTATTACTAAACCCAACTCTGAAACCCGTCACAGTCCCAGCATGCCCCAGGACTGGGACGTCATAAGGGGCAGGGTCACCGTGTGACATCAGCCGGTGACCCGGCCCCTTATGCCTATATAAGTCGATATGCAGCGTGTCCACAGCATTACAGTGGGAGAGAGCGTTGTGTCAACATCGGAAGAAGGGAGAAGGAGAAGAAGACGACGAAGACCAGGCCAGAGCTAGTAAAAGAGCTGGAAGAAGATAGCGGAGGAGCCCGGCAGAAGAACCGGAGAGCGGGCGAAGAGGTCGGAAAAAGCGGAGATGTCGGAAGAGACCCCCGAAGTCGGAAGAAGACCCCCGGAGCTGCCTAATAAACTACTTTAAAAACTTGTCTAGTGTGTGTTTTTATTGACTTTCTTTCCTCCAGGTGAATGAGTAGGGGTACGATGTACCCCATACTCATTCACATAGGGTGGGGGGCCGGGATCTGGGGGTCCTCTTGTTAAAGGGGGATCCCGGATTCCGATAAGCCCCCCGCCTGCAGACCCCAACAACCAATGGCCAGGGTTGTCGGGAAGAGGCCCTTGTCCTCATCAACATGGGGACAAGGGGCTTTGGGGTGGGGGGCCCAAAGAGCGCCCCCCTTCCCCAGAGCACCCACCCCCCATCTTGAGGGCATGCGGCCTGGTACGGTTCAGGAGGGGGTGCCGCTTGCTCGTTCCCCACCCCCTTTCCTGACCAGCCAGGCTGCATGCTCGGATAAGGGTCTGGTATAGATTTTTCTAGTCCCGTCGTAACTCATCACGTTCAAAATGAACGGACTTTGGTCCATGTGTGGACAAGTCCGTTCATTTGGAAGTCTGCCGGAACTCCGTCGGGAAGACCGGCGGACCTAGTCTGATGGAAAGTCTGGTCATGTGTGGGCAAGTCTGTTTATTCGGAAGGTCCGGCGGGAAGTCCGTCCGACCTAGTCTGCTGGAAAGTCCGGTCGTGTGTACAGGGCATTAGGATTCCTTCCTGTTCTGGTGACACCTGCGCTCTCTCATTATTAGTTCTGGTACCACTGGGACAGTTTGGGCTGCAGCTTCACAGCATTTTTACTGAAAATTAGCAAATTTTTCTTGCTTAGCCTCCCTGACCTAAACTGCCTTCACCTCGCCTCAGGTGTAAACTCACCCTGATCCTATGGGTGTAGCCTCTTGAAATGTTGACAGCTTGTGGCCAAAATTTTCTTAACACTTGCACAACCATTTCATGTAGACTTCTATTTCTCTGTGTTAATAACAACTCACTAGTACATGGAACAATTCCAATGTTCCTCTATGCCAGAGGTAGGCAACCTTTTGAACACAGTGTGCCAAAAAATGTTTTCAAAGAAATCGAGCGTGCCAATTTTATAACAAAAAAATTTAAACTTCACACTCTCAATCACGAAAAGGCTTTTTCTAAAGTAAATGCTGTAAACTAGAAATTAACATCCTGTACTCTCACGCCTCAGATCAGCCCCAATTCCTGCAACTCCACACCTCAGATGAGCCCCAATTCATGCACCTTCACACCTCAGATCACTGTCCCCCCAGCAAATCTTTTTCACTACTGTACCCCCCCTGCTCATCTGTACAACCACTGTACCCCCCTGCTTATCTGCCCCACCACTGTACCTCCCTGCTCATCTGCCCCACCACTGTACCCCCCTGCACATCTGCCCCACCACTGTAACCCCCTGCACATCAGCCCCACCACTGTAGCGGCACACAGCAATCTTTTTTTATAGTATAAACTATAGATATATTTTGCAATTAAATAACATTTATAATGAAGTTAATCGAATTAAGTTAATCACAAGAGTCCCCTTTACATTAGAGTCCACAGAGTTCCTCTTTTACATCTGAACTTACGGAGTTCCCTTACACTCTAAGGGGGGGGGGGGGACTCACTCTGCAGACTCTGATGTAAGGGAGAACTCTGGGGACTCTGACATAAGGGATGCTCTGGGAACCCTGATCTAAGGGGGAACAGTGAGAACTCTGATGTACGGAGAGGACTCTGATGAAAGGGGGAACACTGTGGCCTCTGGTGTAAAGGGGAACTCCGATGCAAGGGGTGCTCTGAGAACCCTGATTTATCTTAGTGTACTTACTCAGAGGCAGGAGAGAGAAGGGGGAGACTTCCGTCACAGATAGGGATGGATGGTGAGCTCACTCACCCCTTGGCAGTCAGCACCTCTCATCCAGATGTAGCTGAGGCTGCAAGACTTCAAATTTCTGGCCCCTATTTTCCTTATCTGAGGTACAGCGCCAGGGATTGAAGTGTGGGCAGACAAAGAGGGGTAGGGGCGGGAGGAAGAGGAGCAGATCAAGCCCTCTCTCCTCTCCCGTCTGTGTGGGGGAGGGGTAATTGTTAATGATGGCTTTGGGCAGTGTGAAAGAGAGTGCAACAGACACAACTGCAGCCAGAAACCCTGCTGGGAAGCCATAGTCTGGTCGTAATAATGTGTCCGGGTTGCAGGTGGTCTGAAACCCAGACGCATGATTCCAAACCTGAACTGTCCGGGTGAATCCTGGACAGGTGGCAACCCTAAGTGTCATAGCTAATCAGTTCCCCTATATCCATGTATTCTTTTACCTAGCTTGTCCCTATTGATAAAAGGGACAGGCAACTTCTTGTTCCAGGCCATGCAGCATCTAATCCATACCTTGCCATTTCCTCTGTGTTGCATCACAAATGTGGGGGTGCTAATGTGATGAAAACAAATATCTCTCAGCATGGTGATCTCTCTGTGAATGCTCTACCTGTTTGTGTCTGTGTCTGTGTCAGATCTAATTACCACACAAGTGTCAGACCGAGAGGCCCAGAGATTGTGGAATATGTCATTTCTTCACAGGTACTTTACACATGTCAGTTCTCAGATTACAGACAGAGATCATGCATTAACCTGTGCAGTGGCATGTCCCATGTTTGAACACAAAAAGAAACGCCTGATACTGGAATGCGAAGATTTACTATGCTATAAGCTGAGTGCACAGGCCAACAAATTACACCATAATGGCTCTTTCACACTGAGTTTAAGCACTTTTGTGTTAGAAAAAGGCGATTGAAAAGCTCAAGAAAAATGCTTTCCTTTAAAATAAATGAATGTTTTCACACGGGGGCAGTGCGCTTTCGTTGCGGTGAAAAAAATCCTGCTTGCAGCATCTGTGGAGCATGTTTGGGGAGTTAAAAAAAAAATGCATCAAAAAGGCTCCTCTCCATTGAAATTAATAGGAACCACCTCAAAAGAGCCTCAAAAGTGCCTCAAAAATGCCCCGCTAAGCATTTTTGGAAAAACCGCACCAAACGTGATGCAATAGCACCACAAAAGCACTGAAAAAAAACTGCTCCATTAATGCATAGGTGTTTTACTGGCAGTTTTGAAGCGAACGAGTGTGAAAGTGCCCATACATGATCAATGCACATCTTAAGCAGGTGAAAACACAAAAGAGAAGATTTACTAAAACTGATAGACATGTGCATTCATTTTCGTCCGAATGCATTTTCGTCCGAATTTCAGGTATTTTCATTATCGTTTTAACCAACGATAATGAACGTGCAGAATCCGAAAACTGAAAGATCTGACATAAACAAATGCTTTATTTTCGTTGTGACAACAGTTTGATATAGATAGGAGATTTGTCATGACGCTGACAATAGCGATCTGTGTCCATCGAACCTGTGGTCGAATGTGCCTAACCTTAGCTCTATTAGTTCAAGATTATTCTACATAGAGAGAAAAGATTCGACATTATAGAGACAATAGCAAAAAAGGTTGAATGTGCCTAACCTAACTCTATTAGTCCAAGATTATTTGACATAGAGAAGAAAAGATTCGACATGAAGATTTGTCGAAGCAGTCTGCACGAGCGGACATTTATGATCAAATGCTCTGCCCATAGGCTATAGAAGAATTCTAATGTTGGTTGACTAGTAATAATAATTAATTAATATAATTATTACTAGTGTCATACAACATTAGAATTTTACTATAGCTTGTAGGCGGTACATTTGACCGGAAATGTACGATTGCGGCGTCGTACAGTTTAGCTGCTCCGTCAAATCTTCTTAGAACATTCGACAGACACCATAAGCATTCAATGACAGATTCGACCTTAATTATTTCGGATTTTCGGACGAATGCATTTTTTAACTAAACAAAATAAATAAAAACGACTTTCGAGAGTAACTAAATAAATGTATTTTTCGGATGAAAACGAAATTCCGAAACAAAATATTTCATTGTGCACATGTCTAAAAACTGGTGAACACAAAAACAGCTTTTAAATTGAGCTTGTTCAACTAAGCTTTGACAATAAAACCTAGAACCTGCTTGGTTACTGTGACAGACCCAACAGGACAGGGCTTTTGGAGGGGACTTCCGGGTAGCCTCTTGCCTACTGACTATGGGCCCTGGCTTTTGAGGGGGCTCTATTCTTGGGAGGTGTGTGTCTGAGAGGCCCTTTGAGTTGTCTTGCTTTGGATTTTGGTCCATGTCTCCCCGTAACAATCTCTTGGAACCTAGGACCTGAATACAGATTTGGGGCCTTTGTGCCCAAACCAGCAATTACTTCTTCACCCCCTCCTAAACTATGAGACTCAGAGCAGATGTTAAAATAATCAGCTCAAAACAACCTGAAGCTGGGGTCTCCTGCTATAATCTGTTTACTAAGCTGTCTTTCCCTCATGGTATCATTTCACCATTGCGTGCCTTCTAGGTGTGAATTCCCGTTATTAATTGAGTCACCTATTGTTTCTGGCTGTCTGCTAATTCTTTTAGAGATTTGGACAGCCCTAGGTTTTTTTACTTGAGAACCAGTGCCGAATGGTCTGGATCAGCATTGAGTCACCGAGGCTTGTCTAGGTGACTAGTTGTTAATTAGCTTATTGTTTATGTTTATGCTGGCTGTTCCTCAGCTATGTTAATTTAGAGTTTGCATAATGTGATTAAGCTCTTACTTGATTTTTTGTTGCTTAATATTCTGTGTCAGCTTACAATAAAGTCAGTTCCAGTTTGCACCTAAGCTAATGTCATCTAGTTCTTGGGTGCACTATTCAGCTATAATACCTGATTCCTGGTTCCAAACTGGAGGAAGGTATATATTGATGGAAGCACCTGAGAGGGGTTCCAAGTGATCGATCACAGTTACTATGCACAGCTGTTTTAATATAGAACTGGGGTATTCATAGGCCGTGCAACAGTGTATGGTGCTAGCAGCCCCCTGGATAATAATTACAGACATTTGAGAGAGAACAGTCACGGTGCAAGATATATATAAAAAATGCTAGTTAGATGATTATGCAAACTAAGAATAGAACATGTGCAAATGATACAAAAGAGATCTCTTTTGTATCTATGACTATGCACATAAAAGAGAAACATGTAAGAGGGGTGGTCTCCAGGCAGGGATTAGTTGTGTTGTTTTTATGGCTAAAAGAAAATTTACTGAGCTGAGTGATGTCATTGGTGTTCTGGTTCTCCTTTTCTCGCCTGTTCTGTCTGACACCTGTCAGCTGGACAGGATGTGAAAGAAAATTTGTCATGCGGATACAGTTATTCCTGAATAAAAATATACATACAGCGCTAATAAATCACTAAATTGTGTAAGTAATGCACATAAATAACATATATTAATGAGTGAAAAATAAATTGTGTACATAAACAAATGAATAGTGTCCAAAAAGAAACCATTTGAAATATTCTGAAAGAGGAACTTCACTCTCTTAGTCAACATTGACTATTTTGAATCCTTATGCAGATAACATTAGTAAATAGATAGGAAAGTATATCAAATTTACTTGTTTTAAACTTTTTTTTTTTTATATTTCTTTAGCTACTTCCTAGTTTCCATGCCTAGGCAAATTATGTCATACATCCCAGGAGTTTTCTGAAGGAGAGAGGGTTTTCTCAGCTAAGCACACCCTCCTGTCTGCATGCCTGAGCTAAGGGCAGATGGATTCCACGAAGTAAATGCTACATGAATCATTTGCCCTTACTCAAGATTGCCCCGGCCAGAAATGCTAGAGGATGTTTTTCTAAGTGATTTCTCAGCAAAATAAAGCATGGAGACATGGATGGATGGGTGAATTTGCTTTGAATATTAAAAAATGAAATAGCGCTTTTGGTTTGTGGTGCTCAGATACAGCGTATTTCCACTTTAATGCCCAAAGTACTTTATACAATAAAATATATGAGCCACTTCTCAATACATCATGGCTATCCTCAATGGAGCACTTCCTCTGCTCTTGTTCATGCGTCCGTCTTTACATATGTGAGGATTGTCACAACGCTTTGCTCTGACATCAATTACTCAAAGGGGAATTACATATGGTATTCTCAGAACTAGTATTTATAAACATTTCACAAAATTAGATAGCAAAAATGTGGTATTTCTTGTTTTCTATTTCTCGACAACCCAGATATGTTCAGAGTTTCACATTCCTGGGTAGGTGTACATAGGGAGCGCTTTAACATGTAAAGTTAATGTGCTGAAGTTGCATTTTTGTTTAAAAAAAAATGAGTCTGGGGAAATTCAGGTTGTTTTGCCCATCTTCAGCACTGTTCAGTTTTGTCTAGGGAAAATACTTGGTTCAGACAGGACTATCAGCTAAAGAAAACATGTCAGGAAATAAATGTGACTGCCAACCTCTTTCTGGCTGCCTTTGGCTCTAAAGTCAGCATAAAATTGGATCGTCATGACAGCTAGCCAACTACCATGTTCAGAAGGAGATCAGCAATGACAGCATGCATAATTCCTTTATGGCAAGGTTTTTTAGGCTTTCATTTAGGTCAAATCTAAAAAGTGTCTGGTACAACAACCAATTGAAAAACATTTAAAAAGTGCCAAGTAGTTACTCTGAAACCCTCTAAGCACCCCTTAGCTTGTTTCTTGTAACGTTGAATGCATACCTCAGTGTGTGTGCTGGTTGTTGCCTTAAATAAGCCTTAAAGTGGTGTCCCCCCCCCCCCCCCCCCAAAAAAAAATAAGATGATTAAGAATCATACAAAAAAAAAAAAAAAACATTTGGAAAAAAAAAAATTTAACTCACCTCTAAATGCCTGTTGCTAGGGGGTCCCTCGTAGTCTGCCTCCTTCAGTGCCCCGGGCTAAGTGACATCACTTCCCCTCGGTGCAGGAAGGGCTCAGCTCTGCCCCCTCCCTCCTGTCAGTTATCTGGGACACGTGACAGGTCCAAGATGACAACGTGGCCAATCACGGCGCGCAGCGCCGATCGTGCATGCGCAGTGGGTGCCCGGCTGTGAAGCCACAGCCGGGTGCTCACAGTTAGAATACCAGCACCGCTGAGCAGAGGGGGGAACGAGCGGGGCTTCGTCCCCCCGCATTGCTGGACCCTGGAACAGGTAAGTGTCTGATTATTAAAAGTCAGCAGCTGCAGTATTTGTAGCTGCTGACTTTAAATCCACGACCATCACCTCATGTTGCATCATGATAATGCACGGCCCCATGTTGCAAGAATCTGTACACAATTCCTGGAAGCTGAAAACATCCCAGTTCTTTCATGGCCAGCATACTCACCGGACATGTCACCCATTGAGCTTGTTTGGGATGCTCTGGATCGGCGTATACGACAGCGTGTTCTGCCAATATCCAGCAACTTCACACAGCCATTGAAGAGGGATGGACCAACATTCCACTGGCCACAATCAACAACATGATCAACTATGCGAAGGAGATATGCTGTACTGTGTGAGTCAAATGGTGGTCACATCAGATACTGACTGGTTTTCGGAACCCTCCGACCCCCCAATACAGTAAAACTGCACATTTTAGAGTGGCCTTTTATTGTTGCCAGCCTAAGGCACACAGGTGGATGGATTATCTTGGCAAAGGAGAAGTGCTCACTAACACAGATTTAGACAGATTTGTGAACAATATTTGAGAGAAATAGGCCTTTTGTGTACATAGAAAAAGTCTTAGATCTTTGAGTTCAGCTCATGATAAATAGGGGCAAACACAAAAGAGTTGCATTTATAACTTTGCTCTGTGTGTGTGTGTGTATATATATATATATATATATATATATATATATATATATATTTCCTTGTGCATATTCTGTCCCTATAGAACCAGTAGGACCAGTACAATGGAAATATAAAAAAAAAATACACTGCACTGGTGACATTCCTGTTCAGCACTATTTAGCAGCTAGACATAACACTGAACTGACCTCCTAAGGCATCCATATACTAAACTGTTTGGATTTGTGAGTTTGATGTGTCTTCGTGATTATTTTTTAATCAAAATGGTTGATTCATGTACATAAAAATGATATGGGACTCTAATTATTGCACACAGTACATATTTATTGATTTATTGGGAGCTTGAATTTCTTATGAGTGTGTACTTTGTCTCATAACTTCTTATTATCTTGTTTATTTCTTTATATCCTAACTCTACCTGAGTGCCTTTGTTTCCTTGTTTCCTCCGTAGTCACCTCAGAGGACCTCTCCATTAATTCCAATGAGAATCTAGTAAAGGTAGTGCACATGATAAATGTTTCTATTGTTTTAACTACGGTAGGTATTAGTGTAGTTATATTCCCTTTGTTTATTGCCTGATAGATGTTATCTTGACACTTTGCGCAACCAATTTCTATTTTTTGTATTGTATCCTAGGCTACGGGGCTGTGTGTTTCTATAGATTATAGCTGGGCCTGATTAAATTTACCTGCACTACAAAAAAAAATTACTTCTGGCACCTACCTAAAGTAGAGGGTGCTACACGTCTATTTCCCAAAGACAACCTCTGGGTTGATGCTGAGCACATGCACTTAACTTCTTTGGTCGACCATGGTGAGGCCTGCTCTGAGTGGAACCTGTCCTGTTAAACCGCTGTATGGTCTTGGCCACTGTGCTGCAGCTCAATTTCAGGTTCTTGGCAATCTTCTTATAGCCTAGGCCATCTTTATGTAGAGCAACAATTATTTTTTCCTGATCCTCAGAGAGTTCTTTGCCATGAGGTGCCATGTTGAACTTCCAGTGACAGTATAGGAGAGTGAGAGTGATAACACCAGTACAAGTGCTGTCTCTTTCGCTGTCTCTTTTCACATATTCCAGGTATAGGATAGTGGCAAGGGGAACTCTGCAGGGGAATCTACTAGATTCCAAGTTCTACAACAGTTTGGGACAGGTGTGTCCGGGACTAGAGTGCCACATCTTTTGCGAAGAATCCGTAAGGTGGTAACACTGATATTAGTGTTGGCCGAATTGGCCCAGGGGGGGCTTGATACACAGACATAGTGAGTCTTGCGGGGTTGCTTCTTGGACACTCCCAGTCCAGCGGGACCTGATGGTCTTGAGTAGGGATGAGCCGAACACCCCCCCGTTCGGCTCGCACCAGAACCCGCGAACGGACCTAAAGTCCGTGCGAGCTTTAGAACCCTATTAGTTATAATGGATGCGAACGTTCGAAATTAAAAGTGCTCATTTTAAAGGCTAATATGCATGTTAATGTCATAAAAAGTGTTTGGGGACCTGGGTCCTGCCCCAGGGGACATGTATCAATGCAAAAATTTTTTTAAAAAAACGGCCGTTTTTTCAGGAGCAGTGATTTTAATAATGCTTAAATTGAAACAATAAAAGTGTAATATTCCTTTAAATTTCGTACCTGGGGGGTGTCTATAGTATGCCTGTAAAGGGGCGCATGTTTCCCGTGTTTAGAACTGTCTCTGCGCAAAGTGTCATTTTTGAAAGTAAAAAAGCTATTTAAAATCACTCGCGGCTAATGTTAATTCACGGCTCCCGTAACACAGAGAACAGTGATTCATTGAAACTCATTCATAAAAAAAAAGTCATTGATAAAAAAAAAAAAAATGAAAAAAAAAAAGCGTAGGGGTCCCCCCAAATTCAATAACCAGGCCCTTCAGGTCTGGGATGGATATTAAGGGGGATCCCAGCCAAAAAAAAAAAAAAAAAATGGCGTAGGGTCCCCCTCAAAATCCATACCAGACCCTTGAGGTCTGGTATGGATTTTAAGGGGAACCCTAGCCAAAAAAAATGGCGTGGGGTCCCCCTCAAAATCCATACCAGACCCTTATCCGAGCACGCAACCTGGCAGGCCGCAGGAAAAGAGGGGGGGACGAGAGCGGCCCCCCCTCTCGCCTGAACCGTACCAGGCCACATGCCCTCAACATTGGGAGGATGCTTTGGGGGTCTAAGACCCCAAAAGCACCTTGTCCCCATGTTGATTAGGACAAGGGCCTCTTCCCCACAACCCTGGCCGGTGGTTGTGGGGGTCTGCGGGCGGGGGGCTTATCGGAATCTGGAAGCCCCCTTTAACAAGGGGACCCCCAGATCCCGGCCCCCCCCCTGTGTGAAATGGTAAGGGGGTACAAAAGTACCCCTACCATTTCACCAAAAAAGTGGCAAAAATGGTAAAAAGGACAGGAGACAGTCTTTGACAATTCCTTTATTAAAATCTTCTTTCTTCTTTCTTCATCCTTCGGATTCTTCATCTTCTCCTTCCTTCATCTTCTTCCATCTTCTTCTTCCATTTTCTTCTTCCTCCGATCCGCTTCTTCTTGCGCTGGTCTTCTCGTCCTTCTCGTCCGGCATCTTCTTCCGTCGGCGTCGGCGTCGGTGTCGGTGTCTTCTTGGGCCGCTCCGCGCAATGGGAGGCTCCCGCTGTGTGAGGCTCCACTCCATCTGACAGGTCTTTTAAAACGGAGGGCACCTGGTGACCCCGCCCCCCTCTGACATCATGGGGAAAGCCATCATGGAATTCCCCATGACGTCCCTGTGCGTCAGAGGGGGCGGGGTCACCAGGTGCCCTCCATTATAAAAGACCTGTCAGACGGAGCGGAGCCTCACACAGCGGGAGCCTCCCATTGCGCGGAGCGGCCCAAGAAGAGACAGAGACACAGACGCCGACGCCGACGGAAGAAGATGCCGGACGAGAAGGACGAGAAGACCAGCGCAAGAAGAAGCGGATCGGAGGAAGAAGAAAATGGAAGAAGAAGATGGAAGAAGATGAAGGAAGGAGAAGATGAAGAAACCGAAGGATGAAGAAAGAAGAAAGAAGATTTTAATAAAGGAATTGTCAAAGACTGTCTCCTGTCCTTTTTACCATTTTTGCCACTTTTTTGGTGAAATGGTAGGGGTACTTTTGTACCCCCTTACCATTTCACACAGGGGGGGGGCCGGGATCTGGGGGTCCCCTTGTTAAAGGGGGCTTCCAGATTCCGATAAGCCCCCCGCCCGCAGACCCCCACAACCACCGGCCAGGGTTGTGGGGAAGAGGCCCTTGTCCTAATCAACATGGGGACAAGGTGCTTTTGGGGTCTTAGACCCCCAAAGCATCCTCCCAATGTTGAGGGCATGTGGCCTGGTACGGTTCAGGCGAGAGGGGGGGCCGCTCTCGTCCCCCCCTCTTTTCCTGCGGCCTGCCAGGTTGCGTGCTCGGATAAGGGTCTGGTATGGATTTTGAGGGGGACCCCACGCCATTTTTTTTGGCTAGGGTTCCCCTTAAAATCCATACCAGACCTCAAGGGTCTGGTATGGATTTTGAGGGGGACCCTACGCCATTTTTTTTTTTTTTTTTTTTGGCTGGGATCCCCCTTAATATCCATCCCAGACCTGAAGGGCCTGGTTATTGAATTTGGGGGGACCCCTACGCTTTTTTTTTTGTTTTTTATTAATGAATGACAGCTCTCTGTGTTACAGGAGCCATCAATTCATTAGCCGTGAGTGATTTAAATAGCTTTCTTCCTGCAAAAATGACACTTTTTTGCAGGGAAAGTTCTAAGCACAGGAAACCTGCCCTCCTTCACAGGCTACCTATAGACACCCCCCAGATGTGATACTGCAATGCTGTTCTAACAGCATGCACACACATATCCCCAGAAATAAAGAACATATTGTTGTCAGCAGTCAGCAGCACACTGACACGCTGACACTGTGAGTGAAACATAATATGCGAGGCCGCCGCCGCGGCGGCCTCTTATACCGTGGGGCGTGTATTAAAGCCCCTGAGCTATAATTGGCTACAGGCATCCTGCCTGTAGCCAATTATGGCTCTCCTCGCTGCCGGCGCTGTGATTGGCCAAGCATGCGGGGTCACAGTGCATGCTTGGCCAATCATCAGCCAGCATTGCACTGCGCGGGCCGCAATGCATTGCGGGGCCGCTCGCATCACACGAATTTGATGCGAGCGGTCCCAATAGTTCTGGGCTCGCCGAGCGAGCGAACACCCGGTGCTCGATTCGAACATGGGTTCGAATCGAACACCGGGCTCATCCTTAGTCTTGAGTCCTGTATCTCACCACTGTTGAGCCCCTGGAAGCCAGCTTCGTGGAACTTAAATTACAGGACTTGAAAATATTTTTTTGCCTGGGGTGAAGCCAGGAAGTGGCACTTGCAGAAATATGTGGACCTTAAGTACTGTTAAGGGTCAGAGTCCCTATCCATTTTTTTTCCAGGGGCCGTTGTTTCATACCTCATACAGCATGTAACTTGGACAGTCCCGCCTGTCAGGCCATTCTTGTGTCCTTGGGACTTGAATTGATCTTGACTGTCCTTGCAGAGGCCCCCTTTTGAACCAATCTAGGGATTCTGTTGGTTCTTTTATCTCAGAAGGTGGCTTCTTTGGTTTCTATCACTTCATGAAGTGGAGTGTCAGAGTTGGCGGCTCTTTCATGCAAGGAGTCATTCTTGGTCTTGCATCATAAGGTGATGTTGCATCCTCATCCATTTTTATTGCCTAAAGTGGTTTCTAGTTTTCACTTGAATCAGGACAGTGTCTTGCCTGTTATTTTTCTCCTAATCCACAGTCATCAGGAGAAAGATAGCTACCTACTCTAGAGGTAGTTAAGATGCTCAGGGTCTACTTGAGTTGTCTGCACAAGTCAGGAATCCTGGTATGTGCTGCCAGAAGAGCCCAGGAAGGGCAGGCAGCATCCAGGTCGAATATTTAGCAGTGGATCTGCCAGTTTATCAATGATGCCTATGGTTTAAAATGGCAAAAAAAAAAAAAATTCTGGGGAGAGATTCTCTACCAGGTGTGGGAGTATCTTAAAAAAATACTGATGCGCCATCTATCATCGGGGTCAGTGGCGCAGGTGTACAAGACCACTAGTTGGTCTTTTGTTTATACATCTACAGGGTTTTTACCAGGTCGATGTCAATCACGTAGAACAGGGGTGCCCAACCCGCGGCCCGCGGGTCACATGTGGCCCGCGGCGCCATCCGAGGTGGCCCGCCACGTCTTGCCCTGAGATGGCGGGTCGGGAAGCCCTGATCGCGGGTACCCGACCCGCCATCTCCGAGCATCAGCTAGAACGGAGCGCCGCTAAAGGAATGCTTCCTGTATAGCGCCAACTCCTTCACAGGCGGAGTGATATCAAATGTACTCCGCCTGTGACAGGAATGTGTACTGCAGCTGCATGCTTCCTGAGATCTCACAGCAGCCAGCAGTGCCAGTACCAGTACCCATCAGCAGTACCAGCCAGAAGTACCAGTACCCACTACCAGTACTAGCCAGCAGTACCAGTACCAGCCAGCAGTATCAGTACCCACCAGCAGTACCAGTCACCAGTACCCACCAGCAGTACCAGCCAGCAGTACCAGTACCCGCCAGCAGTACCAGTACCTACCAGCAGTACCAATACCCACCAGCAGTACCCACCAGCAGTACCAGCCAGCAATACCAGTGCCCACCACCAGTACTAGCCACCAGTACCCGCCAGCAGTACCAGTACCCGCCAGCAGTATCAGTACCCGCCAGCAGTACCAGCCAGCAGTACCAGTACCCACCACCAGTACCAGCCAGCAGTACCAGTGCCCACCACCAGTACTAGCCACCAGTACCCGCCAGCAGTACCAGTACCCGCCAGCAGTATCAGTACCCGCCAGCAGTACCAGCCAGCAGTACCAGTGCCCACCACCAGTACTAGCCACCAGTACCCGCCAGCAGTACCAGTACCCGCCAGCAGTATCAGTACCCTCCAGCAGTACCAGCCAGCAGTACCAGTGCCCACCACCAGTACTAGCCACCAGTACCCGCCAGCAGTACCAGTACCCGCCAGCAGTACCAGTCACCAGTATCAGTACCCACCAGCAGTACCAGTACCCACCAGCAGTACCAGTACCCACCAGCAGTACCCGCCACCATTACCAGTACCCACCAGCAGTACCAGCCACCAGTACCAGTACCCACCAGCAGTACCAGCCAGCAATACCCACCAGCAATACCAGTACCAGCCAGCAGTATCAGTACAAGTACCAGCCAGCAGTACCAGTACCCACCAGCAGTACCAACCACCAGTACTAGCCACCAGTTCCAGCCACCAGTACCAGTACCAGCCAGCAGTACCAGTACCCACCAGCAGCACCAACCACCAGTTCCAGTCACCAGTACCAGCCAGCAGTACCAGTACCCGCCAGCAGTACCCACCAGCAGCACCAGTACCCACCAGCAGCACCAGTACCCACCAGCAGCACCAGTACCCACCAGCACCCACCAGCAGTACAAGTAGCAGCAAGCAGTTTCATCCAGCAGTACCAGTACCAGCCAGCAGTACCAGTACCCACGAGCAGTACCAACCACCAGTTCCAGTCACCAGTACCAGTCAGCAGTACCAGTACCAGTCAGCAGTACCAGTCACCAGCCAGCAGTACCAGCCAGCAGTACCCACCAGCAGCACCAGTACCCACCAGCAGCACCAGCAGCACCAATACCCACCAGCACCCGCCAGCAGTACCATTAGCTGCAATCAGTTTCAGCCACCAGTACCCGCCAGCAGTACTAGTACCCGCCAGCAGTACCAGTACCCGCCAGCAGTACCAGTCAGCAGTACCAACAGGCAGTACCCAACAGCAGTACCAGCCAGCAGTACCAGCCCTGAAGGACAGCCAGCAGCAGCCACCAGTTATAACCACCTGGGGAACAGCAGCAACCAGCTGCAGGAATCCTGAGGAAGAAGTGAAGATTGAGGTCAGTTGAGGAGCAGGTAAACCGCTGTGCATCAGTGTGAAAGCAGCCTTAGTCCCCTTTCACGTGATCGGTCCGATTGGGTCCGCCTGAAAAACAGACAGGCAGAACCGATTAGACCCTCCATTCACCTCTATAGAGCGGCAGATGTAAACAGACGCCTATCTGCAATCCGATCTGCTTAAAAAACAGAAGGGGATCTGTCCCCTTCTGTCTGGGCAGATAGGAGGGCCCTTAGGGTAGAGCGGGCTGCATCTGTGTCTGCTCTACATATGCAGAATGGACACAGACCTGCCATCCGCCCGCTACGCTAAAGTGGCCCTTGCTCCTCAAAAGGTTGGGCACCCCTGAAGTAGAAGATACTGCCTTTGGACTCAGCATATTACAAATAGCAGAGTAGGTTCTTCTTTGGTGGCAGTTTCTATGATGGTGTCTCCCTCCCGTCAGGGGCATTGCTTTGGGACATCCCAGATAGTAATTACTATAGCTGCTCTGTGTTCCATGATTTACGATAAATAAAATAGGATTTATCCTACAGCTTACCTGTAAAATCCTTTACTTGGAGTACATCACGGGACACGAGAGGTCCCTACCCTCTTTTGGGGAATTGCTTGCTACAAAACTGATGTGCTTCCTGTGAAGGAGGGGTTATATAGAGGGGGACTTCCTGTCTTTTTGGTGTGCCAGTGTCCATTCACCTATAGGTGGCGTATAACCCAGAAAGTAATTACTATAGCTACTCTGTGTCCCATGATGTACTCCAAGAAAAGGATTTTACAGGTAAGCTGTGGGAAAACTCCTATTTTCTAAATGAAAATTTTTAATTTAAAACTGTTTGCAGCTGTAATGTTTTGTCGAATCCCAGAAATATACATAAAAATCATGAATTTTTTTTCTTTTTTTTTAATGGTGTGGGCCCCCCCAAAAAATCACACCCTCAGCATACCGTACCAGCAACCGTACCAGGCCACATGCCCTCAACATGGGGAGGATTTTCTCATGTTGATGGGGACAAGGACCTAATCCCCACAACCCTTGCCCGGTGGTTGTGGGGGTCTGCGGGAAGGGGGCTTTAACAAGGAAGCCCCCAGATTCTGCCCCCCCCCCCTATGTGAATGGGTATTGGGTACATTGTACTTCTACTCATTTTGACAGTTTTGGACAATTCCTTTTTTTTTTAAAAGTGTCCCGCGATGTCCATCCATCTTCAATCACAGCGCCGACGTACCGAAAAAAAAAGGTGACCACACCCCCCTCTGATGTCACATGATGTCAGAACAGAAGGGGGCAGGGTCACCTGTTTGCATCACGGGGTGGCCCCGCCCATGGTTATATAAGAGCTGTCAGCGCGAAAAGACTGCAGTCTGCGGGATGCCTCCCAATCGAGGCAGAGTTGTTTCAGTTTTTTTGTTTTGTTTTCTTCGGTCCGTCGGCACCGTGATTAAAGCAGAGTTCCACTCATTTTTTGTACTTACTTTCTATGGCATCCCCCTTGAGCATGCTTTTCCCAAAGGAAGTTCTTTTTTTTTTGTGTAGAAATGCCTTTTTCAGAAGCACTTACGACAGCCCATCGCCTAGGCGATTATGTCACTAGGCGATTCGCAAGGGCTCCCGGGATAGCGGCGCCATGTATCCCAGGAGTCCTTGCGAATCACCTAGTGACATAACCTTGCATTATTTTGCCACTTTTTTTGTGGGCGGGTCTAGGACAACCTTCAAACCTATACCAGCTGTGTTTTTGGCCACGAGGGCTGAGCGGGAGGGGCGTGGTTTACAGGGCAGTGGGTGGGGCTGGGACGGCCTTCAAAACGATACCCGCTTTGTTGGTAGATGGTAGGGCTAATCGGGAGGGGCGTGGCTTGCAAGGCGGTGGGTGAGGCTAGAACGGACTTCAAACATATACCAGCTGTGTTTGTGGCCAAGAGGGCTAAACGGGAGGGGCGTGGTTTACAGGGCAGTGGGTGGGGCTGGGATGGCCTTCAAAACGATACCTAATTGAATTATTCCTAATTCCATCCTTTTGGCGGCTTAGAGAATCCACAGCCATTCTAGCCCACCTGAAGAGATCCTAACCACAAATTGTTTAGGCCATATGCGTAAACATAACATAGGTGTGTAGTCACTATTTCACATTAAAAGGTCAATGCAAGCTTCTACTTTTTTTTACTGATGCTTTGCTTTACTGTATCTCTGCCTTCAATGGCTCTATTTTCTTTTAAGTTCTTGAAAATAGCCTCTTCAGTTTCTTGTCTACCTCTTTGGTATATGAAATTTATAACTGAAAAAACTGCATGTAGTATCACCCATATATTTTACAAAGCAGAAGTACTTCTTAAACTGTGTGGAAACACCTGCTTGTAGTATATAATTTACCCCAACCTAATCTAACTACCACATCCACTCCCACATTGAGTAAGCACAAGTACATATCCTGCACTTACCTGGCAAATGAGCAGCACCTCGCCATGTCCACCTAGATGGAGATACTGACCAGCACAGGAACTTCCATTGAGTTACCTGTACACATCCCGTCTATATTGCTGGATTGGTGTTGCTGGATTTATACATCAGTCTCACCCCATGAGCAGTACAAGCTTATCTGACCATCAGAACATTCCGTGGTTCGCCAGATTTTATGGTTCCATACTGTTGGAGGGATTTATCTGAACATGTACTGTCTTCACTGGCGGATTGGTGCTGCTGGATCTATTCATCACCCCATGTGTAGTAATAAGCCTATCTGACCATCTGATTACTCAGTGGTCCATCAGATTTGGTAAGAGTATCTTATACTGACGGTGGAAGGATTTGTCACCTTGAATATTGTATATCAGTTGAAGATATTTTTCATCACGTGGTGGCTTCATCTCTCTTTCTCTGTACAACATTTTATTGCATATTGTATGGACTTGTTTTTGCGCTGAAACATTTTTTATAGGCTCACACTATTGCAGTTTCCCCGTGGCCACTTTTGCGTGGGCACAGCAGCCCTTTAATTTAAATTTTTGCTGTACCCGAAGGTAACTTAGGGAAAAAGTTCCTGCACCTTTTATAAACCCACAGCCAAGTGGAAACCACATAGTGCTATGCATTTCTGCTTATGGGAAAACTCACCACAGTTTGCAACAAGTGGGAGTGCCACAAAAAATTCTTGGCACCCTCGCACATCTGCTAAACAATGCATTTTTGCTGTGGGTGTGGTTTACATGCAGTTCCACACCCACATGGCTGTGGGTCCTAAAGCTACATTCACACTGATGACTTAAATCGCCAGAGTGAATGTAGCTTAAATAACTAAATAGGCACATGAAAAAATTCACATTACATGAGAAACATATTTTTTCTTTTTTTATTTGCGTTTTGTCTTGTCTATAATAAAAATATATACAAACCAATTATTCATTCCCTTTAATTTTTCTATTTATCTATTTTCCTTCTCCCAGTTTTTTTGAAAAATGTATTTTATATCCAGCACACTATAAAAAAACAGCCTGAATGTAATATTCTCAATTTTATTTTGTAGCAAAAATAGACTGTAGCACCAAAAATATAGAAAATATTTACAAACGTAAAATATTGACAGCGTTCAAAAGAAAAAGCAGTAAGAATTATGGTAACTAGCAAAATAAACCTTTGTATTTTGAAATACATGTATTTAATAATTCTGTTACATAATGCACATGTGGGTTGCCTTTAGATAGTAGGCTTACATAAACATATTTTTCTCCCACATAGTGGAAGAATGTATATAGTGAGATTTTATTAATTTGTGCAGTAGTTTTTAAATTAGAGCCTAACTCCAGTCAAATCTCTTTTTTTAGTTTGCAGTCTCTGTTACTGTTGGGGAGATTTCTCCCCACTTCCTGTCCAGAAAAATATTTATAATGGGAACAAAATGTTTTTTTTCTTAGTAATCTAGTGAATCTTGCTTGTTAGTGACTTGTCCTGCTGTCACTGTAACAGGAAGCAATGTGAAATCTCTCAGATGGCACTTTGGACAGCCACAAAAGTTTGACATATATAATCTTACAAAATCTATCCAAATATGTTTTGACAGGAGTTAAGCTTTAAGCTGTTGTTGGCAAAAGTCATTTACAACATCTGGAGTCAATCTCAGGCTCCTGAATGGCTTACAATATCTAGTGTGGTTTAGGGTATACATAGTAGAAAGTACATTAGGTTATTTAAGTTTTCATACTGTGATTTTATACAACTTTAAAATTTGATTTAGTGCACTTAAATCTTGATCAAAACGGATACAATCAAGTGAAATATCAATGTTTTTATATGATACACGACTGTAATGATTACAAAGGAATATATGAGATACATTATTTACATTGCTACCATAGGCAGATGTCCCTGTTTAAAAAAAAAAATGTAATACTGCTCATTTACTAAGATGCATTGACCACTTGCCTTAGAACCCCGAAAAATCGAATTGGGTTTTATGCAATAACATAGCACAAAGTACAGTGATGTGCAGCAACTCGTAGAAAACAAATCAAAACCCAGCTTTTGTTGATCCAAATATATAACAATGTTGAAAGTCGACTTCTCATTGGCTTCTATGAGTTACTGCCCATTATAGCTTTTTGAAAAAATACTGTTTAATGCCAAACTTCTTAAGTCTAAATGTATATTAGTAAATGAGCTCTAGAAAGTTTCACTTATTAACACTGCACTTCAGCACAAATTTGCATCAAAATGGGTGCTCTGTCCTGAAGCCTTTGTTTGGACAGCTCTATCCCATTTGGAGTGGAGAATATGTTACAGCCCATGATAAGGTAATAGCACTCACAGGAGAAGATTACACCAGCTGGGACACAATGCCTAAGACTTAATTGCCTCCATTGCCACCTAACGTGGTAATCCTATTCCATGAGTACATTCCTTCACAAAAGTTAATTGTTAATAGCATGCTTGAAAAGTAAATTCAGATCTTATTTGGTACCTAGTAACATGACCAATGCTAACACAAAAGCCAGACATTGAATGGATACAGAATGTATCATTAGGTAAAATTTTTAAAACTTTTATTAACAGATTCATATTTAAGTTCATATACATATTTTTTTGCTTAGGGCTGTAATAAATGCTATTAAAATAAAATTCATTAAAAAAATATATATATATATTATTTGAGTGTAAGAGACCCATATGTGCAAAATTGTGCTGAAAAGGCAATGTAAATCTATTACAAAAATAAAGTAGATTTGCTTATTATAAGCAGAATATTGTCATTTCCATAGGAAAGTAAATGATATAGTTTTGCATTGGTCTCGAAAATGCTGCAGTCACAGTTTGTTTTATGACAATGCATCACAAATCTCAAGCAACAATCATAAACCGCTCAAATTTATGTGAAATTAAATCACTTACCTGGCTACTACATTTTGAGGCTGTGCCAACCAATTAGGTTAGTATAAACTCAAATGGCTCCATACTAGTTGCAGGACGTATGAGCCAAAAGCCCACCGATTCGATGAAATTCTGAGATCGCTCAGATGCTGATTACGCCTAATGATGAATCCAATGTGTCATCATCTAGTTGTGTTATCTGTAGTATAGAATTCGACCATTCTATAATCACACGGGTATGGCTGATCTGCCATTTTTTACTTTGGTTGAATATCTCTCTTTGCCTATATACAGATCCTCTTAAACAGCACCACATCTGTTTGTTGTAAAACTTAAACGACTATTAAAAAAAAATAAAACTGGAGCAAATAAAATGAGAAAGTGGAGTTGTTGCCCTTTTATTTTTTTACTTTTGACTTTCTGTGAAAGTGGCATAAAATTTAGTTTGGTCATTAATGAGCAGCAATACTATTTGCAGTTCCATTTTTACCAATTGGGTTTCATCCTTTATTCTCTGTGAAAATGAAGCGTCTGCTGTTTATCTGATCATTGTACACATTTTAAAAACCAGTGGAATGTTAGCAGTTCCCATAGATCTATATATGTATGCGTGTGTGTTTAAACTATTACAGAACACCAGAATCCAAAATGAAGAAATATGATGGTTTACTATGAGCAACGACTCCACTTTTGTTCCTGCTTTCATTTGTCCAATTTTTTAAGTAGCTCTCCTAATAACATTCTTTAAACTTTGTGTTGAGTTTGATCTTGGTAAGATCACTCAAGAATGTTTTCCTGGATGTATTATGTCTGTTTTTCAAAGTTTGGAAGTCGATTTCCAAGTCTTTAAAATAACGGGGCAAATAATTCCTCTATTCTGCTAAAAGCTCCAGCAAGACCAGCCAGAAGGATTCAGAAGGTTTGAAGAGACATTCCTTTCCCTGTCTTGTTTTGGAAAAGAGATGGTAACGCTTCTGAATTTTTACTATAGCATAGGTAAAAGCAAATTACATTGCCATGAGCAATATGTTGATGTTGATAATACCAACATCGGGGGTATCGAGCATGAATAGAAAAGTGTACTTCCATATATGAAAACCTTTGTCCAGACACCTGAAGCCTTGAATGTTCTGTTGAGAAAAGTTGTACAAAGTTTTCACAGTTATCCTTAAAAAGGCCATACTGGCAGACAAAAAAATATTTTCTTCAATGGAAATTAATGAGATGCTATAAACTGCAGGGTGAAAGTAATGCGGGGGGGGGGGGGGGATGATGTATGCCTAAAATGAATCCACTTCTCTAAAGAAACCAATCAAATTTTAGAGTTCAATATGATGGCCATCTCCTGCTGCTCTTTTTACATTGTCCATGCAAAATAAGCATGTATGTCTGCCAATGACCAATTTCCAGTTTCCAGCACATATTAAAAGGCATATTTTTGGCTCAGATTTTTAAAGGAAACCAGTCATAAGAAGTATATAAAGCCTGCCATTGTTGATCTGCTTTGTAACATACTAGTTGTCTTTCTTCTGAAAATATGATTGTATCAGAATCTCTCTGATGGTTCTTATTTAACCAGGTCATGGTGTAGCCTGATGTAGTTAGTCACATTCAAATGGACTTGTTCTGTCATAAGGGGGAATGTTTCTCCAATCATCTTCCTCGGATCTAATGAGTGTCAAGAACATACCCAGCATTTATCCCCACATAGGTAATTCGGTCATGAGTGTTTATGATACTTGTTAGTGTCGTTTACAGTTATATAACAAGTCCATTGGATGGTGAATAAGTACCCCTGGCTAGAATTTCAGGAGGTCAGCAATAGATGCTCTTGTATTCCTTAGATCAGTGTTTCTCAACTCCAGTCCTCAAGGCGCCCCAACAGGTCATGTTTTTAGGCTTCCCATTATTTTGCACAGGTGATTTGATCAGTTTCACTGCCTTAGTAATTACCACAGCCGTTTCATCTGAGGGAAATCCTGAAAACATGACCTGTTGGGGCGCCTTGAGGACTGGAGTTGAGAAACACTGCCCTAGATGACAGGTTTCCTTGTATTGCCTTTTCAAATGTTCATAACATTTCCAGTTCTCCCATAATCCTTTTCTGTTTAGGATATCTGGAATGCTCCGAAAAAGGTTCCTGCTTCATCTGTGTCTACCATACTTACATTACTTGCCGAAACAAAAAGTGTGTCATTCTTATTTAGTTTAAAAACACCTCCTTGGTAAATGGAGTGAAGTTCATGCTGTGCCTCTTTGGACCAACAGGTTGTTTTCACATTTTTCATCAGTGCTATGGGACGGGGGTAATTTGTTGTTCTGTATATGAATTGCACTAGCTGTTTACTTTTCCCCTCCTCTGGGTCCTTGTAACGGAAGTATGTCTGGGCATAGATGTAGTAGTAGCCGTTTTCTGGAATAACCACCGCTCCATTTTTCATTTTAATTTGGTTACTTGAAGATGAGGACTTATCAGACCATTCAGTTATTTTATATCCCTTATAGGCTCTTTCCAAATTACCTGATTGGAACAAAAAATACAAATAGTTTAGATTTTTTTGGAAAACGCTTGACCACACCGAGACAATGTTTCCCAGGACAGAAAGCAAGAGTGACTCTCCCAAACAAGAAAAGCTCACAGAGCTTCATACTATTACT
The DNA here is from genome assembly GCA_028564925.1 of Lithobates sylvaticus. Lineage (NCBI taxonomy): Eukaryota > Metazoa > Chordata > Amphibia > Anura > Ranidae > Lithobates > Lithobates sylvaticus. The sequence goes on along the minus strand of CM053028.1, from coordinate 378,558,208 downwards.
CACTATACCCAAAACTAAAGAATATACAGGCATGCCCCACTTTTAAGTACACAATGGGGTTTATTTACTAAAGCTGGAAAGTGCAAAATCAGGCTCACTGCTGCATAGAAACCAATGAGCTTCTAACCCCAGCTTGTTCAATTAAGCTTTGGTAATAAAATATGGACACTCATTGGTTTCTATGCAGAAGTGAGCCTGATTTTTCCCTTTCCAGCTTTAGTAAATAAACCCTATTGTGTACTTAAAAGTGGAGTATGCCTGTATAATTTTTTATAATTTTTTTTGCTGGAGTTTGCCCACATAGACTATATGTAGGTAATACAATGCAGACTATTTTAGGTAGTGTAGAGGTGGGCCACTGCACATGCTTGTAGGGATATTGACCAGGGTGCAATCAATGAAAAATTATGTCAATTATGAAACAGGTAGCAGGTGCACTTTTCCAGCGTAATTGAATTAAAATAAACATTTTGGCGGAATACAGTCCACCTTTCTAAGCAGGCTTGGAGACTATTTTTTGTATACTCCGATTTTTGATGTATTAGGAATTTGATATCAGGAAAAATAAAGACGTTCTTTGTATCAATACATTGCCATTTAGATCACTCACAACAAAACAAAATGCTCCATATTATGAGGGGTCTTCAAAAAATTTCCACACTTTTATATTTTCATTGGAAATGGTGAGGAGTAGTAATTGGTCATGTCTGAGTGTCACATGACTAGTCTGTCTGTCAAACCGGCTAACCTTGCAGTTTAGTATAAGAGTTGTCATGCTGTAGTGAAGATGGCTGCGAAACTTATAAAAAATGTACAGAAACTTTTGAAGAACCCTCGTAAATACTAGGATTTGAAAGAATTACCTTCTTGCTGCAGTTGGGGTTTCCCGTTTCCAGTGAAGTGAGCAGCAAAGAGTTGCCTTGTTTGTGTTTGCTTCTCAGCAGCGACAATTGGAACCATTTCTGAAACCTTTTCTGGATGACAAAAAACATATACATATATATTATTCTATTTTGTAGGTAGTCTTCAAATATCTTATTTCTTTAATTCGAAGCAGATATCTTTCTATCAGTTTACTTGCTATGCTAGGGAATATTGTATAATACCAATATTACATTTAAAAAATACATACCTTTGATTATTGCTGATATATCTGGTCCATAATTGCCCACAATCATCTGCAAGGAATGAGCCATACATATAAAATGATTACTTTTGACTTAAATTCAGTATCATAAAGCATGCTGAATACATTGTATACATATTACATAATCAGAGCAAGGATAGCTGGACTCCATCGTGACATTATGGGAAAGAGGACTAATATTTCTATGCTGGCATGGGGCACTTTTGAGCGCTTACAAACATCATCAGGCACTATTTGCCTGAGGATTCAAACACAGTTCAATGCATTTTTAAAATTAAAAGGTGAATCCAGCCTTAGAGCTGTGGGGATCTTGAGCATATAGCACCCCAAACAACTCGCAGTTCCCATTTTGACAGGTACATGCTTTGGCTTTGATAAAAGCAGTTCTTGTGGTGGCTAGGAGAATGAAAGCTCACAGGCACTGCATCTGTAGAAGAAATTCTTGCCCTTTATTCTACAGCCTTGAGGTGTGCACCTGGCTTACCAGTAATCCTTAAAATGGCACCTGGGCATAGTTTTGCTAACAGGTGTCCCTCATTCCCATCTCAAAAAGTTGGGAGGTATAGATTTGGAGTAACAAGCTGCTAAATATGGATGGTGTTGAGGACCATAGAAGAGGCAGTAAGTGACAGCTCATCAAGAAATCTACCTCCTCACCAAGATCTCATCTTGCCTATACCTTGTCCCTTTCCCCCATGGATAGACCAGACCAAGTTTTGAAGATTTCAACCTGGACATTTTGAATTATTGTCACACTAAAGTTTCTGGTTTAGGAACAATGTGCTCTCTACTACACACAGTTCTATGCACGTTTTCAATTGTAACTCACTGCAATGTTATATACTCCTCATTTCTCTTCATTATTCACTCCACTGTATCATCTATATAGCAGTGATGGCGATCTTTGGCACCCCAGATGTTTTGAAACTGCAATTCCCATGATGCTCATGCACTCTGCAGTGAAGTTGAGCATCATGGGAAATGTAGTTCCAAAACATATGGGGTGCCATTTTCGCCATCACTGGTCTATACATTTGCAATGTGCATTGTCCCTCTCAGACTACATTCACACCTCTGAATTTTTCACTTTACATGAGTTACCATCCACACCAATGGGAAGTGTATAATCGGCAGCAAAGATGCAACATGCTGCATTATTTTTAATGTACCCAGATGCAACTTTCAAAATACAGAGATGCGAATGCAGCTACAGAACGCAGACTGCATTTATTGTCACAAACACATAGGTGCTCAGACATACACTTTTGCTAGTAACAATAACAGTAGCAATACCCTGTGCTACCCTTAAAGCACATTATATTACCTTTCTCATTAAAACTTTCATCTGAGTCCTTACTGCCCAGCAGTCATTTTTTCTGTCAGCAACAATCCTATCCACGGGTTGAAGGACATTTTCAAAATCTTCTTCCACGAAACAGGCAATATTTCGGATGTAGCTTTCATGAATCTGGGAAAACAATATTGGAAGATTTTTATTTCCCCGGAGAAGCAAAATTCACAGTGAGCAATATAGTTCAATAGCTTAGTACTTAATTCTCCCAATGATAAAAAAATAAGAACTCTTTGCTGTAGGTTACTGCAGTTGCCCTTTGTGCTGCTTTATTGAATATGCATTATTAAATGCATAAATTCAAATAATAACCGACTACCTCAGATGTAAGGAAACATAATGCATCTATATTAACCAAAATAGCTCTGTTACTAACTAGTATTAACTTTGCCATACTTCTTTTTGCTAAAAAAATATGTGGAATGAACATTATGTAAGGTAAAACTGCCACAAAAGAAAAAATGGGGACTGCCATGCTGACCTGCTTCTGAAAGTGCTAGTTACCTGGCTGTTAAGTTGCCCCTCTGGTTACTACTGACCTGGAAGATCAGGAAAATCACAGACAAGTCAGAAGCCTCTGTTTGAGGACTTAAAATACCAGAGAAAGGGTTAGCATGACAGCCAGGCAGCTAGCATTTACACAAGGGGGATAGCTTTACCAGCTTTTATATGACAGGTTTCCTTTAGTCTTGCATACTGTACATGAAGGTTTATTAATAAAATACATTACTTCAGCCCCAGAAGGATTTACCCCCTTAATAACCGGGCCATTTTTTGCGATTCGGCACTGCGTCGCTTTAACTGACAATTGCGTGCCCGTGCGACGTTCTACCCAAACAATTGTTGTCCTTTTTTTCCCACAAATAGAGCTTTCTTTTGGTGGTATTTGATCACCTCTGCAGTTTTTATTTTTTGCGCTATAAACAAAAATAAAAGAGCGACAATTGTGAAAATTTTTTTTTTATATTTTTTACTTTTTGCTATAATAAATATTCCCCAAAAAATTTAAAAAAACTAATTTCTTCCTCGGTTTAGGCCAATATGTATTCTTCTACATATTTTTGGTAACAAAATCCCAATTAGCGTATATTTATTGGTTTGCACGAAAGTTATCGCATCTACAAAATAGGGGATAGATTTATGGCATTTTTTTTACATTTTTTTATTTTATTTACTAGTAATGGCGGTGATCTGCAATTTTTAGCAGGAATGCAACATTGCGGCGACAGATTTGACACTTTTTTCTTTTTTATGACCAGTGACATTTATACAGCGATCAGTGCTATAAAAATGCAATGATTACTGTATAAATGAGACTGGCAAGGAAGGGGGCGATCAAAGGGTTAAATGTTCCCTAGGGAGGTGCTTTCTAACTGTGGGGGGGAGTGGACTGACAGGGAGTACAGAGAGATCGCTGTTCCTAATCACTAGGAACAGACAATCTCACTCTACTCCCCTGACAGAACGGGGGTATCTGCTTTGTTTACACTGGCAGATCCCTGTTCTGCCTCTGTGGCGCGATCGCGGGTGGACGATGGATATAGAGTCCGCCGGACCTGCTGATTGGCTCCCCCACTAGCGAATGGGCACGCGAATGGGAACAGTCCGCTGTCAGAGGGAAGAAGAGCACAAGCTGTCGGGGGTGTGGAGGATCAGGTAAATAAAGCGGCTTTTCACAATCCCCCAGAAATAAATGAGCATTTAATTCTTACAGTGTAGAGGCGGCATGGGATATATTATATATTTGATTTGATTATTGTCTCTCAGTTGAAAATTGCTATCATTTATAAAAGTAACAATCCTTATAATGGGGCTTTATCTGTGTGATGGTGTGAATAAACTCCTAATAAAAATACTTCTTTCATCAAAGCCTTAAAGATATTATGGGATCTTTAAAAGAGATCCAAGCCTTATATGCAAATACATTATTCTTTTCATGCCATACTCCCCCGATAGTTTGTTAATTAGGAAAATGGCTGATCTGTGCACAAAAAAAATAAATAAAAATGTATACACAAAAAGGCACCTCATTTATTCATATCATTCCTTTCATGATAATTTCCTATTGATTCATATAGCACCATTGTTACATTTGGCACAGTACAACATAAGAGGTGTAATAAACCTTGACAAAAGCACATAATATAAAAGCATACAATAAACAATCGTGTCTGAGACACCTTTGCACAACACTGACATAAAGGGAACTGTGGTGAGTTTAGCAGCGTCAGACTTTGCAGACTGGAGGAAGTGCCACCAGTCAACTCTACTACTGTGCTTTGTAAGTGAAAAGGAAAGAATATGATTTCATGTGGGAAAGTCCCTGCATATGGAAGGTAGCCAGGTTCACACTGTTTAGTTCAGCTAAACTCGCACGATTTTACTTCCCCCATGTCAGTCCCGATTTTGGCTGCGATTTCAGAGACATCTGTGCAGGTTTCTGCACAGATATCAATGTAAATCGCAGCCTGAAATCGCAAAAAGTAGTACAGAAACGACTTTTTGAAATCGGTGCTGCACCGCAAATGCAGCGCCGCCCCGATTAGGACGGTGCCATTGCCGCCGATTTGACATGTCAAATCGCATATGAAATCGTACCAATGTGAATTAGGGCGTAAGCTGGAATATAACTAGAACTAGACTAGGTTTTTTTGTCAAAGCTTAATTGAACAAGCTTAAAATAGAAGCTGATTGGCTACCATGCACAGCTGCACCAGATTTAGCACTTTCCAGTTTTTGTAAATCAACTCAAGAGTTTAGCACAGAAAAGAGCGCACATTTGTATTAACCCCAATGGCTCTCATATACATTAAGGTTAGGGTCACATCTATGTGCGGTTGATGTGTTTTTGCAGCACATTGTGCATGTTTTTCCCCATACACATTTTTTATGCGTTTTTTAATGCATTTTTTTGGGGAAGTGTTGATGTTGCTCGGAAGAGCTGTCTGTTGTCATCCAGGAAAACACACCTAAATCGCATATCCATGCATTTTTAATGCTATTGCATTCAGGGCTGGTGCTACCACTAGGCAAACTAGGCAGCCGCCTAGGGCGCACTGCTGTCTAGGGGCGCTCGGCCACCGGTTTCCCTCCGCGTCTGCATGCTCTGCAGGCTGCAGAATGCAACTAACTAAGTCTGACCGGTAGTGTTATTGGAGGCGCAGCACTGGAGCCAGTGCTAGAGGAAGCAGAGCCAATGCTTTCTGTATAGCGCCGCGTTCTGTCACAGGGACAGTGTAAAGGGGGTGGAGCCAATGGTGGCGAAAAAATTTGTTTTGCCTAGGGTGTCAAAAACCCTTGCACCACCCCTGATTGCATTGAAGCCTACGGAGCCAAAAACACACCACAATGCATGTAAAAAAGTCCCTGCACCCTTCCAAAAAATGCACTGCAGGAAACTGCATGCAACTGAATACAATGGCTATGTTTTTGTTTGTGTGTGTTTAAAAAGTTTCTTACCAAATGTTTCCAGTCTTCTTTTTTTGTCCTATGCATGCTCCCTATCCTCTACTGACGCACCTCGTCACTAGTAGTATAGCGCGATCAGTGCCGTTTACTTTTGTTGATTTACTAAAACCAGTGTGCAAAGAATCTGGTGCAGCTCTGCATAGAAACCAATCAGCTTCCAGGTTTTATTGTCAAAGCTTAATTGAACAAACTGCAGTTAGAAGCTGATTGGCTACCATGTACAGCTGCACCAGATTCTGAGCGCTCCAGTTTTAGTAAATCAGCCCCAATATGTACTTCCATTCCTATTGAGCTGAATGTGTCTGCATTAATATGTGTAGTCCGACTTCGGGGGGGAAGCAGGAAAGGATAGCTACATTCACATACACAAGGGGGGCATGGCGAAAAAGGTAGCCACCCTAGAACAGGAAGTCTGAGAATAGCAGAAAAAAAAGAGATGAAACCAAGGAAAAGAGAGATAGAAGGTACTTTTTACTTATAGTTGGACATAATTATTTTTTTTATTATCAAAAAATATGAATTTTGTGTCACTTTTTTTTTTTCAACCTACTGGGCCCCTTGACTGTAGAGACAATTTTCTTGACAAGATGAACTTAACCTTTATTTTTTATTTTTTTTTATCTATTTATCATGGTAATTTGGCAAAAAAGTTATATAAATAGATTTTTTAAACAACATGTAGAAATTGCAGGAATTTATGCTGAGAAAAAAAAATGAGTTTATAAACCCAGTCTTCTTAAGTGTAGTAAAGCACTCTTTTTACTGATATACCCTATTAGAAGTAATAAGTAAAGACAACAATGCTATGCAAAGTAAATTAACTTGTGTTTAACAATAGGAATTTATCATTCAACGTTCGGCCAAGACAGAGCTAATTCTTTTTATTTGGCTGCCTACAGCAATTCTCCCATTTACTATTTCTTTCTGTGTGCCTTATGGAAGAAACCTGCATATTTATTAAAACATTTTGTTATGAAAAGTAAACTTCATTTGATACTTTTTTATTCCTGAAGAAGGTTTCCTTCTCTGCTGGAATTTTAGATCTAATCTTATGTTTTGTCATAAATGGCTTTGCACTTTGAACTGTTTTCAGGATTTCCTGATACAGAGTTGGACTTTCCAGACATTGAAATGTAATAATGGTTTGGCCTGAGGGTATACTATAGTATACTTGTTTTGTGCACTTATTTCCTGATACAGATGAGCAAAAAAACTAAAAATAAATAAAAAACAGTAGGAAGAAGGAAGCATACTTAAAAATATAACACTCATTGTGGGGTGCTCAAGATACTTGTTTTTTTAGAAATAAGCAAGCTATTTTCAGTGCTTCCTATTAGGATGGATCCTAAATCATAAAATGACTTTAGTTTAGGAACTTACCTATGGTGCTGCATTTAGTTGAACAACAGATAGAACCTGTGCATACTTACCTATCTCCTAAAGCGGGTTCCTTGGAGGCTGACCAGGTGCTGTTTACCCTTCTGCTCATGCATCTTCTACAATGCTCATTTTGAGGCACCAATAGGCTGCTCAGAAAGGGTCAGCCAATCAGTGCCTATCCCTTGCACGGAAGACCTATCTGCTGCGTTGTAAATAATCATTTGACATTGCAATAATCTTGTAATGGATATGCTTTAGGTGCAATCTCAGATCCCACTGACTTGCACTGTCCAACAGTTCCATCATTGTCTTTTTCATAAGTAAAATGCAAAGAGCAATGAGGATGTGTGAAGTGCAGTAACCCCTTGCAAAAACTATTTTTTGAACACTAAGGCCCCATGCACACGAGACGCAGATGCAAACTCTGCTGAACGCGTGTTTTAAAAAGCAGAAACCTGCGTTTAAAAACGCGCGTTTTGCTGTGTTTTCATGCCGCGTTTAGATGCGTTTAGATGCGTTTGCGTCTATAAGCATTTGTAAAGATAACATCATATAGACCCTCCCCAAGCTCAGAAAGCATGTATTATTAACTATTTCTGCCAATTTGATCAGAGTGAGCAGCAGCAGAGAGAGCAGTTATACACTTGCATTTGCCTCTCTTTCTGTGTGTTTTTTTTTTTTTTTAATGGATCCCATATTGAATATATGTCAGGAAATTCTCCTGATGTTGCTCTTGATGCGGCAGCAATGTCGTCGCAAATTTGCATGAGAGGTCCAGAATCAGAGCTCGTCGATATTGGACCCATCCGTTGATGGCACAGCGAATGTCCGTTGGATATTTCACAAACATGTATGCATTTCACAAACATGTATGCATCAGTGAGTATATATGCTCTATGAACTCTAAACTAATTACGACATTTTAAACAATTTTTTCTAGTATTTTTTATGGTTTACCATCATATTTCTGAGTTTTCTGCTCCAAAAAATTGGGTTCCTTTAAAAAGGCTTATAAACGCAAACGCGTCTAAACGCAGGTGCCTGCGTTTAGCCGCGTTTAGCCGCGTTTAGCTGCGTTTTGCGTCTGAAAAGCAGAAAAGCAAAGTGTCTGAACGCATTTTTTTGCTTCTGGAAAAACGAGGTTAAACGCAACTGCATAAAAACGGGAAAAAACTAGACTGTGTACATGGACACATAGGATAACATTGCATGCGTTCAGGTTCAGTTGAAAAAAGTGTCCAACTGCCTCTGAACGCGCGTTTAACTGCGTCTCGTGTGCATGAGGCCTAAGCTACGTGATCATTTTTAATTCTTGGTTTAGGTTCTTACACTGCTATCATCATTTCTCTTTGCATTAGCTTAACCACTTAAGGACAGAGCCTCGTTTTGAGATTTCGTATTTACTGGTTTAAAACAATTTTTTTTTGCTAGAAAATTGCTCTGAATCCCCAAACATTATATATATATATATATATATATATATATATATATATATATATATATATGTATATGTATGTATGTATATATATATATATATATATATATATATATATATATATATATATATATATATATTTATTTATTTATTCTAACACCCTAGAGAATAAAATGGCGGTCATTGCAATACTTTCTGTAACATCGTATTTGCGCAGCGGTCTTACAAGCGCACTTTTTTTGAAACTTTTTTTAATTAAAAAATAAGACAGCAGTAAAGTTAGCCCATTTTTATATTGTGAAAGATGATGTTACACCGAGTAAATTGATACCCCACATGTCACGCTTCAAAATTGCGCCCACTCGTTGAATGGCGCCAAACTTTTACCCTTAAAAATCTCCATAGGCAATGTTTAAAAAATTCTATAGGTTGCATGTTTTGAGTTACAGAGGAGGTCTAGGGCTATAATTATTGTTCTCGCTCTAACGATTGTGGCGATACCTCACATGTGTGGTTTGAACACCGTTTACATATGTGGGCACTACTCATGTATGCGTTCACTTCTGTGCACGAGGTTTGGGACGGGGCGCGTTAACATTTTTATATTGTTTTTCTTATTTTTTTTTACTTTTTTCGTTTTTATTTTTACTGTTCTTTAAAAAAAAAAAAATTTGTAACTTTTATTCCTACTTTAACCACTTCAATACAGGGCTTTTAAACACCCTTCCTTACCAGAGCACTTTTTGCGATTCGGCACTGCGTCGCTTTAACTAACAATTGCGCGGTCGTGCGACGTTACACCCAAACAAAATTGACGTCCTTTTTTTTCTCACAAATAGAGCTTTCTTTTGGTGGTACTTGATCACCTCTGCGGTTTTTATTTTTTGCGCTATAAACAAAAGAAGAGCGACAATTTTGAAAAAAAACACAATATTTTTTACTTTTTGCTATAATAAATATCCCATTTTTTTTAAAAAAAACTATTTTTTCCTGAGTTTAGGCCGATACGTATTCTTGTACATATTTTTGGTAAAAAAAATCGCAATAAGCGTATATTGATCGGTTTGCGCAAAAGTTATAGCGTCTACAAAATAGGGGATAGATTTATTGAATTTTTTTTTTTTTTTTTACTAGTAATGGCGGCGATCTGCGATTTTTTTTTTTTCGTGACTGCGACATTGCGGCGGACACTTCGGACACTTTTGACACATTTTTGGAACCATTCACATTTACACAGAGATCGTTGCTATAAAATTGCAGTGATTACTGTGTAAATGTGACTGTCAGGGAAGGGGTTAACACTAGGGGGCGCTGCAGGGGTTAATGTGTTCCCTATAGGAGTGATTCTAACTGTGGGGGGAGGGGACTCAAGGGGAGGAGACCGATCATGTGTTCCTCCGTACTGATCGACCGATCATGTGTTCCTCTCCGCTGACAGGACGTGGAGCTGTGTGTTTACACACACAGCTCCACGGTCACGCATGGTCCCGTTGTTTTAACGGGCAATCGCGGGTGCCCGGCGGACATCGCGGCCGCCGGGCACTCGCACCGGGTCCCGAGCGATGCCGCGGGCGCGCGCGCGTGCGCCCCCCTGGCGGCTGGGAATGCAAGGACGTCATATGACGCCCACCCAGGATGGGAGATCCACCTTGTGGGCGTCATATGACTATAAGGCAGTATTGAAGTGGTTAAGGAATGTAAACATTCCTTGTAATAGAAAAAAGCATGACAGGACCTCTTAAATGTGAGATCTGGGGTCAAAAAGACCTCAGATCTCACATTTACACTAAAATGCGTTTTGACGTCGCTTCCACCCTGCAATGGTATGGAGCTGGGTGGGGGGGCCATCTTCCCCTCACTCAGCTCCATAACACACACGAAGAAGGCCCCTCTCCCGCCACCGATAGAAGTGATCTCGCAGTGAACCTGCCACAGAGACCACTTTTATCTGAAAGCCGTCCGCCCGCTCTTGAAGGGGATACCTGGGTTATGGTAGCTAGCTGCTGCCATAACAACGATATTCCTCTTCAAACAGCTGACATATAATGACGGAAGGCGGTTGGCAAGTGGTTAAAAAATAAACCTGGATGTCCTAGCTCCACAGAAGAAACTCTACTGAATCATGTAAGTGGTTCTTGGAAGCAACCTAAAGTGGAATTCAGACACATTATCTGGTCACAGAATGTCACAGAGGTGCAGAGATGAGTTATTTACACAAAGTCATGCACCCAGCTAGCCCTCTCAGTTTGGCGAATATTGGAATTTACAGAATTTATTTCAATTTGTTTCTTCAGTCAGATGCCTGGATATAATTCTGATGTATATATTTCACATTAATATATATTAACCATCCAATAGTTCATTGTTGCAATGAGTGTTGCTTTCAGTTTCTATGTTTTCCAAATTAAGCAGGATGAGATTAAGGCACACCCATATTGGAACTTGAATGGAATCCAAATAAGCGCACTTTCGTTTTTCCTTGAATTTGTTGGTAAGGAATTTGAAGTGTTGACCCTTTATCTTTACCACCTTAGGACTAGAAATACAAAAGTGCATAATTGTAGTGTTTGATTCTATTCACATAATTAATGAATATATAATTATTGATTAATTACGTAACCAATACATAAATTATTATTCATGCATATTGATTTACCAGTTTCTCCAACTGATTTACTTTAGATCCTACCTTGCAGGTATTGAAAATCTGCCTAATTGCAATCAATGAAAATGAGTGAGGGTTGCTGTGGTGCCCTATCACACAAGAGGGTATCTTGCCATAAATATACTTTTTTTTAATGGCTCTCATTTGATGGGCAATTAAACTAACCTGATACATTGTATATTGCTTTAGCATGCTGCTTTAGCCACAATATGAAGGGTAATCCAAAAAAACAATTGTAAAATACAACATGTAGTAACCTATAACAGCCAATCAGGTTGCAGTTTATGATTGTTTACTGGAAGTTATTGGTCACCTCACATTAGATGTTGTAGTTGATCTCTGCATTTTCTGCAGAAGATTCCAAGCAAGTTCTCATTGGTTTTACAGTGATAAATGTTGATACAACATGCGGTTTAGCACAGTTTTGCTGCAGCTTTTGCAACATCAGAGACTTTCCTAAGTCCTTTTAATAAGAAACTTGCCAAACCACACATTTTCCTCAAAGGGGAAATGAAAGCAGATGTTATCAGGCTTCCTATATCATATGCTACTTGGACTGGGTACATAGACTATTGGGCAGTACTAGATTTCTCAATAAGGTGTTTCATTTAATGGCATTGTTTGTCGTTCTAGGTCAGTGCAATGGTTTACTTTTTATTACTTTACAGACCTGCTCTAAATGCAAATTTGCTTTGAGGACTGAAATGCCATAGGATCATTCCTGTCTATTTATATCAGAAGCTACAAGACCGGTTTTTATGAACTATAACATGCAGCTTAAAAGTTAAGGGCTGCCAGTAACCTTAGAACTGTATTGTTAGACTTCATAAGAGTTTTCTTACACAGGTTTCCAGTGTGCAAACTGCAAAGGAGATAGGCTTGTTCTGTGGTACAAATGTTGTCAGGTATTGATAAGAAATGAAGGCTGCTTCATAGTTGACATCTTATTGAGAACCTTATCAATATATTTTTCATAGTCATTGACAGAGTGGTGACTTCCTTAGTTAATGATGAACATGTTCAGGGATCAACAGATAAAGAGTCTAGATTATGATTTATTATTGTACCTTGTCTGTTTCACCTCATTGAACTTCCAAGGAGAAGGGACTATTGGGACAGTAGATAAAAAGTGGTGGTGCATGCAAATTTGGAAGGCTGTTGATTAGGGTGCAGTGATTGGGATATCCAACTCAGATCTTCATATCTATGATTGCATATCATTTTTGTACATACTTCTAACACTCAAGCCAGTGCAGTCCAAAGAGTGAGCCTCTACAGCCATATGAGTTGCTATAGCCCCACTGTGTAAGAGAAGTAATATAAAAAAAAAAACATATATCCATTGTCCGAACACTGCAGACACCAGTCCCATTGTCCTACTATACACTTTTGGACGTGGTGTATGGGCACTTGGCAGGAATCAGGACTTCTTACCATATGCCTACATAATGCCACCAAAGTTGCAGTATAATTAAGCCTTCGTGATCATGGAGGACCACAGTTGGAAAATGGTAGCCAAAAGTTACTCAAGGGACAAAGAGGCAGTGGTGGTAAACTAAACTAAGGTAAACTAATTGCTGATACAAGGCTTATTTTTCTGTTTCCGAGCTCCTTGCCAGAGCTTTATCAGTGTTTTGTCTGGCTCTGTTTCATGACCCTGACAAATTGGAGTAACTTCAGTAAGCAATGCAATTCATGCACAAGTTTGTGGATAATGAGTTATTTATAAATGATCTAGTGTCCAACTTTTGTTTTTATTTGTTGTATCAAAAAAATTAAAGGTTACAAACCAGTTAGCAGCAACTAGGTGGATTAGGCATTAGCAGGTTTTAGGTGTATCCATAACAGGAAAAACACTGTTTTCATGAATAGGCTTATTTAATAAAACACTGTAAGAATCAATTATGATATGCATTTGTATAAAAATCAGAGATGATAGCTGTCTGACTGCTTATTCAATGACAAACACCACCCAAATATAATATTTTGATTTTAGGTGGGTGACAGTTGGTTTTGACTTCTTGTAATCTCTTGGAAACTGTAGGGTCTCTGTCCCACCTTGGGTCATACCAAAGGTATCATGTTTTGCATCCGGACACCAGATATCTATTTATTCTGCATTAGAAAGTTCATATTAATAAAGAGATTTGGGACTTGGCTTTCCAATGTCCCCAGCAGCTGGAGAAACTGATAACCTTTCTGGGGAGCCCCCAATACACTAGTATGTGACATAACTTGCCAACAAACACTCAGGACTGAAATATCATATGTACAAAGACTTTGCTTTTGACAAATCCTCAGAATTTGTCAATGTTCAAACAATGAAGGTAATTATTGCACACAGGGGGGTTATTTACTAAAACTGGAGAGTGAAAAATCTAGTGCAGCTCTGCATAGAAACCAATCAGCTTCCAGGTTTTATTGCCAAAGCTTAATTGAACAAGCTGAAGTTAGAAGCTGATTGGCTACCGTGCACAGCTGCACCAGATTTTGAGTGCTCCAGTTTTAGTAAATCTCCCGCATTGTGATTCTGTTCTTGCATGTAGACAGCAAGCTATTTAACTCTGATAATTCAGGTGATGCATTTACATTTAGAGCACTCAGAAACACTAGCAATGAGCAATGCATATACTTATGAAAGTTTTAATAAAAAACGAAAATAGTAAAAATCAAATAGTGTAATACAAAAGAAAATAAATCCATTTCTAAAAGAGTTAGCAGCAAGGAAATGTGAATAAAGCACACGTTTGTGGACTGTGAATAATTGCAAGCAGACTGTCCAGCAATAAAATCGTCCGTTAAAGCTTTTAGAAAACAGACACCCACCCTTGCACCCGTTAAGATATTGCAAGAAAATGCACCATACCTGTTTGATTTCATTTGTGAAGTAAACGTAAGTGAAAATGAAAAACCCAGCCTGAAATACAAATGACACAAGGACAAATCCACACAGAGCATAAGAGTTGGAGCCAGCTACAGCTATCATGTTGACAGAGGGAGTAGGGAAATGCCTGTGTGGAATATGTCAGCAAACCGCCCTAGTTATGTTTACAAGCTGGAGGGGAGGAGAGTTTGTTAGAAACACTCCTGCCCTTTCGTTTCTCTCAGTAATGGAAGCCCTAAAACTGCTTTATAGGAAAGGCTCAACAGTCAACTCCATAACAGACTGTGCTCCATAACTGTAAGGCCCCATTCACGCTAATGTGAATTCTGCATCTACCATCACGCTGCAATGAACGACAATGGAAATCACATTATTCTCTAAGGTGCCCATTCACATCAGTTCAATATGGTGGTGCGATTTTTGAAAGGGTGCAGGTGCTTCTTTTGATGCAGCAAATTGCGTTTGCCTTCAATAGGAATGCTGAAAAACACATACATGCATTTTTGTTGGTGCATTTACAAATTGTGCTTTACAAAAACCTCCTCCTACAAAAAATATATGAAACATGAACACGCATAAAAATGTGTGTAAAAACGCAATGTGCTATTTCTGCCACTGCCCACAACTGATCATTGTCAGGGGCATTAGCAATTGGTCAAGTTGAATAATTTTTACCTCTATTGTTTTTTCAGAATTAGGCCTATTACACATGGGCCGAATGCCAGGTGACATTGGCCGGTTCAATAAAAAACGTCCAACATTCAGGCCGTGTGTATGGCAGCCGGTCTGACAGAAGCCGGCAATTCAGCTGGCTTCTGTCAGACATGCATTCTGGAAAACCAGCGACCAATGGCTGAGCGCACTGACCAGTGTGTTTTGGTGGGGGGGGTGTGCCCCTGTCAGAACACAATAGCTCAGCGGGGGATTGTTACTACATCGGCTTTGACCAGAGCTGGGCCGAGTATGCAGCTTCTTTATCTTTTAGGCTCCATTTACACTTGTATGAATCCAAAGTCGCCCGAATTACAGTGCGACTTCGAGTGTGACTTTGATCTGACTTTACACTCTCTGGCACTAAGTTGCATCAAAAGTCGCATCAAAGCAGTGCAGGGACCTTTTCAAAGTCGCTGCGACTTTAGGTCGCACAGATCGGAATGGGTGACATTGGAAACAATGGGCTGACAAATATAATGTAACTTTATGGGGTTGATTTACTAAAACTGGAGAGTGCAGAATCTGGTGCAGATGTGCATGGTAACCATTTAAGCTTCTAACTTCAGCGTGTTCAATTTACACATGTGCACACTGAAATATTTTGTTTCGGAATTTCGTTTTCATCCAAAAAATAAATGTATTTAATTACTCCCGAAATAGATTTTTTTTTTTTTGTTTCGTTAAAAAATGCATTCGTCCGAAAATCCGAAATAATTAAGGTCGAATCTGTCACTGAAGGCTTATGGTGTCTGTCAAATGTTCTAAGAAGATTCGATGGAATAGCTTGTAGGCGGAAGATTCGATGGAGCAGCTAAACTGTACGACGCTGCAATCGTACATTTCTGGTCGAATGTTCCGCCTTCATGCTATAGTAGAATTCTAATGTTGTATGACACTAGTAATAATTATATTTATTAATCAGTGAACCAACATTAGAATTCTTCTATAGCCTATGGGCGGAGCATTTGACTATAAATGTCCACTCGCAGCGACTGCTTTGTCGAATCTTCATGTCGAATCTTCATGTCGAATCTTTTCTCTCTATGTCGAATAATCTTGGACTAATAAGTTAGGCACATTTGACCTTTTTTTCTATTGTATCTATAATGTGGAATCTTTTCTCTCTATGTGGAATCTTTTCTCTCTATGTAGAATAATCTTGGACTAATAGAGCTAAGGTTAGGCACATTTGACCACAGGTTTAATGGACACAGATTGCTATTGTCAGCGTCATGTCGAATCTCCTATCTATATCGAACTGTTGTCACAGCGAAAAACGAAAATAAAGCATTTGTTTATGTCGGATTTTTCGGTTTTCGGATTCTGAATGTTCGTTATCGTTTGTTAAAACGATAACAAAAATACCCGAAATTCGGAGGAAAATGCATTCGGACGAAAACTAATGCATATGTCTAGTTCAATTAAGCTTTGACAAATATACCTGGAAGCTGATTGGTTTCTATGCAGAACTGCACCAGATTTTGCACTCTCCAGTTTTAGTAAACCAACCCCTATGTATACAAAGTCCTAATCCTTGCCTATACAGGGGGTCCCCGAGTTACGAACTCGTTAGGGACTGCCCGCCTGTAGGGAAGTCGGAAATGTTCGTAAGTCGGCAGACCGACAAATACGGAGATTTCCGGACATTTCCGATGTTCCGTCTAATGCCGTTCTGCGCATGTGTGGCAAATTACGGACATTTCCGGCATTTTCCGAGGCTCCGTATGGCCACGCATGCGCAGAACGGCCGAAAGACGGCGAAAAACAGCAAAAAATGGCGGAGGGTCCCCGCAGCGCCCCGTTCGTAAGTAGGGGTTGTTCGTAGGTCGGGCGTTCGTAAGTCGGGGACCCCCTGTATCCCCTTTTTAAGCTGGCTCCATGACTGCTGTCCCAGGTATCCTGTTTCAGGATGGCTCCTTTCTCATGCAGCATCCTATGGAGCCACCCTTGCATGCAGGAACCAGAGCTGTGTCCCCCTACACTGTGTGCATCAATAGAAATATACAGCTCATTGCCTAGGTTATGAACATCTTAATCATGCTCATATAGCCTCCCTAGATCTAGGAGAGTTAATAATAGTGATTGAAGTGGAGAAATATGGTCACTGCTATAAAGGAATGATTTGGGATAATTATATGAGAAGAAAGTGAGAAGTGGATGGGGAAAAGCTGTCAAAAGGGGGAGTAGGGGGCAGTATGAGCAAGGGAGGTACATGGGAGAGAAAAAAAAGGGGGGTAAACAATTCAGGAAGGGTATTGGCTAAGGGGAATTTGATTCACAGGGAAAATTGCAGGGTGCTGGTGGGTTATAAGAAGCCAGAAATAACCTCTCATTATGAGGTGGTTGTTATTTTTAATAGCTTTTAAGAGGTTTTCTAAGGCCCCTTCCACACTGGGGCGGTTTTCAGGCGGTACAGCGCTAAAAATAGCCCCTGTATACCACCTGAAAAAAACGGCCCCATTCTCTCCAGTGTGAAAGCCGGCGGGCTTTCACACTGGAGCGGTGCGCTAGCAGGACGGCAAAAAAAGTCCTGCTAGCAGCATCTTTGGAGCGGTATAGGAGCGGTGTGTTCACCGCTCCTATACCGCTCCTACCCATTGATTTGAATGGAACACCGCTGTAAAACCGCGGCAATACCGCCGCAAAGCGCTGCTACGGCGGCGCTCTGCGGGGTATATTAACCCTTTTTCGGTGGGTAAAACCGCACCGCGAGCGGCTGAAACCCGCGGGCAAAACGACGGTAAAGCAGCGCTAAATATAGCGCTGCTTTACCGTCATCGCGGCTCCCGCCCCAGTGTGAAAGGGGCCTAATTCTTTTCAGAAGCCCAACAGATTTTAATAAGTATCTAATGCCAAAAGTTCTATGCTCAGGAGTTGGTGATCATTATTTATTGATATTTTGCAGAGTTCATAAATTCAGACCAGCATACCCAGGAACTGTGCTACGAGTACCAATTCTACTGTTCTTGTTAATTCTTGCACACCAGTCCTAAGTCTGGTTGAGTAAAACAGGGTATACATGAACCAAAAATTGGTCAGTTCAGCAGGAAACGGCAGACTTTCGGTCCATGTGGTTCGAGTCTGCTCTGTCAGAGTACAATAGCTCCGTGGGAGAGATCCTTGCATCACACATTGTTTATGTTGATACTGGGATCTGTAAAAAAAAAATAATGTGTATACTCTGCTTAGTCAGCTTGTGAGCAAGTGCCATGGAATACACATTCTTGCAGTGTTAATCAACTGTTAAGGGACTGTATGTATTGTTTTGGCTGAGGTTTGTGTGAAGTAGAGGATATTGTGCATGTGTGAAATAAAGTAGTGTTGCTGTGATTTTTGTAGCTGAGGTACCATAGACCAGAACTGTACAATGAAGGGGCATTACCATGAGATATAGAGGAAAGAGGTGCTACTGCAAATGAAATATAGCAATTAAGACAACTTATCTAATCTGTTGATCAATGTTGCCCCCTATCTGTCTGCAGCCTGTCGACCACCATGAGGTAATCCAAGACCTGGTTGAAAACATCTGGCTCACTGTCATCCCACTGTCTATGCTAGTCCAAAAGTAGATTGTTTGGTTTGTTCCCATAATTACCTTAAAGTAAACCTTCCTAATAGAGAAACATGTAGGCTACCATTGCTGACCTCCTTTGGACAATGTTAGTGGCTTTGCTACTATGCTGACCCATTGGCCTTTTATGCTGAGTGAGTTTTTCATCTGGAACATGTTTGAAGATATTGAAAGTCAGAAACCTTGATCTGCATACATATACTGGGAAATTAACTCAAAGTATTGAAGTAAGAGGGTTGTTACACGAGCCAAGAAACTAACATTTGAAGAATGAGAAATCAGTATTGGCAGACTTTGGGGTTAATATACTAAAACTAGAGAGTGCAAAATCTGGTCCAGACCTGCATAGAAGTCAATCAGCTTCCAGATTTGATTGTCAAAGCTTAAAGTGGTTGTAAAGCCACTTGTAAAGTCTCTCCAATCCCTTTGCTAGATAATGCTATGTTCCCCAGTGTGTGTGATTTTTTTTTTAAAAGCTGCTGTGTACCTTTTTCCATATCGCCGATCCCCACTCACGTGACCACCCGGCCCTCTCCTCTCCAGGCTGACAGCTACAGTGGGAGAGGCCGAGAACCGATGAAATTAGTTGGGAGCAGGAGAAGAGAGGAGGAGAGAGCTGGGCGGTCATGTGAGCACCGATCGATGCTATGGAATAAGGTACACAGTGGCTTATTTAAAAAAAAAATCACACACTGGGGAACATAGCATTATCTAACAGAGGGTACTGGATAGACTTTACACTGTTATTCTATCATCAGGAGGGGAGGATCCAGGAGCTGACAGGCAGGGAGGGGAGGGGGGACAGGACAGAGGAGAGCTGCAGATGACGGAGGCATGTAAACTGTCCATGGTGTCAGGGCTCAGCAGCCAGGATAAACCATGGTCAGTTTACAAGGGGGAGGGCAGCACCAGGCAGGATCAGCCAGGTATTTCAGGTGATACACAGGGCCAAATGACACAGCACAAGCACTGTGCTGTATAACATGCTTTGAAGGATCTATTATCTTTTTTTTTTTTTTTTTTTAGGGTTACAAACACTTTAATTGAACAAGCTGAAGTTATAAACTGGTTGGTTATCATGCACAGATGCACCATATTTTGCACTTTCTAATTTTAGTAAATCAACCCATTTGTGTTTTTCTTAGGAAATGTTTACTGTACTGTTATATTATGGGACAAGATTATAAAACGTACAGATTCAATAAGGAAACAATAGCATATGTAATTGCTTTCTAGTCATACTGTTATATTGTCAGAAAAAAAATCCATGATTTGGGGAAATCACCTCTGGAAAGCTCCAGCTGTTCAGGGTATTTATGTCACTGTGTTTTTAGAGACTTTGTTTTTATTAGTCCAAACATTTGGAACACACAGATAAGACTGGCGAGTATAATAATTATACTAACATTTACCAGCCTCTTGATAAGAGAAATAACCTTCAGATAATGAGCAAAGTGAACTATTACTGGTAAATATGTATAAAGCTGCATGCATTAGAATTATTAGAATCTCTGTCTACAAACTGTCTATAAACTTAATACCTACAATATAATAATAATAATAATTACTATATACAGTTAAAATTCACATATACATACTGAAGTGATATATATATATATATATATATATATATATATATATATATATATATATATATATATATATTACTGTCACTGGATAGGGGCAAGAATGGTGGACATTGAGTTTTTATCACAGTATGATTGACAAGTTGTGAATGATTCAGTTTTTATATAGGATTTATGTGTTTTTGATATAATACATTTTGACTTTTTGTACTTGCACAGTGGGCTGTGTATTTCCTTTCCTCTTTTCCTTATCCCCTTTTATGTCGTTGGAGTCGGTTGAGCCCAAACAGGGTTTTTATTATAAGTTTTTGATGATATGATACCGAGAGCTCCCACTCCAATCCTTTTCCCCCCTCTCTCCCCTTTTTGCAGTTTCAAGTGTATAGGTGTTTGTTTATATATTTATAGATGTATTCATAGCTGGCACTAGCAGGGATTTGAACCTTGAGGGATCCTTATTTTTAGTTCTCCACATACACATACTGCCAGTGGGGAACATAAATATTGTTATGGCTCCCCACTGAAGCTTAAAAAGCACATAATGTTACATGCTAAATCTTATTAGTTGCTTGGGGTAACTCACTTTGCACTTAAAGGGATTGTCACTGGAAGCTTGGCTATGAGGAAGCATAGATTCCTGTTTTTTAAATAATATGCATAGGTTTTTATCTTCCTCCGGTGTGCGGCTGTCCAGAGTTCTTCTGATACTTCATAGTATTGTACCTAGTTATAAGAAAATATTTAAACTATCCCCACAAGTGTGAAATAAAAAATATCTGGTAACATATCCGCACACATTTCACTGTAATCGCTGGAAAATCTGGAGAATTCAGGTATTCCAGCCAAAATCTATGAAAATTGTGAAACGTTTAATTAAATTTGAATACAGACCTGTGTGTACTATTAAAATAACTATTTGCAAATTTGATAATTACAATTGTATTTTAAAAATGTAATGGAAAATGTATTTGTTTTGCCAGCATAATTGTGTCTTAAACAACAGAGGCATTGGGGGTGATTCAATAAAAGCATTTGCAACACTTTTCTGGTGGTATAGTCCCTTTAAGAAGGTCCATGTCCATTTCATGAAAGCCATGTGACAAGTGTGTTAAGAGTTCCAACATGTCCAACAGATTCAGGCAGTTCTTATTTGCGACACTTTCACAATGCACCATTATGGCTAAAAAGAATTACCTCCAGTTCATAGATAAGGAAACTGGAGAGCAGGGCTCCATCCACACACACCCTCCAAATCACATCAAATAGTGGGTGTGTTCAGTCAAATTTCACAAACAGTAGGAGGGTCTTAAAGGGGTATTAAATACCAGGATTGCATTACATACAGAGTGCAGAGTTCAGGGGGGTTACACACAGAGTGCAGAGCTGTCACTTGTAAACACAGAAACCGGACTTCTGTGTTTACAAGTGATGAGCAGGCCCCCCCAAGGGTCTGAGCCAGAGGTGGTGGAACTGAGTTCCACCAAGTTCCCCTTGAAAAAAAGCCCTGCTGGAGAGTCATTAAGACCGACTCTAGGGGGTTGATTTACTAAAACTGGAGAGTGCAAAATCTGGTGTAGCTGGGTATGGCAGCCAATCAGCTTCTAATGCCAGCTTGTTTTCTTGTTTTTTGGTTTCTTTGCAGAGCTGCACCAGATTTTGCACTCTCTAGTTTTAGTAAATCTATGTTGGTGCACAAAGACAGTCCAGAGTGCTCAGAGTGCGGCCACAGCATGTATGCATCTTTACCCCCCTGTCACTAGTTACTAAGGTGCTGTCAGCTACACATCATCACTGGTTGCTAGAACGCTGTTGGCTACACAGCATCCTACCCAGAACTACACACAGTTGACAGCATCCTGGCAACCAGTGACCTGAGGGCTAAACATGCACAGAGATCGAAGTGTCCTCAGTATTGACACTTCAGCCTCAGTACTGCCCTTCTAACTTTATGTTCCTGTTTGCAACTGATACATCTGTTGCAGGCACCGGTGTTTGTAGTGTGGAGGCACAATGTGACTCTGAGGCTGGGTTCACACCATTGTAAATTGGATGTGGGTTCCCTGCATCCAATTCGCAATAGCAGGAGATTTTGACCTGCTCTCTATGGAGCCGGTTCACATGTCTCCGATGTGGCTCCAGTATAGATTTGCACAGGAGCCCTGTGTGTCTTTTAGTTTGTTTCAGGTCCGAATTCAGCCAAAAATTTGGGCTTAAATCGGATCTGAAATGGTGAACCAGGACGCACTGGAACCCTGCTGTGTCCCGCATGTGGTGATGGTGTGAACCTAGGGTGACCACATTTCCAAACTGCCATTCAGGGACCCCCCCCCCCCCCCCCCGCACCCGCCCAAAAAAGATGGTTTTTGATACTTTTTTTTGCCAATTTTTGCGGGGAAAAAAGTAAACAGTGGTAACCAGTTTAGACAGGTGGTATGAACGGAGGGGGACACGGCGGAAGAACGGAGGGGGACAGCAGAACAGAGGGGGACACGAAGGAAAAACGGAGGGGGACACGGCGGAAGGACGGAGGGGAACACGGCGGAAGAACGGAGGGGGACACGGCGGAAGAACAGAGGAGGAAAGCAGAACGGAGGGGGGGACATGGCGGAAGAACGGAGGGGAACACGGCGGAAGAACAGAGGGGGAAAGCAGAACGGAGGGGGGGACACGGAGGAAGAACAGAGGGGGACATGGCAGAAGAACGAGAACGGAGGGGGACAGCAGAACAGAGGGGGACGTGGCGGAAGAACGGAGGGGGACGTGGCGGAAGAACGGAGGGGGACGTGGCGGAAGAATGGAGGGGGACGTGGCGGAAGAACGGAGGGGGACGTGGCGGAAGAACGGAGGGGGACGTGGCGGAAGAACAGAGGGGGACACGGCGGAAGAACAGAGGGGGACAGCAGAACGGAGGGGGGACACAGAGGGGGACAGCAGAACAGAGGGGGACAGGACAGCAGCAGAATGGAGGGGGGACAGTAGTACACCAACCTACCTGTCCTGGAAGTTGGTCATTGTCTTCTGCTGTCTTCCTCCGAAATTGACTGCAGGTGCTTTGCAAATGTGCGGATCTCGTGGAGCCTGGAGGAGGGCTTGGACGAGGCTCAGGCTGGCTTGGCTGGCTGCTCAGCTCGTGTCTCTCTCTGGTGACTGGCGTCACTCAGTCTGTGCTGGCTGGCGGTGGCAGCTGATCTCCCTGGGGGCGCGCACGCTGGTCGTAGGGTGCGGGGCTGCGGGCGGGTACACTGCCACACACTGACTTCGGGAACTGCCCATGTGACTGTCAGCCCGCCCCTGAGGCCTCAGCTGAGGCGAGCTGACGTCACTGGTTACTAGACGCTGGGCGGCCGCTAGCCTAGCAACCGGACTGTATCAGAGAGAGTCTGTCAGACTGAGATGTAATGTTAATTAGCGGTGGCGGCCGGCGGCGGACGGGCGGAAGTCTGGTGGTCAGTCACTCAGTCACTGTGGGTTTTTTTTTCATTCCGGGACACTGTATTGTCCCGGAATGAAGCTCCCCGGGACACGGGACATTAAACTTAAATCCGGGACAATCCCGGGCAATCCGGGACACATGGGCACCCTATGTGAACCCAGCCTGAAGATTTTATTCCATGCTACAGTATTTTATGAATCTTAGGGATTGAATTTAAACCTTTCTATTGCAGAATAATTGGCTCATCCTAATGCACCCAAATGTCTGCCAGGACAAAGCAGAGAGTTGCTTTCTGTTACAGGTTTTCAGCTGTGTATCTGGAACCCATCAGTTTGCTGAAGTGTTTTTCACAATTCTAATGCATTTTTGTAATTCCAGAGGGAGTATGATCTCAGCAAACATCTAGAGTTCAGTGGCAGTGTAGGTAATACTAGAAGGGTCTAACAAAAAGCAAGATACTCCCAATGGCTTATACGCAGCATGCAAGTAATGAAAAATACTTGTTTTATATAAAAATATCGTTTTTTTTTTTTTTTCAATGGGTAAAATTGTATCAGTAAAAGTAGCAATAACAAAAAGGAAAGGGGATGGGAAGGGGAATATGTGGAAAAGGAGGAACAACAACAAGAGCTTGATATGCTCACGGTGGTCCACCATCCAGAAAATGGGCAGGGAGTGTAATATGTTGATTTATCCAGTATGTCAGAGCAGGCGGCTAGTTATACGTTCATCACAAGATTAGTGGTATCATCAGTTCCTCGCTATTAAAGCACCCACATGCTGCATTAACCACTTATGCCCCGGACCATTTGGCTGGCCAAAGACCAGAGCACTTTTTGCGATTCGGCACTGAGTCGCTTTAACTGACAATTGTGCGGTCGTGCAACGTGGCTCACACACAAAATTGACGTCCTTTTTGCCCACAAATAGACCTTTCTTTTGGTGGTATTTAATCACCTCTGCGATTTTTATTTTTTGTGCTATAAAAAAATAGCGACAATTTTGAAAAAAACTGTTTGGGCCGATACGTATTCTTCTATATATTTTTTTGTAAAAAATTGCATTTTTATTAATAATTTTTTTTTTTACTAGTAATGGCGGCGATCATCGATTTTTATCGTGACGGCGACATTATGGCGGACACATGGGACAATTTTGACACATTTTTGGGACCATTGGCATTAATACAGCGATCAATGCTAAAAAATTGCATTGATTACTGGAAAAATGTCACTGTAGGGGTTAAGTGTGTCCTAGGGAGTGATTCTAACTGTGGGGGGAGGGGCTGTGTGTGACACATCACTGATCACCGCTCCAGATTACAGGGAGTTGTGATCAGTGAGAGTGTCATTAGGCATCTCCCCATTCTTCCTCACCATGAAACGATCGTGGGTATCCCCGCGGACATCGAGTCCGCGGGACCCGCAATCCCGATAACGGAGCTCCCGGCGCGCGTGCCTGCAAGCCGCCTCTTAAAGGGCAACGTACAGGTACGTTAATCTGCCTGTACGTGCCCTTCTGCCGCAGTATATCTGCGTGAGGCGGTCGGGAAGCTGTTAAAAGAAACATACATACATATATATATATATATATATATATATATATATATATATATATGTATATGTGTGACTAAATTGACAGCTATCTCAAACCCCCAAGTAAACTGACCATATTTCAATATGGTCAGGAAAGGGATGGTAAATGTAGGGAGACATGTAGTGGATGAACATGGATATAGTGTCCCCAAAGTCACAGCCCTAGACCGGGTACATATACCCATCTGGGGGGGGGGGGGTCACAATTAGAACAGAGATGGATTTTTCGCTTACAGGTGACTTTCCCTCCTGGGCTAAATGAATCTATTTCATATTGTCCCTTTCTGAAAGGCTTTTCCTCAGAAAAAAAAAAAAAATATATATATATATATATAGAGAGAGAGAGATATATCTATCTATCTATCTATCTATCTATCTATCTATCTATCTATCTATCTATCTATCTATCTATCTATCTATCTATCTATCTATCTATATATATATATATATATATATATATATATATATATATATATATATATATATAGATAGATAGACATAGATAGATATAGATATATCTACATATATATCTATCTATATATATATATAGATAGATATAGATATGTCTACATATATATCTATATATCTATATATCTATATCTATATATACATATATATATATATATATATATATATATCATACACGCATTTGTGTCTCCTCCCACACTTGCATGTCTAAGTATGACCGCTTGTAGACAGAATTGGACTCCCTGGCTATTTTCTGGATGGTGGAGACCACCGAGGATGTGTTGTGACATTTTGTCTTTTTGCTCTGGCTTTTTAAATATTTCTCATACCAAAGGTTGGACCCTTTGATTTTGAATTGCTGCTTATACAGCCTCTTTATTTCCAATGATGATGATATTGATGTCAATATTGCTAATATTCTGTATTGCTATGTTATAGATGTCTGTATCCCCCTGAAGAAGATCGTATACGAAATTATGATTGAAACGCGGTGGGGTTACTCTAAACAGTCATATCCACACATATACCATTTGTGGATTTCTTTTTGTTAAATGATAATATGTTTGTTTTTTTGTGTACACCAGAGCTCTTGTTGTTGTTCCTC
Source organism: Lithobates sylvaticus (assembly GCA_028564925.1). Lineage (NCBI taxonomy): Eukaryota > Metazoa > Chordata > Amphibia > Anura > Ranidae > Lithobates > Lithobates sylvaticus. Next base: position 378,531,907 of record CM053028.1, on the reverse strand, counting down.
CTTTTCCACATGTTCCCCTTCCCATCCCCTTTCCTTTTTGTTATTGCTGCTTTTACTGATGCAATTTTACCAAATATTTATATAAAACAAGTATTTTTAATTACTTGTAAGCTGCATATAAGCCATTGGGAGTATCTTGCTTTTTGTTATATACATTATTGGGCTAGCAGCACGTTGTTTAGAATCAGGAGAGGTGGGTTCCACATTTTCTGTTTAATACTAGAAGGATCTTAACTTTCATTTTAATAATTAAAATGTATCAACTTTTTATTTTGTGTAGCTAGATTTATGGATATAATGATTATACTGTATTTTATTCAAACCTCATACATGAAAGTTGGTGCTTTCATTTATACACCCTTGTACTATATTACTTTAGCCCAAAAGAGTGGGTTAATTAAGAACTGCTGTGGAACTGCAAGCCCCAGCCCACACTTTTCTGAATCAAGAGAATAAAATACTGTATTTGTGTATGAGGATTTGATTGACAGCAGCAGGAACCTATTGGAAGTTTTTGCACATTACGATCGTTACAGAAACAAAAGATGTTTCTGTGAAATAGCACTCTATAAATTTTTCCTGGACAGAAAGCACATTTTATTAGCCCAATAGTCTGTACAAGAACACGTGGATTAACAAATACCTAAACGCTGATCATTTCATTGCCCTGTTTTTACAGTCTTGTTTTAGAAAGTGCCGTGTCATGGATTGGCCTCAAGCTCTTTAGCTCTCTATATATTAAGACCTTCCCAAGTAGTGCCCTTCCCAGATTAATGAGTGTATAAATTGAAGGTTGGGAAATATGCAGTTCAGCGTTTCTTAATCACTTCAGCCCCGGAAGGATTTACCCCCTTAATGACCAGGCCATGTTTTGCGATAGGGCACCACGTTACTTTAACTGGCAATTGCGCTGTCGTGTGACTCTGTACCCAAATAAAATGCATGTCCTTTTTTTCCTACAAATAGAGCTTTCTTTTGATGGTATTTGATCACCTCTGCAGTTTTTATTTTTTGGCTATAAACAAACATTTTTTTTTTTACTTTCTGCTATAAAACATACGCCAAAAAATTAAAAATCGAATTTCTTCATCAATCTGGGCCAATATGTACTTTGCTACATATTTTTGGTAAAAAAAACAATACAATAGGCGTATATTGATTGGTTTGAGCAAAAGTTATAGCGTCTACAAAATAGGGGATAGATTTATGGCATTTCTATTTTATTTTTTTATTTTTTTACTAGTAATGGCGATGATCTGCAATTTTTAGTGGGACTGCGTCATTGTGGCGGACAGATCAGACACCTAACTGACATTTTTCACACTTTTTTGGGAACCAGTGACATTATTACAGTGATCAGTGCTAAAAATATGCACTGACATTGTACTAATGACACTGGCAGGGAAGGGGTTAAGATCAGGGGCGATGAAAGGGTTAACTGTGTAGGGGGATGGACTGCTTGGGACAATACAGAGATCCGTCTTCCTGCATAGAAGAAAGACAGGATCTTTGTGTGATCCCCTTACAGAACGGAGATCTGCCTTGTTTACACAACACCATTCTGTCTCTGCGGGGAACGATCGTGAGCGACCGGGGGACATCGAAGCCTTGCTGATTGGCTCCCCCGCTAGCCAATGGGTGCGCATGCCCACAGAACGCCATGTTACGAGTCCGACGTACACCTACGGCGATTCTCGCAGCTGAGCCAACCTGCCGGAGTATAACACTGGCGGCTGGTCAGCAAGCGGGTAAAGTATATCTAAAGCCAAAACTAAAGTTCTGCTGTTACTCACTGTGAGCAGGCAGGCTCTTTGTTGTAGAAGAGACATGTAATGTCTCTTCTGTAATAAAATACACTTATCTGCCTGGTATCTGGTCTCTGGTATGTGAACTGAGCTGCACATAGGCAGCTCAGCTTACAGTGGTGGCTTGATCCCTGTGTGCTGGGATGACTGACTTTTGCACATGACTTCATTTCATGCTAGCCAATGAAGATAGTCAAAGGCCTGCATGCAGAAGAAGGGCTCATGTTCATGGGCGTCCGCAGAACTTTTTTCAGGGGGGGGCATCATTTTAAGGTCTGGTCGTGTGATCTTACCTGTGTCAGTCAACAGCGGCTGCAGGGGAGAAAGCGCTTGGCGACGGCTGATTATGCCTGATGAGGTGATGTCACCCATAGGTTCCCATGTCACAGTTGTTATTGGTGCTCCCTCCTCTCCCCTGCATACGCTGCTGGATCACACAGGTGAGATAACATGACCAGATTGGAACAGTCTGAAAATAGGTTAGTCTGCATAGGTGTTAGGGGTAAGGGGACGGGGGCAGTTTTTAAGGCTAGCGCAAGCTGGAAATCTACTTTCAATCTACCCTCCCTATTGGTGGCTTGTGGCAGTGTTAAAGCAGAGCTCCACCCAAAAGGGGAAGCACCACTTGTTTGCACCCTCCCCCCTTCCACTGCCACATTTGGCACTTTTTGGGGTAGAGAGTGTACCTGGTTTTGCTGTGGTGATCTGAGCCACATGCAAAACCATGCAAAATATGCTGCGAGCGACCACAGCAAGTAAAGGTATAAATAAACATACAATTAGGCAATCAATCAATTACAAAAAATAAATAAAAAAATACACCTGCATGGTGCAGCATTGGCTTAAGACAGTGGAGATTTTAAAATCTGTATGGACACAATAGCATCTTTATGCTGTTGTGCCCATATAGCTGCTTTTGTGCCCATATAGATGCTGGTGTGCCTCAATAGCAGTTATATGGGCACAATAGCATAAAGATGATAAAAGAGGAATGCATCTCCAATGGTTGAGATGCAGGATCTTTCATTCTTTTACCAGTGTAGGACCCACTAATTAAGGGGTACTTTGACGCAGTAAGTGGGCTGCCATATAGTGTGACCAAATCCCCATATTTTTTGAATATATTCAGGTGTTTTTAAATAGCCTTGCAGGATTTAAATGTAATTTTTGTATATGTGCAAGACACATTACAAGAGACGGTCAGAGACTGCAGACATGCTACAGGAGAGGGTCAGAGACTGCAGACATACTACAGGAGAGGGTCAGAGACTGCAGACATACTACAGGAGAGGGTCAGAGACTGCAGACATACTACAGGAGAGGGTCAGAGACTGCAGACATACTACAGGAGAGGGTCAGAGACTGCAGACATACTACAGGAGAGGGTCAGAGACTGCAGACATACTACAGGAGAGGGTCAGAGACTGCAGACATACTACAGGAGAGGGTCAGAGACTGCAGACATACTACAGGAGAGGGTCAGAGAGTGCAGACATAATACAGGAGAGGGTCAGAGAGTGCAGACATAATACAGGAGAGGGTCAGAGAGTGCAGACATAATACAGGGGAGGGTCAGAGAGTGCAGACATAATACAGGGGAGGGTCAGAGAGTGCAGACATAATACAGGAGAGGGTCAGAGAGTGCAGACATAATACAGGAGAGGGTCAAAGAGTGCAGACATAATACAGGAGAGGGTCAGAGAGTGCAGACATAATACAGGAGAGGGTCAGAGAGTGCAGACATAATACAGGAGAGGGTCAGAGAGTGCAGACATAATACAGGAGAGGGTCAGAGACTGCAGACATAATACAGGAGAGGGTCAGAGACTGCAGACATGATACAGGAGAGGGTCAGAGACTGCAGACATGATACAGGAGAGGGTCAGAGACTGCAGACATGATACAGGAGAGGGTCAGAGACTGCAGACATGATACAGGAGAGGGTCAGAGACTGCAGACATGATACAGGAGAGGGTCAGAGACTGCAGACATGATACAGGAGAGGGTCAGAGACTGCAGACATGATACAGGAGAGGGTCAGAGACTGCAGACATGATACAGGAGAGGGTCAGAGACTGCAGACATACTACAGGAGAGGGTCAGAGAGTGCAGACATACTACAGGAGAGGGTCAGAGAGTGCAGACATAATACAGGAGAGGGTCAGAGAGTGCAGACATAATACAGGAGAGGGTCAGAGAGTGCAGACATAATACAGGAGAGGGTCAGAGAGTGCAGACATAATACAGGAGAGGGTCAGAGACTGCAGACATGATACAGGAGAGGGGTCAGAGACTGCAGACATGATACAGGAGAGGGTCAGAGACTGCAGACATAATACAGGAGAGGGTCAGAGACTGCAGACATGATACAGGAGAGGGTCAGAGACTGCAGACATGATACAGGAGAGGGTCAGAGACTGCAGACATAGTACAGGAGAGGGTCAGAGACTGCAGACATGATACAGGAGAGGGTCAGAGACTGCAGACATAATACAGGAGAGGGTCAGAGAATGGATGTATGGCTGAACTCAGTGTAAAAGTGTATAGTAGGGCTGCGCTACTCTACTTAAAGCAGCTCTTCAAGATTAAGTTAGTAATCCTCCTTTTAAAGTACAACCAAGTGCCAGAAGACAGCAACACATCCACTTTCCAAAATTCAAATGGTCTTACAGTGACCTGGTCAGGATTAGTGGAGAAAAGTAAACAGTTAATGAGTCTGTGAAGCTTCTAGCCTGAATCAGCAATAAATCATCCAAAAAACATCAAACTGCAGCACACAGAGCTCTGGCTTAATAGCTGAGCTGAAATGGTTAACAGCCAAACGTGTGACCCCTCACTGGACACAGAATGCCAGCCAGCTGCAGCGTCTCCCAGAGATCTTATCAGCAGGTTAGGAAGCTAAAAAAAGAGAGTACAGAGCCAGACAAGAGGGAGGGGAGGCTGATCAGTAACCTGCACACTGACAAGGCAAAGATTTCTGGATGACAGCGGCCTGCCAGCATTACATATGACATTACTCTGTGTGCTGCAGGATTAGTTTTGCTGTGGTCATACCATCCTCTATCTCCTCGGCTTCAGGTACTGTGTATCTCCCTCCCGACGCCCCCATTCATCCCCGATCCAGCACCTCTGTACATTTAAATGTGGCGGGCTGCAGGGGGGGGGTTACACTGTCTGCTGCATGATGGTTATTTGCTCCTCCGACCCTCGCTGCTACACATTTCCTCAGCCAGCCCCTCCTCCTGTTCACTGCACAGCCGTGCTTCTCGCTCAGCTGTTCTTTAAAAAAAAAAAAAAAAAAGTTCCAGAGCTCCTAGCTGACAGCGGCCCCGATTCCAGGGGGGGGCACTTGACCCCCCTTGCCTCTATCTGCGGACGCCCATGCTCATGTTTATTTTTTTTAAATAGCAAATATGTTATCCTTACCTGCTCTGTGCAATGATATTGGGCAGAGTGGCCCACACCTCTTCTTCTTGGTTCTCTGCCAAAGCTCTAGGCACCCCTCATAGGAAGCCGTTTCCTATGGTGATGCACCTGCAGGCTCACTCATGAGCTGGGCTGCTTGTGCCCATTGACACACACAGTGCTGCTCAGCTCTGCCCCAAGCCCCATTCCCTCCTCACAGGATTTAATTGACAGCAGCAGGAGCCAATAACTCCCACTGCCTCAACAAAGCCTGTAAGAGCGGAAAGAGGGGAAAGAGTCGCTACAGATGGCCACATTGCTGGATCAGGTGAAAACTCAGGTAATATAAAGTATAACGTTTTTTTACTTTAATACAGGTAATGCATTAAATTGGTTGTAAAGGCTCAATGTTTTTTTACCTTTATGCATTCTTTGCATGAAGGAAAAAAAAAAACTCATGTGTGCAACAGCCCCCCCCCCCCCCAGTCCCCCCAGCCTTACTTACTTACCTGAGCCCCATCTTGATATAGCGATGTACATGAGAGCAGCGTGTCTCTTCCTTCTCATTGGCTCTCGCTACTGTCAGTCATAGCCACTAAGCCAATCTCTAAAAAGGGGGTCTGGATGAGCCGTGCCTTTATCACTTTAAAATGTCTATAAACCCCATCCATTAAATCTTACTTAAAGAGGAGGGCCGGGCAAAAAAAAAAAAATTAAAAGTCAGCAGCTACAAATACTGCAGCTGCTGACTTTTAATAATCGGACACTTACCTGTCCCGGGGTCCAGCGATGCGGGGGAACGAGACCCCCCCCTCGTTCCCCGCTCCGCTCACGACGCCGGCATTCTTAATGTGGGAACCCGGCTGGGCTTCACAGCCGGGCACCCACTGCGCATGCGCGAGCGGCGCCGTGCGCCGTGATTCGACGCTCACTCATCTGGGACACATGACATGTCCCAGATGACTGTGCGTTGCCTACAGGAAGTGACTTTTAGCCCGGGCAATGAAGGTGGCAGACTTCGAGGGACCCCCTAGCAACAGGCATTTAGAGGTGAGTAAAAAAAAATTTTTTTTTTCCAATTTTTTTTTTTTAATTTTTTTTATGATTTTTAAGCCCCTTTTTGTTTTTTGGTTGCAACCCCACTTTAAGCACATAAGTCTGTAGTGTTTACTTATCTCTCGCCAAAGCTCTGCGTGCTGTGTCTTTCTGCTGCTCCGCTCCTCTGTCATCAGCATGATAACTTCTGACAAGCTCTCCGACACAGGAGATAAAAGCAGCTGAATATTTGTGTCAGGGACTGAGCTTAAAGGTAGATTAGCAGAGAGCTTGTCTATTCAGACTGTAGCTCTGCAAGTTTCTTCATTCCTTTGCCTATGTGGAGGGGGGGGTGCCTTTCCTCCAATCATCTCACACACAGTGTATTCCCAGACTCCCCTCCCACTGCTGAAAGTGGAAACAAAATTTGTAACACAATGTATACTTTCTAAACAGTGTAGAAAGAGAAAGACAGCAGATGTATATGTAAAACGTATCTAGGGATATTTGTTTCATCTCTGTGTATCATCTGAGGCTGTTCACTTCACTGGGTATAGGAGAGGGTTTATATCCACTTTAAGATTAAAAAAATGTCTAGCTTTTGGGACCACTTTATAATGCCTATTAATGTTTTATTTTTTTTATTTTTTTGCTGTCTTTATCCAATTAGGGCAATTCTCTTTCTCTTCTTTGAGATACCTCCAGACTAAATCAGCATTACTAAGACATTTGGCTTGCTGCAACCAAATCCTGCTTCTGAAGAAAAGTGGTCACGTGACCTAGAAAGTAAAGGAGAAAAAAAAGGTATTTGTAAAATTTTTAAAAGCTTTTCCTCTACAAATTCTGCTAGTGGCATTCCCTTTTCTTTAGCTGTGGACATTAAGGGCCAGTTCACACCATAGAAACGCAATCCGGATGCATTCCAGATGCTTTTCTGCATACGCATTTTAGACTAATTTCCGATGCGTTCCAGTGCGTTTTTGGTGCGTTCTTGATGCATTTGAGTGCATTTTCCCCCTCTTTTTTTCTTCACCCTAAGGGCCAGTTCACACTACATGCAGTCCAGTGCGTTTTTTTCTGCATTAAAAACAGCTGGATAGTAGGTTATAAGGTTTCCAATGGCATAGTTTACACCAGTGCAGTAAGTTCCATGGCTATTGTTATTGTGTACGTATTTTGAAGTTAATACCGCGCTAATGTTCAATCATAAACAAATATCGTGCTGATGTCACCACGCTGTTTGTTATCCCGGAAGGACGGGTGTTTGATTTATCAATGCAAGTTTTTAACCTACTGAGTGTAAGTGCAATACTTTTTACATTTAATAAGATTTAAGACAATCTTGCACTATGCCGTGATTCTCTTTTTGGGTTATCTTTGTTGAATGGGAGGTCATTTGACTCCATTGGACCAGATACGAGTGGTGGGAGAATTTGATTACAGTGATCAATCCCAAGATCTAGCCCCATCTGCAAGTAGACATCTGAGCTTGCAAGGCCTTGGCTGGGCAATGCCCACAGGCATGTATAGCTTGCCAACTGGTAAGCATGTCTTTTTGTAAGGTGGTGGTGTGAACCATGGGGGTGCTGTTGATATATGAACTTAAAGAGATTCACCTTTGTCAAAAACTGATGTTTACATGAGAACAATGCTTATGCCGTGTACACACGACCAGACTTTTTGACAGACTTTCGATGGACTTCCGTCTAATCGGACTTGTCTACACACAATCACACCAAAGTCCGACGGATTCGACCGCGATGACATACGACTGGACTAGAATAAGTTTATAGCTAGTAGCCAATAGCTGCCCTAGCGTCGCTTTTCATCCGTCAGACTAGCATACAGACGAACTGATTTTTCGACCGGACTCGAGTTCGTCGGAAAGATTTGAAACATGTTCTAAATCTAAAGTCCGTCTGATTTTTTGACAGCAAAGGTCCGATGAAGACCACACACGTCTAATTGTCTGATGGATTCGTTCCGTCGGACCTTTGCTGTCGAAAAGTCCGGCCTTGTGTGCGCGGCATTACTCCTCACGGACTTTGCAATTGTTTTTCTTTTGAGACAACCTTTTATGTTTTTAAATCATCATTTTAGCGCAGCTCCATTTGCTTTTATTATTGTTATTGTGTAAGGGCTACATTTAGGAAACAGGAATTAATAGGAGTACGTTTTATATTAACTTTGCCACATCTCAAAGAGAATATCACACCTCACCAACTGATACTGAATGGGTAAAATGACAGATTCTCTTTAAAAGCTTGCAGACTCAAGTTCAAAAAGGAATACTCAGTAGGCTAGCTTATTCTGCATCTTGTGCCAAGACAGACGGCCTTTGTTGAGGCTGCAGTCCTCATGCATTTCAACAATGTCTCCAATAGGGAATTAAAACATAGTTTCTAAGTGTACCAGCCCTCAGCCTTCAGATCTGGAGCCCATGGTTCTGCTGGGACGAGCACATTTAAACAACAAAACATCTAAAGCAGGTTTTCAGGGCCGCTAAAGGGAAGTGAAACCTTGGGAGTTTTCCTCTGCACATCCTGCCCATTGTTATGGCAAGCCTGACCTGAAATTTGCTAATAAAGCATTTCTGTTCTGCAGAAAATAGAAAAATTTTATGCAGATCATGTAACAGCTAAACCACAGATTTTAGGAAGAATTGGGGACATCTGTTAATGATCCTGACTGTTTTGTTGGACCAGGTTTTTCATGAGTCATGGTCTAAGATTGGCAATTTCTCAATATTGTTGAACGTTAAGTGGAACGAGCAATCCCTTGACAAATATCACAATCCACAGTTTGTACAGATAAAACTAACAGTGCACTGTATCAATCATACAATGCAGCTATTATTTTAAAATCTGCTTAAAACACAGGCGTTGTTCTGCAGATGTCTACCTATTAAAACTAAGAGTATCCCATGGTACAGTCCTAACTGATAGCAGCATATTGAACCAATTGTTTCAGATTATAAATTATTCACGATTTATATAGCGCCAACAGTTTGCGCATCACTTTACAACATGAGGGCATACAGTACAATTACAATACAATTCAATACAGGAGGAATCAGAGGGCCCTGCTTGTTGGAAGCTACTACATTTGTAACTTTAATGCCCTGTTCACATTAGATAATGCGGAATCTCGGGCAGAATGGCCGTGATTCTACCCGCTATTTCAAATTGTGGCAAGAAGTAGTACTCGCATTTGGGTGCCATTTTTCTTAATGGCACCCAAAACACTGTGTGATTCTTCCATCATTTTCATGTGACCGAATAGTGCGGCAATCGCATCAAAAGTGTGTTTACAAATCAGACTACGCTTGTCACTCAAAAAAGGAGCAGGTGCATCTTTTGGGCGACAAACACGCATAGAGTAGCCCATTAAAGTAAACGGGCCTTTGAGTGACACGCGGAAACATGTGTAAATCACGCTTTCAGATTCACAAGCGGGTACGCTCATTCCTACAACCCGATATTTAAATGGGATCCAATGATGAGGAAACACCGCTCAAAGTCTAAAGTTGCTTTCAAAGCAGAGGTGCTCACCCTGAGATCAACAGGGAAAAAGGGATGAATAGCGGCACACTCCAGAAGGATGACAAAATCTTTATTGTAGTGATCAACAAATAAAAGTAAATACAGCACAGTGAGCACCAGGAGATGAAAATGTTAAAGTGATTGTAAAGGCTCGTTTTTGTTTCTATTAAAATAACAAACTTGTTATACTTACCTGCTCTGTGTAGTGGCTTTGCACAGAGCAGCCCAGATCCTCCTCTTCTCGGGTCCCTGGCTGGAGCTCCTGGCCCCTCCCTTCTGTTGAGTGCCCCCACAGCAAGCAGCTTGCTATAGGGTTACCCAAACCGAGCTGCAGCTCCGTGTATCCATTCAGACACAGAGCTGCCGTTAGGCCCCACCCCCTCAATCCTGATTGGCTTACTGAGTTTGACAGCAGTGGGAGCCAATGGCGCCACTGCTGTGTCTCAGCCAATCAGGAGGGAGAGTCCCGGACAGCCAAGGCACTCATGGACATTGCTGGTTAGAGATGGGGCTCAGGCAAGTATTAGGGGGTTTGCTGCACACAGAAGGCTTTTTATCTTAAAGCATAGAATGCATTAGGATAAAAAAAACTTCTGCCTCTACAACCACTTCAATCATAACATGATTAAGCGTTATCTGCATGAAACACGTTAACATTTTCATCTGCTGGTGCTCGCTGTGCTGTATATGCGTTAATTTGTTGAACACTTCAATAAAGATTTTGGCATCCATCTGGGGTGTGCAGCCATTCATTAATTTTTCCCTGGGGATCTAAAGGTCATTTCTTTTTAAATTGAAAATGAAACCTTGAATTCCTACAGGGGCACAGCAAACCCGTTCAGTATTTTAGTTTTTTTTAATCCAGATTTTGCTGCACTGCACCAGTCCAGACTGGGGGTCTTATTGTTGGCGATCTGCTTGTGATAAAGGCATGCTGCTTTCCAGATGACTATTAGAAAGTCTTTGCTGCCTTTCATAAAAAAAACCTAACTTAAAAAAATTACCGGTACCATGAATTTTCTCCCAACCACCAATAAGACTTTACCTTGCAAGATTATATGTGATTTGGTGAAGCAGGAACCAAAAAGGAAGTTATGCAACTCAGGCTTCAGACTTTACACCTCCCAGCGGGTTGCATGTAGCTAATTACAGAGGAATTCAGAATATAGTAAACCCAGCCAACAGAATCAAAGCAGAATTTTTTTTGTAATGTGCAGGGTAAAAAAAGTATTGCTGTCAATTCTTTAATAGCTACACTTTAATTTAGGCTGAATAGAAGAACCCTTGCTACACTACTGGCGCTGCAACTATGAGAGCTGTGGCTCTAATACCCAAAAGCCACAGTGTTGTTTATCCACCCTTCTCTTCCTTTTCCCATTTACTGAATGCTTTGCGGTGTGTTTATAAAATATTTGCAGAGCTATTCATTCTGTTGAAACTGCATGTATAATTGTTCAGTGCAGTGAGGCAAAAACAAATATTATTAGGCTATTCTCTTTCTAAGTCAAATGTTATTCTTCGTACAGAATAATGACTTCACTATGACCACTAGATGAAGCTGATGATCATAGGAAATAAATAATTTTTAAGATTGCCAACTACATCTAGTGCCCATAATGTGGTGTTATTCACTCTATTCTGTATGAAAGAAAAACAATCGACCTGGAGAGAAAATATCCTACTAACATTTATTTTTACCCCCATTTGCACAAAACAAACATACATGCAGTTTCACAGGAGGGATAGCTCTGCAATTTCTTTATAACTATACCCCTATGTCTTCTGTACACCGTTCACAGAATAGTCGGTTGGGTTAATTGTTGAACAGTATATAGGGGTTATTTTATAGGGGGTATTTTATAGGATGTTAGGTCTTGGGGTTTTGATAGGCCCTATTTACAAGGGGCGTACTGTCTGTGTTCAGGGACCTATACTTGCACCCACACGGATGTCAAATTGGGAGACGTGGCTGTGTCTGTGCAGCCACTGGGGGTTATTTACTAAAAGTGGAGGGTGCAAAATCTAGTGCAGTTATGCATAGAAAACAATCAGCTTCCAAGTTTTATTGCCAAAGTCTAATTGAACAAGCTTAAATTAGAAGCTTTCTATGCAGAACTGCTCCAGATTTTGCATCCTATAAGTTTAGTAAATCTCCCCCACTGTGTCCCAATTAACATGAATAGGACTGCCTGCACATGTATGTACACAACACCTGTGCATCCCATGCAGGCCAAACAAAATATGCTTTAGGGCTCTTTCACACGGACGGACCGTATGTCCGTTTTTCATCCATCCGTGTTCGGATGAAAAACGGACATCCGTGTATCCCTATGGGATAGCGGGTGTCAGCGGATGAGCATCCGCTGACACCCGATCTCGTCCGTGCCCGCTATGCTCCGTTTCTGCAGACGGAGGAAAACCCTATTTTTCCATCCGTCTGCAGAGCGGATCGGATGACGACGGACTCTACAGTCCGTCGTCACCCGATCTCCCATAGGGGAGAGCGGCGCTCTGACAGGTCCGTCCCTGCGCTGTGTGCAGAGACGGACCTGTCATCTTCCTGCTCAGCGGAGATCGCTCCGGCGATTCCCGCTGAGCAAGCGGATATCCTGAGCAAGCGAATATCCACGGGGCGGATCTGCACTGATCCGCCCCATGTGAAAGAGCCCTAAGTCCTAAGTTTTGGACTTAAGCATAAGTGTTGGGGCCTAAGTGTTAGGTTGGGTAAGTGTTAACCACTTGACCACCAGAAGGTTTTACCCCCTTCATGACCAGGGCATTTTTTGTTATTCAGCACTGCGCTTTTTTAACAGGTAATTGTGTGGTCATGCAGCACTGTACCCAAGTGAAATTTATATATTTTTTTCACATAAATAGAGATTTCTTTTGGTGGTACAGTATTTGATTACCACTGTTTTTTTTTTATTATATAAATGAAAAAATACGGAAAGTTTTGAAAAATAACAATATTTTCTACTCTGTTATAAAACATATCCTATAAAATCTAATTTCTTTTTCATAAATTTAGGCCAAAATGTACTCTGCTACATGTCTTTGGTAAAAACCAAACTGCGTTTTTGGTGACACTATACTATTAGGGACACTAGTATAGTTCTAATTGTGATCAAGATATTGATCTGTACACTATATTAGTAAAGGCGGTGATTAGTGACTTGTAGTGTGACTGTGATAGTGTGATGGATAATTTGGTGCTAACTGACACTGGCTGGGAAGGACACTAACTGACACTGACTTCGCTAGTGACACTAATACAGTGATCAGTGATAATCTTGTACACTGACACTATATTAATGGCACTGGGTGGCGGGCTGAAGTGGCATATCATCCATGTGCACAGAGTGTATAGTGAACATGGACCCCCAGGGTAGGGGGGCCCACTGTGCCCTGACACACACTGTACGCATGGAGTAAGTAAAAACTGGTCCAAAACATTTCCTTGGGCCCCATGATTTCAATCAGAGTGGCCCGAGAGGTGGAAGCATCGATGGACTTTTTTATTTTCAGCTCACAGGTGGAGGCAGCTAGAACGACATTTTCCGATGCTAGGAGTATAGTTCTGGCAGCTCAGACTTCAGGGGGTGGAGCTTGGTTGGTGTTGCCATGCTGTATACTCACATCTGGGTCAGTAGTGTGACTGCTCCCGGGTGCCCCATGCAGTATGTGTGATGACTGGACAGACAAAGACGTATTTCTTCACAGGCTTTAACTGAGCTTCGGTTCTTTGTGATCTGCTGCATCTGTCAGCTGCAAACCAACTCTGTGAAATAAGACTTAGGCCCCTTTCACACGGGCGGTCCGTTCAGGTCCGCCTGTCAGTTTTTTTAGGCAGACCTGAACGGACGCTCCATAGACCCCTATGGAGAGTCGGATGTTAGCGGTGACATGTTCGCTGACATCCGACCCGCTCCGATCCGAAAAAGTGTGACGGAGGAAAACCCTATTTTTACATCCGTCTGCGGATCGGATCAGGTGACAACGGACTCTACGGTCCCTCGTCATCCGATCCCCCCATAGGGGAGAGCGGCGCTCTGACAGGTCCGTCCCTGCACAGAGACAGACCTGTCATCTTCCTGCTCAGAGGGGGATCGACGGAGCGATCCCCCGCTTTGCAGAGCGGGCTCCGTACACGGACACGTCCCTGTGAAAGAGCCCTAAAGCTGGATACACACTATACAATTTTCTTTAGATTGTTTCCTTTAGATTTACCACAACTATATAATGAGGTCAATTTGTATGTAATCAGGCAGACCTTTGCACTACATAGTTAAAAGTAAATCTAAAGGAAATCAAACAACAAAAGTTATATTTTGTGTATCCAGCTTTACTTTGCTGTGTCCAGCGATTGCAGTGAGCCATTTAGTTTATCAGCAGCGCTGCTGAATGGGGTGTGTGAAGATAAGGAGAGAATGTCTGTGTGCAGGCTGCCCAGAACTTTGCACACACAGCAGGTCAGCAGCCTGGAAAGGTGGGATGAAAGGGGAGAGGGGGGGGGCAGTGAATGTATTTGATCCATAGCTCCGTGCTTGCTCCTTCCTGACTCGACCACCTTTTACATCCATGTAGCAAGCTGTAAGGGGCGAGCAGTAGGCTGACAAAAAAAGACACTCAGAACAAAGAATTTGTGTTGCAGCAGACAGTGGGTTCTAAGAAGCAAGTCACACACAGCATGTACTGCTATACCATCTTTTCAGACTAGAGAGAGTCAGGAGTCAAGAAAAGTCTTTATTTGGGGTAATTTGGGGGGAAGTCTGTGCTAGGAATGGGGGGGGTCAATATTTATTGTACACTGGCCAATGTGTTATCCTCTGAGCCTGTGGAGTATCATCCCTGGGTGCAACGTATGCACCTCACCCATGGATGAGACAAGTAAAGGGGTTGCCAACCCCCGGGGCACACAGACCAGTACTGCCCCTGGGAGGAGAGAGAGAGAGGCTGCTTGTTTAAATAGCAGCTTTTTCCGCTATGTCAGATCCTGTGAGCCAGGTCGCCTCCTCTGAGATAAGCGCATCAGCAGTGCATTTGATTCTCATAATAAGGGAACCCTATTGTCAACGGCACATGTGCCGATTGTAGGGTTCCCTCCTTGGGAATCTAATGTCAGCTGCTTGCTGATCTGGCTGAGTCAGTAGCTCCGGGGAGAGGCTGCATAGCCATACATTGAGTGGTTTTACTGCAAAGAGAAAACTACTTCTGGTGAAGGCTACGGGTGGCAAGTGATACGCAGCATTTGGTGGCAGGCTATGGGTGGCAAGTGACATGCTGCATCTGGTGGCAGGCTACGAGTGGCAAGTGCATTTAGTGGTAGGAAAGGGTGGCAAGTGACACGCTGCACCTAGTGGCAGGTGATGGTGGCAAGTGACATGCTGCATCTAGTGGTAGGCAATGGTGGCAAGTGACATGCTGCACCTGATGGCAGGTGATGGTGGGAAGTGGCATTCTGCATCTGCTGGCAGGTGATGGTGGCAAGTGACACGCTGCATCTGGTGGTAGGCAGCGGTGGCAAGTGACATGCTGCACCTGGTGGCAGGGGATGGTGGTATGCTGCATATGGTGGCAGGGGATGATATCAAGTGGCACACTGCATCCGGTGGCAGGCAACAGTGGCAAGTGACACAGCTACATCTGGTGGCAGACGACAGTGCCAAGTGACACACTGCACCTGGGGGCAGGTGATGGTGGCACACTGCATCTGGTGGCAGGCAACGATGGCAAGTGGCACGCTGCATCTGGTGGCAGGTGATGTTGGCAAGTGACACACTGCATCTAGTGACAAGTGACAATCCCCATCTGGTGGCAGGCAATGGTGGCAAGTGACACACTGTGACAGGATGCACATGCCAGCAAACAGAATAATCCCTCTAGAAGAACTCTTGGGCACAAGCTAAAACTGAGTCTCTTTCATGCTCGCAAGAATTGGGCATTGGCTAATAGATGTGCGCATGCACGAACTTGCACGCAAACACAAGCCGCCACGTATCCCCATGTGCGCCGATGCTTGCGTGCACCTGTGACAGACGCAGGGACCAAACAGACTATTTAAACCCAGCCAGTGCTGTGTATCTGGCATCCTGTGAACCTGTATCCTGCTTCCAGTTATCAACCCAGTTTGTCTTGACCATTCCCTGAACTCTACCTGCATCGACCTCGGGTTGTCCAGTTACCATTCTTCTGCCTGCTCCTTTGGCTTCAGTTCCACTGATCAGTTCCAGACCCGGCTTGCTTCCTGACCACATTCCTGTCTGTGACCTGTACCCGATTCTTCAAGTCTGTGTATGACCCAGCCCGCCTGCTGTCACCAGCACCAGCTGCCTGCCTACCTGTCTACCTGCTGAAGCCATCTGACAACTTCACCTGCCCAGCAAGGACATCAGCCATGCTGCTAGCAAGACTTTCTGGCACTTGTGCGACTCTACACTCTTGCGCCTCCTGTCTACACTATCAGGGACCAGTCAGAGGTGTAAGAGAGGCCTTCCTCATCCTATCAGGCTCTGATACCAGGTACGTGATAGACTGCATCTGGTGGCAAGTAACAATCCCCTCCTGGTGGTAATTGACACACTGCATCTGACAAGTGACAATCCCAATCTGGTGACAGGCGACGGTGGCAAGTGACACGCTCAGGGCTCCCGCTCCCGCTGATTCTGCATTATGGTGAGTTGAACTATTTCTTTATATATTACAATGTAGTAAAATAAATAATGTGATTCAATCATCCTGACACCATATTTATAAAGGAAGCAACAAGCGATGCTAGTTTGTAATCCTTATCCCAAGTGTCAAAAAGCTAAGTAATATATATACAAAATGTACTACTTATATGTGCAAATATGCACCAAAATGTGCTAAATACAAAAAACAATAGTGTTATAAGGTGCAATGATCTATATGACCAAATTAATCAAAAGTGACATTACTGTAAAAAACATCAAACATTGCAATCCAATAATATCACAGCTAAATGTGCAAAAAAAAATGTTTTTACATTAAACATTTGACACAAAGTGCCAGTACTTGCAATAATTGCAAAAAAAGTGCAAAATGCTACAAAAATATAAGTCCAGTGCTGCAAAAAAGAGAAAAGTGCAATAAATTTGTCCACTCAGGGAAAAACAGCAGGTGTTCCAGAAAAGGGTATCCCAGAAAATTCAGTACAATTTGAAATGCTGAATCGATCCTTTTGCGGTTTGTTTAAATCACTTAGGCTACTTTCACACTGGCAGCGCCAGCCGTTAGCACTAATGCACCTCTCCTTTTTGCGGCACTTTAGCACTGTTTTAGCACCGCTTTTGCGCCAATTTTCGGCCGCTAGTGTGGCGTTTTTTACCCAAAAAAAGGGTAAAAACTCCTGTTTTGCTGCACTTTCAAAATGCTTTTCAGGCGCTCTGGAAGTGCTGCCTATTCATTGCAATGGCCAGGGTGTTTTGGGAGCACTAAATACAGTGATCCAAGATCACCCCAAAGATGCTGCTTGCAGGACTTTTCATAACGTCCCGCAAGTGCACCGCCCTAGTGTGCAAAGACAAACTGCAATGAATGGGAGGCGGTTTTCAGGCACTTTGCAGAGGCTATTTCTAGTGCTAAAGCACCTGAAAACCTCCCAGTGTGAAAGTAGTCTTATACTGTAGGTGACACTCAATGTGATCTTTCACTATCCACACTAAAATGACTCACCAGAACTAATGACTGGTCAAACTATAAACCAGCTAATGCACTTTCTTAACCTCCCTGGCGGTATGATATGTCAGATTTGTTCATCTCAAAGCAGTACCTTGTTTTGTAATTCTTAGTAATAACACACATAAATCTGTCAAAACAAGAGTCTAGTAGACATCCCGGGTATGATAAAGTTAGAAACACAAAATCATAAATTAAAATATAATAAATAACTATAAATAGTTATAAAAAATAATAATATAATAATAATAATAAAATAAATTTCCCCACGATTCACTATCGCTCTATTCTGCAAGTGTTCTAATTTACTATCGCTGTTTTCTAGCTGGTCTAAAACCACTTTTGACGTAAAGAGACACTTTTTGGTTGCCATGTACAATCTCAGTTTCCAGGCAGAAAGAACAGTATATACCGGTATATAATATAAAGTGCAGGCAGGGCACTGGACAAAGCACTAGGGACAAAAGGGAGGGGACATGATTTGATACAGTAATGTAATCTGTAAGATTACAGTGTACTGTATGTGTTATGTTTTTTGTACTTTTTAAATTTGCTTCCGGGCTTTGCCCCCATGCCTCGTGATGCTCGCAGGGAATGGAGCACACAGAACATCGGGTAGATGATCCAGCGGGGGACATCGCAGGATCCTGGTGCCAAGGTAAGTACACTGCACCAGGATTCTGCAATGCAATCTCGAGTGTAGCTTGGGGTTACCGCTAATGGTACTGAAATTTAGCCCTGAGCCACACTTGGGATTACCGCCAGGAAGGTTTAAAATTTCCAATGGGTTAATCTCCCAAGTACTGATTCCCAATATATTTTTTCTCAGTCAAACAACTCTCATGTAGATCCAGGCCACACATAAAAGTAATACAAATGGAGGAAGGCTTCCATAGCCTAATAACGTTTTATTTCAATCTTATTTTATTGTAAATTAATTATACAAACTGAGAAATTTTTAAACCATTACATGTTCGCTCAAAAGTTGAGTCAATTAATGAATCCAACATAATTCTTGTAAATGTCTTTACACATAACTAACAATGATACACCAAACAAGACAATACAAATAATAAACCAAAAAAAAAAAAAAAAGGGGGGGGGGGAAAGAGAACAAAAACTTAAACATAAACATTCCCCTTCTCCCTCCTCCCTTCTCCTCCCCTCAACCCCCCCCCCTTCCCCTCCCCCCTTCTCCTTCCCTTCTCTCTCCTTCTTTGTGTCAAAGCTCTAGCCACTGTTATCGCGGTCCATATTATGTAATTTGATTCCGTTCCCTCGCTGTTTTCTAATTTCTCTGTGTTTCTCTATAAATCCTCCAAGGGGCCCATATCCGCAACCATTCCTCCTGTGTGTCTAGTTCATATGCTAGAAGTTTTTCTAAACTTTCTATATTGTCCATTTCTATAGCCCATTCCGTTATTGATGGGGACTGAGTTAAACGCCAGTGCCTCGGTATAACCAGTCTTGCTGCTGTCAACCAATGACAGAGAAGACTTTTTTTTATATTTTTATATGTACCTGGTAAGATAGAGAGAAGGGTAACTTGAGGCGTATTAGGTATTACCTCCCCTGTGATTGTAGTATACATTTGTGTGACCTTTTCCCAGAAACTATGAATTTGGGGGCATTCCCACCAGATATGGAGCAATGAGCCCCTATCCGTATGACAACGCCAGCATATGTCTGATTTATCTGGATATATACGCTGTAGTGCTACTGGACTCCAGTACCACCTTGAAAGGAGCTTATAGCTTGTTTCCTGTGCTTTAATTGCTGTTGATAAACAGTGGGTTAGATTAAATGACTTCTCCCATTCTTTAGCCTCAATTTGAACATTAATCTCCTTCACCCATTTGTTTATAAATTCCGGTGGCTCAGAGTAATATTTTGTGATAAGCGTCTTATATATCGTTGAAAGGACGTGTTTTGGTTTGGAGTCTTGTAACAGGAGACTTTCAACTTGGGTTAGCTCTCTGTATAGGGATCTATTAAATGGAATAGAGGACCAAAATTACATTAATTGCCAATATTCCAACCTTTGTATACATGATGGTTGTTGCGTGGGAAATAAGTTTTGTAAGGGGGGGACTCTTCCTTGATAGAGAGTCTGACCCAATCTTGGATGGGACTCTTTGTTCCAAATTAGAAAATGTGTACCATTTACTGCCGGCGGGAAGTTAGGGTTGCCAAATAATGGGGTCATTGGTCCGTCGAAAGAGGACAGTTCTAGCTGTTGTCACGTTCCGGGTACGGCGGGGAACAGGAGGTGGTTCCCCTATGCCAATGGGGCGATAGCACGGGTTGTATTGGAGGACCGGTTCTAATATTGCTACTGGTTTTCACCAGAGCCCGCCGCAAGGCGGGATGGAATTGTAGCGGCGGTAGCAACCAGGTCGCGTCTTCCAATAGCAACTCGACCCCACTGACAGCTGAGACAGGCGCGGTACACAAGGATTAGGCAGAGGCAAGTTCAAACGTAGCAAAGGGTCAAGGCAGGTGGCAAAGGTTCGTAGTCGGGGGCAACAGCAAAGGTCTGGATACACAGAAAGAGCAAAACACACTAACGCTTTCACTGGGCACTAAGGCAACACAAGATCCGGCGAGGACAGGAAGGGGAAGTGGGTTTTTATTAGTTTTGGGTGAAAAAACTGTAATTGGGCCAGGCACCAATTGATTGTGCGCTGGCCCTTTAACTGGAGGAAGACTCGCGCGCGCGCGACTGGGGAGCGGGGGCGCGCGCACGCCGACGGAAGACTGCAGGGGACAGGTGAGAGGAGCGGGATGCGATCCCCGGGCAGACCGTGGATCGCATCCCGGAAACAAAGCAGCGCCTGCGGTCAGGGGAGCCGACCGAGGCGCTGCAGGGAAGAGAACGCCGTGAGCACTCCGGGGTGGAGGAGGTACCCGGAGCGCTCGGCGTTACAGCTGTACAACTGTTTTTGCCCAAATTTTCAATAAATGAGATGTAAGGGGGGGCATATTTTTTTGTAGCTCTCGACCGATATCTCTGATAGATAGATCTAGCCAAGGTAGCACCTTAAGGTCCAGTTGGTTCAACCCCTGCTCTATTGACACCCATTGTTTAGTTTTGAAGTGTATAACGTTTTAAAACAGGCTTTATTAAAAGAAATAAGATCCACTTACATGTGTCAAGTGTCTGTCAGACACTAGGGTATAAACTTTCTATCATCTATAGGCTGATAGCTGCTGTCGGCTGCCATCACTAGGGATGAGCTCGGTGTTCGAGTTGAACGCATGTTCGACTCCAACATTGGCTGTTCGCCTGTTTGGCGAATCCAGAACTTTGTGGGCCACTCGCGCCATATTTGCGTGGCGCGAATGGCCCACAATGCACTGCACCATCGCGGCGGCTTTGTGTAGTGTGTTGGCGTGCAGGGAGAGAGCAGGATAGGCAGGGACAGTGTCATCTTTGCTTGTTAACCTAGCTCAACCTAGCCTCCTGCACAGTATACACCCAAAGCTACCCCTTATTGCTGGTGGTGTTCTGTTTGTGTAACACAGGCACCTGCAGCAGTTACAGTGGGTGTAGTGTGCCTCCTGCACAGTATACACCTGAAGCTACCACTTATTGCTGGTGTTGTTCTGTTAGTGAAACACAGGCATCTGCAGCAGTTACAGTGGGTGTAGTGTGCCTCCTGCACGGTATACACCTGAAGCTACCCCTTATTGCTGGTTTTCCCATCTCCCTGCAGGCCATGAGTATGTCTGGAAGGCCAACAAGGAGAGGCAGACAGTCACGAGCCAATAAAAGAGGGCAAGCAGGCTCTGTGTCTAGAGACAGCAGTGCTGGTCGTGGACGCGGTGCATCGTCATCAGCACGTGGCCATGGGACAAGCTTGTCCTAATTTTCAGCAGCTGGACGCGTTGAGCCGCATCATGCCGAAGACTTGGTAGAGTGGATGACCAAGCCCTCCTCATCCTCCTCATCCTCTCTCACCCAGGCTCAGGGTACTGGCAAAGCAAATGCCAACGCGTCCTCTTCCCTCGTCTCAATGTCATCAGTCACTCCTTCCCTAGACCCACCATGTCCTCCTGAGGATTCCCCCGAACTGTTTGACCACAGTGTTGGGTACATGCTCCAGGAGGATGCCCAGTGTTTTGAAGCCTCTGATGATGATACCCAGCTAGAGGAAGGCAGTAGCGTGAGCGTAGAGAAAGGGGATGCTCAAGAAGGACAGCAATCTGGCAGTCATGTTCCACCAGCTGCAGCATACTGCCAGGTTTGCTCGAGTGATGAAGAGGGAGGGGATGATGAGGTCACTGACTACACGTGGGTGCCTGATAGGAGAGAGGAGGAGGAGGCACATATCCAACGAGGCAGGATGCCCTCTGGGGGCCAGCTTAAGGGCAGCACACCGACTGAATCACACCGCAGAGCTCCGCCTGTGCAGGACGCTGCCTCTGCGCATTATTTCAAAAGTTCTTTGGTGTGGGCCTTTTTTGAGATGAGTGCAGCAGATCGCACCGCTGCTATTTGCAACATATATCTCAAGCGTATCTCGCGTGGCCAAAACATCAGCCGCTTGGGCACCACATGCTTGACCAGACATATGTTGACCTGCCATGCAGCTCGTTGGCAAGCGTACCTTAAAGACCCACACCAAAGAACAAAGCGGACCTCTCCTCACAGCTGGGATCTCCAACCCCACTATACTTTCAGTCCTCTCTGAAACCTGCACTGAGAGGAATGAAGGTGTAGAATTAGGTGTGTCACAGCCAAGTACTTGCGGGCACTCTGCCATCGAAAGAAGTTCACTCCCAGCCATCCACATGCCTAGCAGTTGAATGCTAGCTTGGCTAAATTGCTAGCACTTCAACTGCTGCCTTTTCAGTTGGTAGACTCGGCTCCCTTCCGTGAGTTTGTGCAATGTGCGTTTCCTCAGTGGCAGGTTCCCAAACGTCACTTTTTCTCACGGAAGGCGATTCCGGCTCTCTACCGGCATGTGAAAGGCAATGTCCATGCCTCGCTGGACAGGGCGGTCAGCGGTAAGGTGCATATTACTGCTGACTCATGGTCCAGCAGGCATGGACAGGGACGTTACCTATCTTTCACGGCCCATTGGGTCACCCTTTTGGCAGCTGGGAAGGATGCAGGACAAGGTGCAGTAGTGTTGGAGGTTGTTCCGCCACCACGCCTCCAAAATGCTACTACTGGTTGTGACACACCTCTCTCCTCCACCCCCTCCTCTTCTTCTTCCTCCATGGACTCTTCCTGTGCTTTGTTCTCGGAACCAGCGGTGCTCCGTAGGCATTCAAGGGGCTACGCAAGTACGCAGGCAAAAAGATGCCATGCCGTGCTTGCGCTGGTGTGTTTGGGGGACAGGAGCCACGCTGGGGCAAATGTTTTGTCAGCTCTGCAGGGGCAGGCCAAGAGGTGGTTGATGCCACGCCATCTTAATCCAGGAATGGTGGTTTGCGACAATGGCACCAACCTCCTCTCCGCCCTCCGACAGGGACAACTGACCCATGTGCCCTGTGTGCCTCACATCCTTAACCTGGTGGTGCAGCGGTTCTTGGGCAGGTACCCGGGCTTACAGGATGTCCTGAGGCAGGCCAGGAAAGTCTGTGTGCATTTCCGCCGATCATATAATGCCAGTGTTCGGCTGGCTGAGCTGCAAAAGGAGTTGAACCTGCCCAAGAACCGCCTTATATGTGACATGCCCACAAGGTGGAACTCAACGTTGGCCTTGCTGCAGCAGCTGCACACACAGCAGATGGCCATCAATGTTACCTGTGCGACTACGGCACCAGGACAGGGTCAGGGGAGCTCGTTTTTTTTCACAACGCCAGTGGGGCATGATCAGGGATGCATGCACTGTCCTGTCACCATTTGAGGAGACCACAAGGATGGTGAGCAGTGACAGTACATGCATCAGTGACACTGTATCTCTTGTCAATCTGTTGGAGCATACGCTGCGTGGAATAATGGACAGGGCACTTGAGGAGGAACAGAGGCAGGAAGAGGAGGACTTCCTTGCCTCTCAAGGCCCCCTTTATCCAGACAGTGTTCCTTCTGTCCCACCCAGTCATGGCACCAGCACCAGTGCCTAAGGCCCAATTTTTCAGCCCCTGTTTAACAGGGGCGTGTAATTACAATTTTTGATGCAATACTTTGCAGCAGGGCTCATTCCTGCGCTCCAACTAAAGTATCTGTGAGGGGTTGCAGTGTTGTGGCACCAGTGCCTAAGGCCCAATTTTTCAGCCCCTGTTTAACAGGTGCATGTAATTACAATTCTTGATATAATATCCAGCGTTCCAGCGCCCACCGAGAGTGTCACGTACCTTACAGCGGAGTCCGAAATGACGAGGGCGGCCTCTTGCATGGTTTCCGGTTCTAGCACCCCTGGAGGTGGAGACAGGAACTGCTAGGGCAGCGGAAGGGTGCAAGTTCCTGTAGGCAGGTAGATAGCAGGTCAGGAACAAGCAGAAGTTGGCAACAGGCTGGCAGAGAAGTACACAGGAGGCAGGCAGGCTCATGGTCGGGGACAGGCAGAGGTCGGCAACAGATCAGGCAGCGAAGTACAGAATCAGGAGACAAAGCCGAAGTCAGAGGTTCAAGCCGGGGTTGGTGCAGGTAAACAAGGCAGACAAGGTTGCAGGGGTGATCCAAGAGAGTAGTCAGGAAGAGCCGGGTGTTCAAGATCAGGTGAAGTCAGACAAGGCAACAGGAAGGTATGCAGGAACAAGCTGAGACAATCCAGCACTGATGCTAAGTGGCTGCTCGTTTAAATAGGGCGCACGTGCACAGTGCGCATGTCCTTTCCACAAAAATGCGCCAATGCGTACATCCGAGCGCCGATGTGCATATCTTTACATATGATGAGACGATGCGCACATATGTTAGGAAAAGGTGCGCAAATGCGCATATTGGATCCAGGGTTCACCTGCTTGGTGCGGAGGTTCCCTGACAGAGAGTAACTGTGAGGACTTACAGTGTTGTGGCACCAGCACCACCACCACCACCACCAAATGCCCAATTTTTCTACCACTGTTCAACAGTGGCATGTAATTACAATTCTTGATATAATAGTTCACAGCAGGGCGCTCCAGCGCCCACCAAGAGTCACTTTGAGGGCTTACAGTGTTAACTTGTGGCAACACCAACACCTTGGGGCCAAATTTCTGCAGAGCATATCGGGAAGTCCCCTACTTTCAAACATCCAACTTACAAACGTCTCCTACTTGCAAACGGAAGGAGAAAACAGGAAGTGAGATGAAAAAAGACAGACGGCCCAAAAAATTATACAGGGGTGATAACCCTTCCCTATGTTTTCCAAAAAGCTTAAAAATTGATTTTTTGACTGAAGCTACACTTGTACCAGTTCAAAATTACAAACAGATTCTACTTAACACAACAAACCTACACAGTCCCTGTCTTGTTTGCACCGCCTGTATACTGCTGTTCTGAGTATATAGTGCCTGGGGGCCCCATGCCTTTCCTTTTTTTAATTTGGGTACGGGGTTCCCCTTAATATCCGTACATATATCCGTACAAGAAACGGGCTAATAGGGTAATGGGCAGGGGGGGGCTACCCATGCCATTTTTCTCAATGATTTTCATCCATATTGCCGGAACCAGACATTACATTAAAACTGCAAGCAGTTTTAAATTACTTTTTTTCTGTTAAATGTCATTTTGTGCAGGGACTAAACACGGGAAACACGTACCACTTCACAGGCAAACTATAGACACCCCCCAGGCATGGACGTTTTTAAAAAAAATTTGCATTGATCCATGTCCCCTGGGGCAGGAGCCGGGTCCCCAAACCCTTTTTAGGACAATATCTTGCATATTAGCCTTTAAAATTAGCACTTTTGATTTTGAACGTTTGAGTCCCATAGACTTTAATGGGGTTCTAAAGTTCATACGAATTTTCGGTCCGTTTGAAGGTTCTGGTGTGAACCAAACCGGGGGGTGTTCGGCTCATCCCTAGCCATCACAGAGCCGGTGCAGGCTGGGGCAAGATCGTGACAATGTGGTTGGGACCGAGACCCAGCTCAGCCTCTTAGCGAGCCGCAGAGAGCCTGAGCTGGCAGCTCTCACCCCCTCCACAGCCTATTGCTGAACACAGAGCACAGAGCCCCTGACTGTCAGTCACCAACTCTCTGCTTATGGAGCTCTGTGAACTGAGCGGTCAGATCACTAGGATCTTAGCCTTAGAGCTGGCGAGGGACAGATGTAGCATCCACCTAGGTAAGTATGATTCAAAACTTTTTAAAAATTCCCATACTTCTCTTTTAAGCTCTTGGCATTTTGATGCTATACATCTAACTCACAGTATATACAGTACAGTGACCCTCACAAAAAGATCATACTCCATATACTGTACAGTGACTTTCTCAAGTAGACCCTTCCTTGCTGTTAAATATTAAGTAGTATATTTAGCACATAACTTCCTTCTATGCCTCTCAATCCTTTCCTTAATAATAGTTGAAGGGAAATTCCTGTACAGGTAAGCGATCAGGAAGCAGGAAATAGGAGTAGTATAGATGCAAAGGGAAGATTTAACTTCTTTCACTTTAACATTAGCCGTGAAGGATTCCATACTTTTGGACAATATGATTGCAAATCTCTCACATATTAAAGTATAATTATTTTGGCAGACCGTAATAGAGCAGCATAAGCATTCCAAGGTTAGAAAGGTTGCTCCAGTTTTCTATTGATCCCCGTTCCAGGCAGATTAAATTCAGATAACCTGTAGCTAACCCCCTATAGCAGCTATGTCGGGAATAGGAGATATCCATTGCTGGTGAATGAAGAGTTTCATTTCCAAATAGTTAGTTTCCTGTGTATGCCCATATTTGAAATACTTGTCCTAGATATACTGAACTTTTTCTAGCATTTGGTATATTGAATGCACAGATTTTTTTATAAGCGTTGGAAGAAGTTAGACCTGTTGTTACTTGCTCTTGGCACAGATTGCTTAAACTACAATCCTTTCATAAAATGTATGTTACTACACATCAGCATTACTGTATTTAGTTAATGTTATGAACAAACACATGAAGATAAAAAACAAGATTTTCATATGGGAAAAAAATGTACTTGACAGCAACGTGGCCAGTGTGTGCATATATATTATATTCCTTAATCAGCCTCAGAACCTGTGTAATTAATATGTGTTCAGTTTTAAAGGGATGAGGTGGCAACCCTACTTAACCACTTGCCGCCCGCCATATAGCAGAATGACGGCGGCAAAGTGGATTCAATATCCTGACTGGGCGTTATATGACGTCCTCAGGATATTAAGCCACTGCGCGCCTCCGGGGGCGCACATCGCGGCGATCGTTGTTGCGGTGTGTCAGTCTGACACCCCGCAACACCGATCTAGGTAAAGAGTCTCTGACGGAGACTCTTTACCACGTGATCAGCCGTGTCCAATCACGGCTGATCACGATGTAAATAGGAGGAGCCGGTGATCGTCATTTCCTCACTCGCGTCTGACAGACGCGAGTAGAGGAGAGCCGATCGGCGGCTCTCCTGACAGGGGGAGTCTGCGCTGATTGTTTATCAGCACAGCCCCCCTCGGATCCCGCCCAGGACCACCATAATGCTGCCCAGGACCACCAGAGACGCCACCACACTGGACCACCAGGTATGATCCCCCTAGACCCCCAGGGAAATGCTCATCTGTGCCAAGGCAGCTGCCAATCAATGCCCAGGCAGCTGCCAATCAGTGCCCACTGACAATGCCTACCACTGCCAGTGCCACCAGGAATGCTCATCAGTGCCTCATATCAGTGCTGTGTATCAGTACCCATCAGTGCCCATCAGTGCCATGTATCAATGCCCATCAGTGCCCAGCAGTGCCGCCTATCAGTGCCCATCAGTGCCCAGCAGTGCCGCATATCAGTGCCACCCATAAGTACCCATATTTTTATCCTTTCAGTGCCCATCAGTGTTGCATATCAGTGCCCATAAATGCCCACCTGTGCCACCCATGAGTGCCCACCAGTGCCGCCTGTCAATGCCCATCAGTTCTGCATATCAGTGCCACCCATCAGTGCCGCCTACCAGTGCCCATCAGTGCCACATATCAGTACCCATCGTTGGTGCCCGCTAATTGGTGCCACCTCATCGTTGCCGCCTTATCAGTGCACGTCAGTGCCGCCTTATCAGTGCCCATCAGTGAAAGAGAAAACTTACTTATTTACAAAATTTTATAACAGAAACAAAACCAAAACTTTTATTTTTTTCAAAATTTTCAGTCTTTTTTTATTTGTTTAGCAAAAAATAAAAAGCGCAGAGGTGATCAAATACCACCAAAATAAAGCTCTATTTGTGGGAACAAAATGATAAAAATTTCATTTGGGTACAGAGTAGCATGACCGCGCAATTGTCATTCAAAGTGCGACAGCGCAGAAAGCTCAAAATTGCCCTGGGCAAGAAGGTGTATAAGTGCCCTGTATTGAAGTGGTTAAAGAGGAGTTTCCATTTGAAAAAAAAAAATATTTTATTTTTAATAATCAGACACTTACCTGTTCCAGGGACCAGCGATGCGGGGGGTCGAAGCTCCACTCGTCGCCCCCTCTGCTTGGCGGCCATGGCATTGCAACTGGGGGCATCCGGCTGTGGCTTCACAGCCGGGCACCCACTGCGCATGCGCGAGCGCAGTCATCTGGGACCTGTCAGGTGTCCCAGATGACTGACAGGAGGGAGGGGGCAGAGCTGAGCCCTTCCTGCACCGGGGGGAAGTGATGTCACCAGCCCAGGCACTGAAGGAGGCAGACTACGAGGGACCCCCTAGCAACAGGCAGTTAGAGGTGAGTTAAAAAAAAAAAATTCCAAATGTTTTTATTTTTATTTTTTTAGGAATTTCAATAATATTTTTTTTGGGGGGAAACACCAATTTAAGACTAATGTTTTTTTTTTCTGGGGACAGCAGTCAAAGGTGGGATTACCCCTCACTTTATATTCTCTTCCTGTTCTCCTCAGTGGTGACACAGACAGCAATAAAAATCTGACAAATATTCTAATGCTCCCCTGCTCTAGTAACATAGATGAGAGTGACAGCAGAAAAAGACCAAGTGGGCCATCAAGTCTAACCCATCCTCCCCCCAACACCACCACTGCATATTTTTTCGCTTACTGTTGAGTTACCTGCTACCTCTGCTGAATGTCTGTCTAGACCAGGGATCCTCAAACTACGGCCCTCCAGCTGTTGCAGAACTACACATCCCATGAGGCATTGTAAAACTCTGACATTCACAGACATGACTAGGCATGATGGGAATTGTAGTTCCTGAACAACTGGAGGGCCGTAGTTTGAAGACCCCTGGTCTAGACATTAACTAATCTTTTGGTAAAATAGTACTTTTTTAATGTTAGTTATGAATTCTCCACCTGCTAGTCTGAGGTCACCTACTCTGTAGAAACCAAAAACAAATGTGACTGGTGTTTCTATTTTATTAGAATTTTTACTTAACTTTCACATTTTTGCATACTTGCTGTACCGTATTTCATACATTTTTCACATGAAAAGATTTGTAGACTATCCCTCAGTGACTATCTGTATTTCACTTTAATAAGTCAGAATCTCAGATCACCAGCGGCTGAGGTAAAATCTTAGTAATTTTTATTTTCCCTGAGGAAGTCACGAGATACGCAACGTGACGTAACGCGTAGGACGTAACTGGAAATAGACACCGCGAACCGGAAGTAACATATGAAGTGGCACGGAATGCCATTGTACTCTATGTCGGGCCATTTTCTGCTATTTTCATGTAAGCAGCCTCTTTTATTTAATAAATAGATTGTTATTTTGGTAATGCACTATTGGAGGCCCCTTTATTTTTCCATGTGGATCCTTATATTGAACATAAGCGGATAGTCATCTCCTGTACCTAACTAAAATCGTCGGACTGACTGATGCATATGTATGGAAGCGGGGACATGATCAGCAAAATGGAATAAGGCCTTTCTCTCATGCCCATGAGGTAAGAGCATTGAGAGCACACAATTGGATTTATACCTTACACCTTATTGCCGGGAACTTGTCGCAAAAGAACATACATATGTTGGACTTTTCACATTGCATGGAATTTTTTGCATTTTCGCACGTTTTCATTTTTCACAGGATTATAGGATTTGCACTTTATATGTTGAATTGCACCTTATATATATATATAGTGGATAGCACTTTATATATTCATTGAATATACTGAACTATATTGGATTGCACTTTGCTCATTGGACTACCGGTCTATTGAATATGTTTTACCTATTTATTGATGAAGTATTAGATACACGGTCACAGTATTATTTATTGATTACTTTAGATAGATCACCAAGGTTATGCGCATAGTCACCTACATTTTTGTAGACATTTTTACATTTTTATTTTACATTTATTTGGGTTGAAGCATATTCTGACATCTGCACACAGAAATACCAATTATATGTTTTTTTTATGTAGTACGGCAGGACTTTTTATTTCATACTATTTCTAATATAGTTACCACTTCACATGGCAATAACTGTGGTCATATGGAAAAATTGTTTATTTATTAAAGTGGGTGGCAGCAGTCTGTCCGCACTGAGAATAAATAAAAAAACAATGACCTAAGAGCTAAGATTCAGAGGATAAAGAATAAAACAGTGACTTTAGGTCTGCAATGTCACCAAGAATGCTTACAGAAATAGAAATGTTAATAGTGTACTTTTATCAATTAACAAAATGGACAGATGAACAGAAGAGGAATCCAAATCAAGTCAATATTTGGTGTGACCACTTTCAATACTTCTAGGTACACTTGCACACAGTTTTTGAAGGAACTCGGCAGGTAGGTTGTTCCAAGCATCTTGGAGAACTAACCAATATGTTCTGTGGATGTAGGCTGCCTCAAATCCTTCTGTCTCTTCATGTAATCCCAGACAGACTCGATGTTGTGATCAGGGCTCTGCGGGGGCCAAACATTCACATCCATGACTCCTTGTTCTTCTTTATGCTGAAGATACTTCTTAATGACATTGGCTTATTGACATATGTTTGGGGTCTTTGTCCTGCTGCAAAATAAATTTGGGGCCCATCGCACATATATTTCAAATTTTTATTCATTAGTCCAGAGCACTTGATGTCATTTTTCTGCACCCCTGTTTCTATGTTTTTGTGCATAGTTGAGTCGCTTAGCCTTGCATACATGTCGAAGGTATGGCTTTTTTGGCAGCAATTTTTGCATGAAAACCACCTCTGGCGAGACTTCTCCAGACAGTAGATGGGTGTACCTGGGTACCACTGGTTTAAGCCAGTTCTGTGCTGATGGCACTGCTGGACATCTTTATATGTCAAAGGGAACTAAGCATGATGTGTCTTTCATCTGCTGCATTAAGTTTCCTTGGCCAACTACTGTGTCTACGGTCCTCAATGTTGCCTGTTTCTTTGTGCTTCTTCAAAAGAGCTTGAACAGCACATAAGAAGTCTGCTTTGAAATCTTTGCCTGAGGAAACCTTGCATATGCAGTATAACAACTACCTTGTGTCTTGTTGCTGTGCTCAGTCTTGCCATTGTGTATGACCTGTGACATGAAACTGTCTTCCACAACCTCATCTTAGTAGCAAAGTTTGGCTGTTCCTCATCCAGTTAGGCCCCTTTCACACTGGGGCGGTGCGGGGCGGCGACGGTAAAGCAGCGCTATATTTAGCGCTGCTTTACCATCGTTTTATCCGCGGTATGCGGCCGCTAGCGGGGTGGTTTTAACCCCCGCTAGCGGCCGCAAAAGGGTTAAAAACCTCCGCAAAGCGCCGCTGCAGCGGCGGTTTGCGGGCGGTATCCCCGCGGTTTCCCATTGATTTCAATGGGAAGGAGCGGTATAGGAGCGGTAAATACACCGCTCCTTCACCGCTCCAAAGATGCTGCTAGCAGGACTTTTGTTGCGGTCCTGCTAGCGCACCGCTCCAGTGTGAAAGCCCGCCGGCTTTCACACTGGAGTGAATGGGGCCGGTTTTTTCAGGCGGTATACAGGCGCTATTTTTAGCGCTGTACCGCCTGAAAACCGCCCCAGTGTGAAAGGGGCCTTATAAGTCTCCTACACAGATGTTTCTGTTTCATTTAATGACTGTGTTTCAACCTACATATAAAATGGATGATCATTTGCCCTTGCTTAGTATAATTGGTTAATAAAACACCTGACTCTAATCCTACAAAATTCCTGACTCTGTGCAAGTGTACAAAGTGTGTAAGTGTAAAGCCTCGTACACATGATCAGATCCATTTTTTTGTTGCATGCTAGTCTCATGTCGATAATGAAGAGGTTACTCACCATACAAAAATTCTTGTAGGACAGAATTCAACTTCAGAAGTGACATAATGTGTTGATTAGTTTTGTATGTGTTCTTTCGTTTCTGAGCATGCATAGTCTTGCTCTTACGACCTTTTTCGGACGAAAAAAAATTAAATGAAAATTGGTGTTCCCATCCGACAAAATTTTTTATAGTCTGCACATCCAGCTTTTGTCAGACTACAAATCGGAACCGGCGGTCGAAAGCACCATACTAACAATCCGAAAATCGGCTGATCGTTTGTCGGGCAGTCCCACCAATTACTGATTTGATTTCGATTTTTCTTCAGTTTGTTCACTTTGCATTTTGTAAATTGATAAAACTAACAATTAAAGTATATGAAGCATTCCTGCACATCTGTCTAAAACTTTTGCGCAGTACTCTCTCTCCATATATATATATATATATATATATATATATATATATATATAGATAGATAGATAGATAGATAGATAGATAGATAGATAGATAGATAGATAGATAGATAGATAGAGCTTTCGCAAAAAAAACACAAATTGCAACTGCATAGGTATGAATCAGGACTTAGAGTAGTTTATTGACCCTTGGATCGCGAGTATATTTCCTCTTATTTATTGATCCTGATTTGCATATTTTATCTCCAGTTTTTCTGCTATCAATGTATTTCCTGATGTGTATCAAGCAAAAAATTGTATAAAATCATCTATCCAGTATATACACACTATATTGTCAAAAGTATTGCGATGCCTGCCTTTAACCACACATGAACTTTAATGGCACCCCAGTCTTAGGTCATAGGGTTCAATATTGAGTTGGCCCACCCTTTGCAGCTATAACAGCTTCAACTCTTCAGGAAAGGCTGTCCACAAGGTTTAGGAGTGTGTCTATGGGAATGTCTGACCATTCTTCCAGAAGCGCATTTGTGAGGTCAGGTACTG
This sequence comes from Lithobates sylvaticus, assembly GCA_028564925.1. Taxonomy (NCBI): domain Eukaryota; kingdom Metazoa; phylum Chordata; class Amphibia; order Anura; family Ranidae; genus Lithobates; species Lithobates sylvaticus. The sequence continues at coordinate 378,499,206 of CM053028.1, read as the reverse complement.
ATGTTGGAACGAGAAGGCCTGGCTCGCAAGTCTCTGCTCGAATTCATCCCAAAGATGTTCTATCGGGCTGAGGTCAGGACTCAACCCCAAACTTGCTCATGGGGATGGCCCCTTCCTGTTCCAACATGACTGAGCACCAGTGCACAAAGCAAGGTCCATAAAGTCATGGCTGAGCGATGAGTTTGGGGTGGAGGAACTTAACTTGGCTGCACAGAGTCCTAACCTCAACCTGACAGAACACCTTTGGGATGAATTAGAGCGGAGATTGCGAGCCAGGCCTTCTCGTTCAACATTAGTTCCTGACCTCACAAATACACTTCTGGAAGAATGGACAAACAATCCCATAGACACACTCCTAAACCTTGTGGACAGCCTTCCCAGAAGAGTTGAAGCTGTTATAGCTACAAAGGGTGGGCCAACTCAATATTGAACCCTACAGACTAAGACTGGCATGCCATTAAAGTTCATGTGCGTGTAAAGGCAGGTGTCCCAATTATTTTGACAATATAGTGTATATAAATAAATAGATAGATGTTATACACTTTTTTGCTTGATGCACATCAGGAAATTCATTGATAGCAAAAAGAGGGAGATAAAATATACAAATCAGGGCCAATAAAAAAGAGGAAATATACTCACAATCCAAGAGTCCACGATCCAAGGGTCACTAAACTATTCTAAGTCCTGATTCACACCTATGCTGGTTGCAGTTTGTATATTGCAGGTGCATTTTGTGTTTTTCAATACACGCTTTTGATCCAATAAAGTCTATGGAACCACAAACCATAAAAGTCCCTGGCCCTTTCCATAAAATGCACAGATGTGAACTACATCCATAGAAAACCATGTTAAATGGACTGTAGTATGTTTCCGCAAAACTGAAAACGCACAAAAAAATGTATTGGTGTGAACCAGGCCTAACACAAGAAGATTGCAACACCTGCTTTTGGCTCCAGAAAAAAAACATGCATATGAATTATAGCAATCACTGAAAAATAGAACTGGCAAAGATACAACAGTTAAACAGAAAATATACGAAAAAAAATTGCTCTTCTTGGTAACTTTTAGCGTGCCAGTGACATATCTTCTATAAACTTACAATTGACATATGGGATATGTTATGGAAATCAAGGTGTTAAAACAAACTTCAAAGTTGTATGACCAATTCTATATTCTATCAAAAGGAATGTAGGTAGGTAAATATCCACGCTTAGTGTAAAATTAGCATCAAGCAGCAGCTGAACACCAAAACCCAGATACTGGGCACAAAGACACAATAGAAAAAAGAAAAGTGCAGCGCTTATGCCATAAATAATATATAAATATTTGCAATACTTTTAAAGTGCTAAAAATATGAAATCACTAAATATAACATATACCAATTGATAAACTTGCGTAGATCAAAAGGATAAACAAACCAAAATATCATGTAAGAAAATTGCTACATTAACCACTTGCCGCCCGCCCTATAGGCAAATGATGTCCGCAAAGTGGTTTCAAAATCCTGACCGGACATCATATGACGCGCATCGCGGCGATCGTTGTTGCGGGGTGTCAGTCTGACACACCGCAACTACGATCTTGGTAAAGAGTCTCCGACGGAGACTCTTTACCACGTGATCAGCGTGTCCAATCACGGCTGATCACAGTGTAAATAGGAAGAGACAGTGATCGGCTTTTCCTCACTCGCGTCTGCTCCTCTGACAGGGGGGGTCTGTGCTGATCGATTATCAGCGCAGCCCCCCCGAGGATGCCCACACTGGACCACCAGGGACGCCACCAGACCACCAGGGATGCCCAGCACCAGGTATGCCACCCTAAACCACCAGGGATGACACACAGTGCCCACAATGGATGCCAATCAGTGCCCACAATGGATGCCAATCAGTGCCCACAATGGGCATCACTGATTGGCATGCATTATTGTTTGGCTCTGATTGGCATCCATCAGTACAAAACAAAAAAAAAATACAATGCCGCCTATCAGTGCCCATCCGTGCCACCTATCAGCAGTGTTGGTCATCTTATTTTAAAAAAGTAATTAGTTAAGTTACAAATTACTTCTCCCAAAAAGTAATTGCGTTAGTAACTCAGTTACTACATTGGAAAAGTAATTAGTTACGCAGCAAAGTAACTGTGACTTTTTTTTTAATATTCTATTGTGTAACTAAGGGGCGGGTCTAGTATTACTGTAACCAAGGGGTGCATTTATTATTATTGTTATATATCGTGTAACCAAGGGGCTGCTCTATTATTACTCTAACCAAGGGGCAGATCTTTTATAGCGTGTAAGCAAGGGGCGGGTCTATTATTACTATATCGTGTAAGGGGCGGACGGCTACAGAAGAGGGCGAATGTTAAATTAATGGGCAGAGTTTGATATATAACAATAATAATAAATGCACCCCTTGGTTACAGTAATAATAGACCCGCCCCTTAGTTACACGATAGACGCCCCTTGCAGAGTAGCACGAGCATCGGGAGCGTTCGCCTCGTGCAATTACATGTTAACTGCGCCTGCGCGGTGTAGAGTTCACTCAGGGCAATTTTCGTAAGCTTCGTAGTCCTTCATCCTTATCCAGCGGAGGAACTTTTTCGGCAGGACACCGGAATTACACTACTGCCATCTAGTGGCGGTAGATGTAATTGCAGTAACGCCGCCCAAGTAATGGGAACTGCGTTACCATGAGGGGAAAAGTAATCAGTTAGATTACTCGTTACCCTCTAAAGTAACTGCGTTAAGTAACTCTGTTTATTTTAACTCAGTTACTTACATCACTGCCTATCAGTGCCCATCCGTGCCACCTATCAGTGCCCATCCATGTCGCCTATCAGTGCCCATCCATGCCCATCCGTGCCGCCTATCCATGCCCATCCATGCCACCTATCCATGCCCATCCATGTCGCCTATCCATGCCAATCCATGCCAGCTATCAGTGCCAATTTGTGCCACCTACCAGTGCCCATCCGTGTCACCCATCAGTGCCACCTATCAGTGCCCATCAGTTCCGCCTATCAGTGCCACATATCAGTGCCCATCAATGCCACCTCATCAGTGCTACTTCATTTGTGCCACCTCATCGGTGCCCATCAGTGCCGCCTTATCAGTGCCCGTCAGTGCAGCCCCATCAGTGATGGAGAAAACTTACTTATTTACAAAGTTTTGAAACTGAAACTGAAAAAAAAAAACATTTCTATTTTCGGTCTTTTTTTATTTGTTTAGCAAAAAATAAAAACCGTAGAGGTGATCAAATACCACCAAAAAAAGCTCTATTTGTGGGAAAAAAATGATAAAAATGTAATTTGGGTACAGTGTTGTATGACCGCGAAATTGTCATTCAAAGTGCGACAGCAATTGGTCTGGGCAGGAAGGTGTTTAAGTGCCCTGTATTGAAGTGGTTAAAGAGCAAAAAAATGCAGTGGGAAATTATTATTTAAAAAATGTCCATAAATGTGACTAAAAGAACTTCAGATAAAATGATGTGACTTGATTTATGTGCTTGTCCTCGTGAGACCCATCACCTCTAGTAAGATGGAAGGCTTACCGGATCGCCAGCGACCCCACTATGGAACTCCAGAACTCCTAGGCTTCCCAGATCTCCCAGGTGTCTCCTATCAGCAAGCTCTGAAGGTTTAAAATGCAATCGCACATGCGCACCCTGCGCATGCACGCTCGCATTTTAAACCTTTAACATACAGGATCTTTACTTGCTAGCATTATTTTTTGTTTTTAAACAGTGTTATGCTTATTAGGGACTCGGTGGAGTTGCAACTATTTTTGCAGATCAAGCAGGAAAAAAATATGTAATCACACAATTCTGAGGAAATTATTACGGAATCACTACGCAGTTCTAAAACAAACATTTGCATCAGATTACATCCTGAAAAATGAGGTCATTATCGCCAAACATCCTTTAAACTGACAGAATATGAAAGCGTCCAAAACCTCAATATAAACTTGTGCATTTATTGAAGATTTAATGACTGTCATCTCCCCCGTACCTTTACCTGAAATGCCAACCCCATATCATCAATGATTGTTGAAACTTGCATCTTTTCTTCAGGCGGTTTTCTTCATACATTTCATTGGAACACCTCCAAACAAAAGTTCCAGCATCATCAATTTCATTTTATTGTGAATGTTTTTTAGCAGTAAGTAAAAAAAAAATGTTTTTATTCAAAATTGTCTTTTTTTGTTTATAGGTGATATAAACTGTCAAGGAAGTTTTTTCAGGTTGTCAGTAAAAAAAGTGCTCTGCTCTATCAGTAAATTTGCCATGTTCTGACAGTAAAAAAAAGTTGTGGGAGGTTGGCAACCCTGAGCAGCTGAAACTACAAAGCATCCAGGGAACCCAGGAAATTGTGGAAAGAGCACACAGGTAGAACACAAAAGGAGATTTTTCAAGTGAGCTTATATTGGATTGTACAAAATAATTATTGTTTGTATTGCTATTACAAAGTAGATATACAAAAAATGAAAGTGTGTGCTGTAACCATAGATTGCCTTTAAAGTGTTTTTAAAGGTATAAAAATGGTTCCAGAGGGTAATGGCAGCTTATTTAAATTATACTGGACCTATTCTTGTGATCTTTTTCTTTTTTTACAGAAAAAAAAAACAATAACAATGTATAAATAATCGATTAGAAAGGGGAAAACAAAAATACAAAACATACTAACTGATATAAACTACCCAAATGACATCCCTAAAAACCCACACCCTCTAGAGCATAACTTTTTTTGAGCAACTTTTTTTTTTTTAAAGCAAATTTCAGCTCAGTTACTTATTGAGCAAAACTGAAATTTTCTGCTTTGGTGAAATTCTGCCAATGGGGAAATGGATATTTTTGCAATTGGTGTAACTCCTATTCCCCAGTCCGTATCTCCACCTCTCCTCACAAGGCATTAACAAATATTCCAGTATTTTGCAGCTGAAAAATGTTATTACCTTATATACTTTACCCGTTTTTAGATTATACTTTATACACCCCCAATATGTCTGTTTATATACAGCAGGGAAAATATTTATTTGATCCCCTGCAGATTTTGTAAGTTTGCCCAATTACAAAGAAATTAAGGGTCTATCATTTTTATCATAGGTGTATTTTAAATGATAGAGACAGAATATCAACCAAAAATCCAGAAAAAAAACACATGATGCACATTTTATAAATTAAGTTGCAATTCAGTAAGTAAATAAGTATTTGATCCCCAAGCAAAACATCACTTAGTACTTGGTGGAGAAACCCTTGTTGGCAAGCACAGAGGTAAGACATTTCTTGTAGCTGGTTACCAGGTTTGCACACATCTAAGGGGGGATTTTGGTCCACTCTTCTTTACAGATCTTCTCTAAATCCTTAGGGTTTCTTGGCTGCCGTTTGGCAGAAGTTTCAGCCTCCCACCATTAATTTTCTATAGGAAACGACCCAACTTCAGTGTTCTGGCTGAGGGAAGAAGGTTCTCAACCAAGATTTTACAATACATGGCCCCGTCCATTGGCCCCTCAATGTGGCAAAGTTGGCCTGTACCTTGAACAGAGAAAGTGCCTCAAAACATAAGGTTGCCACCTCCGTGCTTGACTGTAGGGATGGTATTCTTAGGGTCATGGTCAGCATTTTCTTTCTCCAAACACAGCAAGCCGAGTTAATGCCAAAGAGTTTAATTTTGGTCTCATCTGACCACAGCACCTTCTCCCAATCCTTCTCTGAATCATTTAGATGTTCATTGGCAAATTTAAGATGGACCTGTACATGTGCCTTCTTGAGGAGGGGGACTTTGCGGGCACTGCAGGATTTCAGTCCATGGCGCTGTATTGTGTTACCAATGGTTTGTTTGGTGAATGTGGTCCCAACTGCCTTGAGATCATTCCCGTGTAGTTCTGAGCTGATCCCTCAATTTTCTCATGATCTTCCTTACCCAATGAGGCGAAATCTTGCATGGAGCTCCAGACCAAGGGTGATTGATGGTTATTTTGCATTTGTTACATTTGCAAATAATCGCTCCAACAGTTGTCTCCTTTTCACCAAGCTTCTTGCTGATAGTCTTGTAGCCCATGCCAGACTTGCGTAGGTCTACAATCTTGTCCCTGATGTCCTTTGATAGCTCTTTAGTCTTGCCCATGATCGTGAGGTTTGAATGGAAGAAAAAGATTCTGCGGACAGGTGTCTTTTATACACATAATGAGTTGTCCTTAGGAGCACCTTCCTAAACTGACAGGACTAATCTGTGTACCACATGAGCACATACTATAGCCGGTCTGTGGGACCCAGAATTATTGTTGGTTGGTAGGGGATCAAATTTATATTTTACTTACTGAACTGCAACTCATTTTATAACATTTGAAAAAATGTGTTTTTTTCTGGATTTTTGGTTGATATTCTGTCTCTCTCACTTAAAATACACCATTTAACCATTTAATGTCTTTGTAAGTGGGCAAACTTACAAAATCTACGGGGGATCGAATAATTATTTTCCCCACTGTACAACTCTTTGGATTTCTCTGAAACATACAAATTGACATAGATCCCCACTAAAGAGATCCACCTTCTTTGTGTATCAATCATTGTCACTGGGACTGAAAGTGAGGGTGTCACAGCACTGCTGCCCTGCACTCCTGTGGCTAAGTGCCCTGTACCCCCCCCCCCCCCCCGCCTCACTATCTGCATGTACTTCACCTCTTCACACCACTTACATGGTTATCAGGCATTATCTTATTCCCCCCAATATCTACACGTATTTCCCACCACACCACCTACATGCAGGGTGCCAAACAGTGTGCCCCCATGCTGCGGAAAAGGGCGAGACAGGGAGTAGCACTTTCTGTCTTCTTTTCATTGTGCCCTGTTGTGCTGTTGGCTGTATGGACCAGAGTCTCTGGCTAGGCAGCACAAAATGCTCTCCCTCAACCCATATTGGAACCACTCTGAACTGTTTACTGCCCACCAACAGAGCCAGTTGATTGTAACTTTCAGGAACTTCAAGAATGGGTATTTAACCTATGTTGTACCATATTGCTGCCTGTGATTCTGCTGCATCATCTCTTGTACGCCATTATGGTCATTTATCCCTTGCTGGAACCTGGATTGCTACCACAGTGACCCTATTGCTGTCCTTGATCCACTGTCTATGTGGTCAAAACTACATTAATACATTCACCTGGAGTTCTGATCCATGCAAATGTTGAATAACTTTAAAGATTCAGTGAATAGGCAAGCTATATACCTTTTCAGTAAACTGCAAGTTACTGTACTCTCTGCCTGACCATTCAGCTCTATTCTGTTAAATATAGTAGAAGGGAAATCTTTCAATGGAGACATGTTGTGGTGACAGTTGTCTAAGGCTCCATTCACACATGGGCGTTCTGGAATCCAGATTCCAGAATCGTGGCAAAATGTGGGACGCGTTTGCAATGCTATTTTTTCTTAATGGGACTCAATAAATGCATCTCTCCGGATGAACCAAATTGCTGCGAGAATAACTTGGATAATATAAGCTGTGAAACCTGTCATAGGCATTCATCAAGAGTGAAGACTATAACTAATTTTTACATATTCTTTTATTCTACTACATTCCAAAACGACATGACTTATAATATGGGTAAATTTCCTTCCCCCTCATGCCCTAAATGCACATCTATAATATGGGTAAATTTCCTTCCCCCTCATGCCCTAAATGCACATCTGACAGTTGTACATGTTATCATTAGGGATGGGCGAACGGCTCGGCCTGAGCATTAGTTCGGGCCAAACTTTCGCTGTTCGGACGTTAGGCAAACAGCTAAACAAATGAGTCGTTCGACTGTTTGTTCGGTCCCCCGAACCGACCACAATGCATTGCAGCGCTAAACAGTGCATTGCAAGCCCTGATTGGCTGAAGCAGTGAAAGCTTCAGCCAATCAGGGCACCACAGAGCACTGTCAGAGTCATGATTGGACACTGTCATCATCACTTTATCCAATAATGGCTCTTTCCCGCCCCGCAGTATACAAGTATTCTTTCAATGGCAGCCATTTTCAGTGTGATTGCAGCATAGAGAGAGATAGAACAGGGCTCTGTTCAGTGCTATTAGTTAGTTAGTGTGCTATATTGTGCTATTTTGCTTCAATTGCCAGTGTAGAATATTAGTTTAGTGCCAGTCTAGGGATAGTGTGAGTGTAGTGAGGAGGACCATCATTCAGCTTTGTATAGTGTGCAGCTAGAGTAGGGACAGCTCAGATAGTTTGAGTGTAGTGTAGTGAGACCGTGTCAGTAACCTTTACTAGTGATCTTCAGTAATCTTTATAGTGTATAGCTAGAGTAGGGACAGTTCAGATAGCGTCAGTGTAGTGACGATTGAACACCGTCTATTTGATTGCGTTACTGCCAGTTTAATGCCATTTACTTTTGTGTGCGTTACTGCCAGTTTAATGCCATATTGTTTTGTGTGCATTGCTGCCAGTTTAATGCCATATAGTTTTGCGTGCGTTACTGCCAGTTTAACGCCATATAGTTCTGTGCATCACTGTACGTTTGCCGCATTATATTGCAGCATATTATAGTGCAGCCCTCAAAAATTACAGTCGCATTTTGCGAGTGAATTTTGAGGGCTGGCGAGAAGGGCTGCCTAGGAGCTGGGAGGGCGAGCACTGCCGATCATACAGGGGAAGAGAGGAGAGCCACCACTGGATGATCAAAGCAGGGAACTTCACAGCTTTCGTTTCAATAGCTGTGTGTTCCCCACCGCGTGCCGCCACATAAGTCCCTCCTCTTTTTCCGGGACTTTTATAGACAGATCACCCGTCTAATCCTAGGATGGGTGACATGTATCAAAGTTCCCTGGACAAGGGGAGGGGCTTATGTGATGGCGCGCGGCGGGGGAACACACAGCTATTGAAACAAAAGCTGTGATGTTCCCTGCTCTGATCATCAAGTGGCGTCTCTCCTCTCTTCCCCTCCACAGGTAGGCTGCATATGGGACACAGGCTGCATATGGGACACAGGCTGCATATGGCACACAGGCTGCATATGGCACACAGGCTGCACATGGCGGACACAGGCTGCACATGGCGGACACAGGCTGCACATGGGACACAGGCTACATGGTGGGCACAGGCTACATGGTGGGCACAGGCTGCACATGGTGGACACAGGCTGCACATGGTGGGCACAGGCTGCACATGGTGGACACAGGCTGCACATGGTGGACACAGGCTGCATGGTGGACACAGGCTACATGGTGGACACAGGCTGCACAAGGGGGACACAGGCTGCACATGGGGGACACAGGCTGCACATGGGGGACACAGGCTGCACGGTGGGACAGGCTGCATTGGCAGGCATAGATAAAGTTGTTAATCTTTTTATAACTTAAATGCATAAAACATTAAAGTGTCATTTCATGAGATAATTTATGAGGGCGGGTTTAGGGGCGGGGCAGGGTAGGGGTTGGGCGGGGCAACTGGTGGTGAGTAACCCTTGAGGCCTGGCTAGTAGCTCAGGATTTAACATTTTGAGCCCTGTTATAGTGTATTAGTGTAGTGTGAGTACTCAAATTAAAGTGCACCAAACACCTCTTTACATTGTGCATCTACGTACAGATTTCAACTTCTTCTTTACATTTGTGTATAAGCGTCACCCCCTCTCTCCCAATAATGTCTGGGAGGACAACAAGGAGAGGCAAACGTTCCCTTGGCACTGTAAGGTCAGCAACAATTGTGTCTACAGGCAAAGGTGGGTGTGGTGGTCACTCCTCAGGCAGGGCATCATTTCCTCTGTTTAGTGAGTTTGCCCGTGCTATCCAGCCACAGCATGCAGAGGAGGTGGTGGACTGGCTTACTAAACCTTCCTCATCCTCCTCATCCTCTGTCATGCAAGCAGAGACAAGTGTGCCGTCCCCTGCAGTTGCCAGAGTGGATACACCTACCTCGTTGTCCACATCTATTCCTGCCATAGCCCCCAACATCAGCCATTGAGGAGTCAGCTGAGTTATTTGACCACAGCGTCAAGCCACTTGATCCTTGATGATGCCCAGCCATTACTGGATTCAGATGTTGGTTCTGAGGTTGAGGATGACAGGAACATGAGCCTAGAGAGAGAGGGGGGAGAACACTGGTAGACAAATTGTCATTCATGTTCCCCAAGCCGCAGCATATTGCCTCCAGTGGTAATGATGAAGATGGAGGAGATCGAGATTATGATGATGATGAGGCGACTTTGGGAGGTGATTCTGCCTGTGAAACATGACATGTAAAATTAAAATTTCCACACTAAGAAAGTATGCATCAATGCCATGGCAATGTGACTCACCCAAGCAGCTACTACGTTTATTTAAAGGTAGGTGGTCAGGGAGCCATTCTGTTTAATCATTCTATTTTAGGCCACTCCCACTATTCAACGCAATCTGGTCATGTCCATTGCTCTCTTTGGTATGCATAACAGAGCTTGTTTTAACTGTATCCCAGCAGGGTGGCTGATAATTTGTCATGCTGTGTTGACTTTTTAACCACTTCAGCCCCGGACCAATTGGCAGCCAAAGGACCAGGCCCCTTTTTGCAATTCGGCACTGCGTCGCTTTAACTAACAATTGCGCGGTCATGCGACGTGGCTCCAAAACAAAATTGGCGTCCTTTTTTTCCCACAAAGAGAGCTTTCTTTTGGTGGTATTTGATCGCCCCTGCGGTTTTTATTTTTTGCGCTATAAACAAAAATAGAGCGACAATTTTGAAAAAAATGCAATATTTTTTACTTTTTGCTATAATAAATATCCCCAAAAAATATATAAAAAAACATTTTTTTTCCTCAGTTTAGGCCGATACGTATTCTTCTACATATTTTTGGTAAAAAAAATCGCAATTAGCGATTATTGATTAGTTTGCGCAAAAGTTATAGCGTTTACAAAATAGGGGATAGTTTTATAGCATTTTTATTAATATTTTTTTTTTTATTAGTAATGGCGGCGATCAGCGATTTTTATTGTGACTGCGACATTTTGGCGGACACATCGGACATTTTTGACACATTTTTGGGACATTTGTCATTTATACAGCAATCACTGCTATTTAAATAGCACTGATTCCTATGTAAATGACAGTTGTAGTTAGGGGGTTAACCACTAGGGGGCGGGGAGGAGTCAGTGTGACGTGTTGTGTTTTTTTTACAGTAGGGGGGCGTGGCTGTACGTCTGACGTCATTGATCGGCGTTCCCGATGACAGGGAACCGCCGATCACTGACAGTCAGTGTAGGAAGCGCGGGGAGAGGTTTGTTTACATAGACCTCTCCCCGTTCTTCCGCTCCGTAACCCGATCGCGGGATACCAGCGGCGATCGGGTCCGCTGGTCCCACGGCCGTGGTCACGGAGCTCCCGACCGGGTCGCGCGCGCGCGCCGCTGGCGGCGCGCGCGCGCCCCCGGGCAGGCAAATTAAAGGGGACGTACAGGTACGTCCTTTTGCCTGCCCGTGCCAATCTGTTGACGTATATCTACAGGAGGCGGTCGGGAAGCGGTTAAATGTAAACTGGGCCAATTATCTGTTATGGGTATTGCCAGTGTTTACAGATTGTGTTTATACTGTTTTAAATATCGATTGTTTTAGTTTCTTACAGGAGTTTTGTCATTTTTTTCAGGTTGTCAGTAAAACATATGCTCTGCTCTGTCAGTAAATTTGCCATGTTCTGACAGTAAAAAAAAGTTGTGGGAAGCATCCAGGGAACCCAGGAAATTGTGGAAAGAGCAGACAGGTAGAACTCACAATACAAAAGGAGATTTTTCAAGTAAGCTTATAATGGATTGTCCAAAATAATTATTGTTTGTATTGCTATTACAATGTAGATATAAAAAAATGAAAGCGTGTGCTGTAACCATAGGGTGGGCGCTCTCTCCTTCTAAGAGGACATTCAGGAACGTCCTTCAGAAGGAGGGGGATTGCAGCGGCACGATCCCGATGCGCTCGTGTCACCTGGACACAGCGCAACTCCGATTGGCAGGAGGGCTCTGTGATTGGCCCTCCTGATCGAATGACGGCCGTGTCCAATCACAGCTGTCATGTGATGTAAATACAGAGCTGGTTGCTAGGAAATCGGCTCTCCTCTCCTCACACAGAAGTTGTCATAGAGGAGAGCGGATCGCTGCAGCCGGCTGGTGATCAGTGAGTATGAGCTGTTTTTTTAAAGATTTTTACTCACTGATCACCAGTCTAGTGTCCCCACAATGTAAAAAACACAAAGTAAACACGCATGTCCTCAAAACACATGTCCCCAAAACACATGTCCCCCACATATGTCACAGTAAAATCACATGTTCCAATGGTTATCTGCACACATATGTCCGTGATCAGCTGCACACATCTGTACATAATAATTTGCGTACATATGTCCGTGATCACACAAACCAATTATTATACACTTAACGGGATTTTTTTTACCAAAGACATGTAGCAGAATACATTTTGGCTTAAATTTATGATAAAATTCGATTTTATTGGATTTCTTTTAAAATAGAAAGAAGAAAATATTTTTTTTTTTTCCAAATTTCCGCTCTTTTTTCGCTTATATCGCAAAAAATTAAAAATGGATTAGTGAATAAATACCACTAAAATAAACCTCTATTTGTGTGAACAAAATGATAAAAATTTCATTTGGGTACAGCGTTGCATGACTGCACAATTGTCATTGAAAGTGCGAGAGCGCTGAAAGCTGAAAACTGGTCTGGGAAGGAAGGGGGCGAAAGTGCCCGGTATTGATGTGGTTAAAATGTTTTTTAAAGGTATAAAAAGGTTCCAGAGGGTAATGGCAGCTTATTTAAATTATACTGGACCTATTCTTGTGATCTTTTTCTTTTTTTACAGAAAAAAAAACAACAACAATATATAAATAATCAATTAGAAAGGGGAAAACAGAAATACAAAACAAAACTAATTGATCTAAACTACCCAAATTACACCCCTAAAAACCCACACCCTCTAGAGTATAACTTTTTTTAAGCAACTTTTTTTTTTTTAAAGCAAATTTCAGCTCAGTTGCTTATTGAGCAAAACTGAAAGTTTCTGCTTTGGTGAAATTCTGCCAATGGGGAAATGGATATTTTCGCCATTTGTGTAATTCCTATTCCCCAGTCTGTATCTCTACCTCTCCCCACAAGGCATTAACAAAGAGTCCGGTATTTTGCAGCTGAAAAGTTTTATTATATGCTTTACCCCTTTTTAGATTATACTTTCTATACTCTCAATACGTCTGTTTATATACAGAAGGCAAAATAATTATTTGATCCCCTGCAGATTTTGTAAGTTTTCCCACTTACAAAGAAATGAAGGGTCTATCATTTTTATCATAGGTGTACGGTACTTTAAATGATAGAGACAGAATATCAACTAAAAATCCAGAAAAAAAACACATGATGCACATTTTATAAATTAAGTTGCAATTCAGTATGTGAATAAGTATTTGATCCCCAAGCAAAGCATGACTTAGTACTTGGCAAGCACAGAGGTAAGAAATTTCTTGTAGCTGGTTACCAGGTTTGCACACATCTAAGGAGGGATTTTGGTCCACTCTTCTTCTTTACAGATCTTCTTTAAATCCTTAGGGTTTCTTGGCTGCCGTTTGGCAAGTCAAAGTTTCAGATGATGATAATGATGAGGTCACTGATGCGACTTGGGTGCCAGATAGAGCAGAGGAGGTAACTGAAGGTTAGGTGGCACAAACCCAAGGAGGCCGACATCAAGAAAGAGTAGAGAGCAGCCAGACTATTCCATCACATTCTGCAACTGTTATCTCCCAGCCCACTCCCCAAAGCTCCGCTGTCTGGGCCTTTTTCAGTACATCTGCAGCAGATCGCACTGTTGCTATCTGCAAACTGTGTCTCAGGCACATCAAACGTGGCAAAAACACCAACCATTTGGGTACCACATGCTTAACAAGGCATTTAACGTCCAACCACTCAGCCCGCTGGCAAGACCACATAAAAGCCATACAAAAGGGGCAGAAATCTGTCCCTCCTCCTCCTCCTTACCCACTTCAGTCTGCCGCTGCGATACCGAGTCATTACCTCTCAGCAGCCTGGTATAGCATAGGGTGTCCCAGGTCCTAGCAGCACATCTGCCAGCAGCACACCACCAGCTGTAGACTGTAGTCGGCAAATTTCTCTGCCCCATCTGCTGCAGCAGGAAAAAGAATACAGTCCCTGCCACCCACATGCCCAGTGTCTGAATGCAAACTTGTCAAAGCTGTTGGCTCTCCAACTTCTGCCTTTCAGCCTGGATTCTGCCCCCTTCTGTGAATTTTCACAATGTGCTGTACCACAATGGCAGGTTCCCAGTCACTGACTACTTTTCACGTAAGGCCGTTCCATCTCTCTACCATCACGTGGAAGGGAATGTTCTGGCATCGTTGGGCAAGGCAGTCAGCCATAAAATTCACCTTACTGCTGACACGTGGTCCAGCAAGCATGGGCAGGGACTATATATTTCCTTCACAGCACAATAGGTAACGCTGCTTGCAACTCGAAAGGATTCAGGACAGGGCTTGGTGCTGCAGCTTGTTGTGCCCCCATGTCTCCATACAGCTGGTGGTGATGATGCCAGATCTGTGAGCTCTACCCTCCTCCTCTGCCACCTCCATGCCCTCCTCTGCAGAATTGTTCTATGAACATCAGGTACCCCCTAAGTGTTCAAAGGGCTATTCCCAGAGTCAGGCTAAAAGGTGCCATGCAGTGCTTCAGCTCATGTGTTTAGGGGACAGGAATCACACAGGAGCCAAGATTCTTGCAGCTCTGCAGGGACAGGCCCAGAAGTGGTTCACACCATGCCAGCTGGAGCCAGGAATGGTGGTGTCCGATAATGCCTCAAACCTCCTGTCCGCCTTTAGACAGGGAAAGTAGACTGCCTGGCACATGTCCTCAATTTGGTAGTGCAGTGTTTCCTAAGTACACACCCAGGGTTGCAAGATGTACTAAAGCAGGCCAGAAGAGTCTGTAGCCATTTCAGGCGGTCAAACACAGCCAGTGCTCAGTTGGCTGAAATTCATTGGGAATTCCACATGCCCGTAAACCACCTGATTTGTGACATGCCCACCAGGTCGAACTCAACTTTGGGAATGCTGCAGCGGCTATACATGCAGCAGAGGGTCGTCAACGAGTACGGCACGAAGACAGGCTAAGGCCGCCTCAGATTTTTTCCCCATGCAAATGGCTGATCATTAAGGATGCATGCACTGTATTGTCACCATTTGAGGAGGTCACAAGGATGGTGAGCCATGACAGAGCATGCATTAGTGACACAATCCCAATTCTTGCTTTCATCAAGAGTACTTCTATAGGGTTACGGTAGGAAGGCGCCTCCGCCGCCCAAAGACCAATTTTTCTGCACCTGTTTGACAGGTGCATATCATTGCAATTTTTTTACAGCAAGGCCAATTCTTGCTTTCATCAAGAGTACCTCTATAGGGTTACAGTGGGAAGGCTCTACCGACACCCAAAGATCAATTTTTACGCACCCGTTACTTCTATCCAGAGTCAAAGTGACACCAGAATGTATCCAAAAAATCTCTAATCTTGTTCCCAGTGCACTACATTGTGGCCTCATCATACACACTGACTCCCCAGCTGTTGTGGAGCAAAATAAAGGCAGCTTGCAGGGAACATTTCATATTTTTTTTAGCTTTATAAATGCAATTATGGGGGCGCATGCGCGGCGCGATCCTGGACGGAAGCAAGGGCTAGGAGCTCCGAGAGATCCAGAGACAAACGCGGGTTCCCCGGGGCCATCAAACCAGAATTTCGGCTCGCAGATACCCATCACCCCCGGTGGAACACCCAGCGCATGCCGGGCCCTAAGAATCGCCGTGGCAAACCGGCTCAAATGTCCCTAACGAACTATCTTTTGAGAGTGCGGGAACAACACACGATGTCCCAAGATGGCGCCCAGCCGGAGCCAGCGCCGGCGTGCTCTCAGGCCTCGGCCGCATCCCCGGAACACTCCACGGGAGACAGTGAGTACACCAATCTCCTCACAAAAGCTGACTTGGAGGACAGCCTCTCCTCAATGTATAACAGGCTGGCTAAAAAGTTCCAGACGGAACTGCATAAGGCTACCAGCACGCTGTCCACAGAGATCGCGGCCTTGGGAACCAGAACGGACATTTTAGAAACTAAACATGACGAACTATGCTTATCCCACTCTGACCTCAGGACGGACCATGAGACCCTCACAGACACTGTTCAGGTCCTGCAAGCCCACCTCGAGGACCTGGACAACAGGAACAGGAGGAACAACTTGAGGGTGAGAGGGGTCCCTGAAACGGTCACTGACCTGCCTCAGGCAGTGCAAACACTTTTTCACTCCCTGCTTCCTGAGACCCCAATTACGGCCTTTACCTGTGACAGGCTGCACCGAGCCTTGCGCCCAAAGCCCCCGGAAGATAGACCCCCAAGGGACATAGTTTTATGTCTGAAGGACTATCTCATAAAAGAAGACATACTAAGGGCTTCCCGTAACACCCCTAACATAAAGCTAGATGGTGTAACTGTGCAGATCTATCCGGACATCTCACCCACTACCCTGGATAAGCGCAGGAGAATGAAGGAAGTTACTTCGGTGCTTCAATCTGCCAGGATCAGGTACCGTTGGGGCTTCCCCTTTAAGCTGCAAGTCCCTCATAATGGCACCACATACACGGTCACCACAATATCCGAGGGCAAGGATCTCCTGGTAAAGCTGGGCCTTCTGAATGCGGCAGACCACCCGAGGATGCCTTCTACACCCCGCTTGCCTGCTATCTGGGCTACACCACCTCCCAGGAGGGACCGCCGTACAGTGCACTGACCTTCCATGCCCAAAAAACTGTTCCTCTACCACAATTGGACGCTATGCAGGCCCGCATGCCAATATGCAACAGACTGGTCTCACCCTTGATCGGAAGTCGAGTCGCGCCCATCTGATCTACCCCCTTCTCCGAGCAGGCTGGATGGAGACCCTCCCGTCCCTGGAAGCCGTACAAGGTGTACCCCCCATGATCATCTGGATGGTTCGGCTCCCTCCTCTTGCTTAGAGGATTGGACCACTCGGTCCATGTTTATTTCTGAAATTGGAGCGGAGAGAGAGGGGAGAGGGCATTTTTCTTTTTATGTTTTTGGCCCTCTCCTGTCTCTTTCTCAGACCTTCAAAGTTTTTGGTCAGTGGATCTGTTTCATCCCTGACCCCCTCAGCTGAGTTGCCGCTCTTGCGATGGCTTGGCCTGTTTTTGATGCTGACGCAAAATTTGCGTTCAGAGCATGGTTGTTTGTTTTTTATTTTTTTTTCTCTTTTTTTTCTTAACATTTTATGCTTTTCTAACAATGTACTGCAGACAATGTATGGTTTGCTCTTCTCTCACTGGTTGATGCTCCTGTGCGCCCAACCTGCCCCTGGTCCTTCCGGGGGTTGGCGGGCGCCCACGACTTCAGCCTTTGATGTGGGTTTACTAAATGGTAAATTGCTGTCATGCTCACTTAACTGGAGCTGGGCTCTAACTTACCCTGATTTAATGGCTCGGATGGATTCTGGACTCACTGTGCAACCCTTAACTGGTAGGCTTTCTGATAAAACACCTTAATGGGTACTAATGTCATTTCACATAATCTGAAAGGTTTCAACTCTCCCATTAAAAGGAGAAAGGCCTTCAAAGCATACAAGAGACTGGGCGCAGATATACTGCTCCTCCAGGAGACGCACTTCTCCACCCAAAACCACCCGCACTACTTTGATAAATCCTACCACCAGGGTTATTTTACCACTTATGAGTCCAGGACCCGCGGGGCGGCTATTTTTTTTAAGAATACTGTAAACTTTGAATTACAACAGATATATAAGGACCCTGAAAGCAGATATGTGATTGTGAAGGGTGTTATTCAGGGGAAAACTATCACGGTAGCTTCAGTGTATGCCCCGAATGACGCCCAAGCCGCGTTTTTTAAACGCTTTTTCCAAACCCTGGAGAGGTTTCACTCCTCCCATATGATAATTGGGGGGGATTTTAACCTGGTGGCACACCCCGTCCTAGACAGAAGCAAGGCTGGACATGCTTCCAATGCCTTTCCTAAGTCCCTACAATACCTGATTAAATCCAATCAACTTATTGACACATGGAGGGCGCATAATTTGGGAGCAAGAGAATACACCTTTTATTCCAACCCACACGACAGTTACTCTAGGTTGGATTACATCCTCTCAACGACAATAATGACCGCTAACTCCACAGCTGCGAGGATTCATACATGCCCGTGGTCGGACCATCAGATAGTGTGGTGCTCTTTTGCCAACATAGGCCTTCCAAGGGCTCTGGGGGCGTGGAGACTTAATGACTCCATGCTCACTGATCCCATTGCTTTATCCCAAATTGGTGGCTACATCTCAGAGTACTTCACCCACAATGAGGTCGGGGAGATTTCCCCGGCAGCACTGTGGGGAGCGCATAAGGCGGTTCTAAGGGGTAGACTAATGCACTTGGCCTCTGAGCGCAAAAAGATCAGAATGCAGAATATTGAGTCCCTCACAAGAGACTTGGATCAGCTGTATCGCAGACATGGTCACACTCAGGAGCCAGAGCTACTGACACAAATAGATCAAAAGAGGAGGGCGCTGGACGCCATCCTCACTGAACAAACTGAAAAGTCCCTGAGATGGTCCAAGGCCAAATTTCTCCTTTACAGTAACTCTTCTTTGACCATGTTTGCGAGAAAGCTGAAACAATCTACCCAGCCCACACATTCTTATAGGCTCCGAAACAGTGAGGGGCACCTTACTACCCACCCTAAGGAGGTTCTACGCTTGTTTAAATCCTTCTACCAATCCCTAATGGAGGCCCCTCGTCCCTCGGTCCCTCCGAGGCCCTTAACCTGGTTAGACTCAATCCCGCTACCCCAACTAACAGATGAACAACTAGAGTCCTTGAATGCCCCCTGTTCATTGGAGGAGGTGACAGCTGTCATGACCTCCCTGAAAACAGCAAAAACCCCCGGCCCAGATGGCTTTTCGGCCTTATATTACAAAAAGTTTGCTGACTTGCTGGCCCCTAGACTGACGAGACTGTACAATAAGGTTCTCTCTGGGGAGGCGTTCCCGAGTGGCATGCTAATGGCCAATATGTCTCTGATTCCCAAACCAGGGAAAGACCATTCACTCCCACAAAACTATAGACCTATCTCGGTCATAAACAATGACCTGAAAATATTTAGTCGCATTTTAGCGGACAGACTGGCAAACACTATTACGACCTTAATCTCCCCTGACCAGACTGGATTCATCCCGACAAGACAGATAACTGACAACATTCGTTTAGCAACTAATATTATCCAAGACGCCAATTTACGCTCCCGTAAAGTCCTTATGCTCAGTTTAGACATCAATAAAGCCTTTGATAGCGTCCTATGGCCATACCTGGACGGGATTCTACAAAAGTTTGGAATCCTAGGTAGATTTGTGAACGGGTTCCATGCCTTATACCAGAATCCTCGTACATGTATTAAGCTACCAGGTTGCACCTCAGAATTTTTTACTCTGGGAAGGGGAACCAGACAGGGCTGTCCCCTATCCCCCCTGCTGTTCGCCTTGGCGATTGAACCCCTGTCGAGGTGTATTGCCGCTAACCCCAACATTAAAGGATACGACAGTAGAGGTGCCACCTATAAACTTAGCCTGTACGCAGACGATGTCCTACTGTTTTTGACTGACCCCCTGACCTCCCTCCCGAACCTCCTGACCACGTTAGCTGACTTTCAAGCTGAGTCTGGCTTAGGCGTGAATCCTTCTAAATGTGTAGCAATGCCCATCAACTTACCAGACCCACTGATTTCTTTGCAGAATAGTTTTACGTTCTCCTGGACCTCCTCATCCCTGCAATACTTGGGGGTGAAACTGGCCCCTTCACTTAAACAGATTTACGCACGAAACTACCCACCGGTCTTTGCCATGGTTAAAAACCTATTGACTCAATGGGCCCCCTACCACATCTCTTTTCTCGGTCGCATACAGGCGGTCAAGATGTCGATCCTCCCCAAGCTGCTGTTTTACTTTAGAGCCCTCCCTCTGTATGTGTCCTGCTCAACTATTAGGGCCATACAGTCGGAACTGTTGAGATTTATCTGGAAAGACAAGAGGCCCAGGCTAAATAGACTCCTGATGTTTAGGAATAGAAATAGTGGGGGACTGAGCTGCCCAGATCTGTGGAAATATTTCCTAGCCGCCAGATTTGTCCAACTAGCTCAGTGGCATATCCCCGCCCCCCGGACCCCCTGGCTGCGCTTTGAGAGAAATTCCATTGAGCCTTATTATCTTCCAGGCATCCTGTGGTCTGGCTCGGTTGGCCAGAGAGATATCTCGGCGCTCAACGAGGTGGTGGGGCAGTCCCTCCGTCTCTGGACCCTGTACAGAGATAAGTTTGGTCTGTCCTCCAGTCCTGCTCCTCTATCCTCGTTCCTGGGAGTCCCAGACTTCCCGGGGGCTTTCGGGGCGGACCTGGAGTATATACACTGGTCCTCCCGGAACCTGGTAACTCTGCGCTCATTGACTAAGGGAACGGTTTTCCGATCCTTTGAGGACCTGCGTCAGAAATGGGATATTCCCCGGTCTGAATTTTATAAATACTTACAAATTCGCCATTTTTTTCAGAAAGCCATTACACTTTTGAGGGCAGGCCCAAAAACTACCTTTGAGTCCCTGTGTCTAGAGGGGTCCAGGGATGGAGGAATGATATCTATGATCTATGGCCACTTAAACGGCTATGGCTCGGAGCCCAAGTCTCAGGCTATGTTGGCATGGGAAGCAGAACTGGGGGAACAGATCCCAGTGGAGGACTGGCACGACATGATCTATAATATGCATAAATGCTCCCGCTCAGTGGCTATCAAGGAGACTGTGGTAAAACTACATACAAGATGGTACTATACCCCAGTTAAGATCCACAGAATGTTCCCCCTGACCCCGGACACCTGCTTCAGGGGCTGTGGGGAGAGAGGTACTCTCCTCCACACCTTCTGGAGCTGTAGGGCCCTTGGTCCTCTGTGGCAACAGGTTTCGGATAGGGTGCGACGGGTCACGGGGAACACAGTCACCCTCACAGCAAAAATGTGCCTTCTTTTTGCAGATATCCCAGGGACCACACCCACTGAACAGAAATTGTTTCATACCTTATGTAGTGCTGTGCACTGGGCGATCGCCCTGAATTGGCGTAAAACTTCTGTCCCCTGGCCACAAGTCCTCCACCGCATGGATTCCATCAAACTGATGGAACGCATATACCACACACTTATGGACTCTATGCAGATCTTTGAGAAAAAATGGGACCCCTGGCCCTCAACTGGATAGGTCCGTAACCTCTCACCTGCGGTGGTCCACTCCATTGGTCCCTAAGTGGATAGACCGGGATGTACCCTAGCCCGCAATATGACTTAGATATAGGCTTTAAGGCTGTGCACTCTAGCAGTACGACTCAAAAGCTGGTTTTGCTTTCTATGTTTTTATTTTCAGTTTTGTTTTGTTAAATTTTCGTTTCTGTAGATAAACTAATGATTGGATCCTCGAATCTCAAGAGGCATTATTACTGCTGATTCTAGCAATAGACTCACTCTGTAGCTTGTCACTGATGAACCACAGACTCTTATTGATACGGTTGCATTTTATCCTCTGCCTAGTTTGGATGAGAGTCTGCGACTTTTTTGACATGATTATTTGTAATTCTGTAACACCCTTATTGCACTGTCTCTTTTGTATACTTCTGTACGATTCTTTAATAAAAGTTTGTAAACAAATAAATGCAATTATTGCTGCAGCAGATTCTAGACATGGTACAGATCTGCCACTTTACAGGTAGACTAAGGGGACCCCCCAGGCACTATATTGGAAGGAATTTTTCATTTTTATGCTTTCACTTTAAAAATCAAACAAAGCACTGCTCATTAAAAAAATTAAGTTTTTCACAAACTTTTTTTTTATTGATACATGTCCCCCAGGGCAGGACCCGGACCCCTATAACCATTGTGTGCCCAATTACTTGCATTTAACCTTCAAAATGGGCACTTTTGATTTTTAATTTCGGGTCCCATTGACTTTAATTGGGTTCGTTATTCGGGTCCGAATTTTTACGATGTTGGAAAGTTCTGGTGCGAATCGAACAGGGGTCCGTTCAGCACATCCCTAATTATCATATGGTCTGGGAATGCCACGCTTCACGTACTTTTTGGTCTGCTGTTACATCCTTCACTTATCTAACATATGCAAGCATTCTAGGTATCTATTAGGGTATTAAGGTGACTCTGATCTCCCCAACTGTTCCAAACTGCTCTTACGATTGTTACTTTTTTATGCTAAGAAACTCATAGCTTTTAAGTGGAAATCACATACTCCCCCTACTCTACTGTATGGGCTTAGACTTGTCAATTGGACAATCTCTTTGTATAAAGTAACGTATGAGGTGAGAGGTAGAAAAAAATCTGGTCTTCCTGGCTGGAATTGCAGTAGACAATATTGCTTGATTAATATATATGCATGTATTATTTGTAGTTATTTGCATTTATTCCTTTGCCTTCAGATTGTATTTAAAACCATTTGCAAATACTAGTAAAAATGCATCATTACTTTGGCGTTAAAAACCGGGCTTATGGCAGCAGCTTGCTGCCATAACCCCGATATTTTTTACTAAGGGCAATTCTGCATTGGAAAAAAGTGGTCTCGTGGGCCACAGTAGGAGAGGTGGCTCCCCCCCCCCCCCTTCACTGCTTCCGTTTTCTCCGGGCTTACCGGAGCTGTCGGTAAAGCCCGGAAGTGATCCGAAACGGACGTTTGCTTGGCAGGAAGTCGAGTGAGGGCAAGATGGCCCCCACTCGGCTCTATGCCCTTGGAGGATGGGAGCGACCTCTGATGTCACATCCGGTTCTCGGGCATAAATAAAATGTCGAAATATAATTTTTGACCCCAGATCTCTCAATAAAGAGAACCTGACATGCTTATTTCTATTACAAGGGATGATTTAATTCCTTGTAATAGGAATAAAAGTTAAATAGGATTTTTAAAAAATATATAAATAAGGGGACAGTGTAAAAATAAAAAATATAGTTAAAGCGGAGCTCCGTCCTGGGGAAAAAAAATAAAAAAATTTAAAAGTCAGCAGCTACAAATACTGCAGCTGCTGACTTTTAAAAATCGGACACTTACCTGTCCCAGGGTCCAGCGATGCGGGGGAACGAGGCCCCCCCTCGTTCCACGAGCCGCTCGCGGCGCCGGCATTACTAATGTGGGAACCCGGCTGTGGCTTCACAGCCGGGCACCCACTGCGCATGCGCGAGCGGCGCCGCGCGCCGTGATTTGACGCTCAGTCATCTGGGACACGTGACAGGTCCCAGAGGACTGTGCGGCGCCGAGGGGGAAGTGACGTTTAGCCCGGGCAATGAAGGAGGCAGACTACGAGGGACCCCATAGCAACAGGCATTTGGAGGTGAGTAAAATATATTTTTTTTTCCAATTATTTTTTTTTAATTTTTTTATGATTTTTAAGCCCCCTTTTTTTTTTTGACCGCAACCCCACTTTAAATAATAAAAATGTTTTAAGCATCCCATGCCTCTGTGCTCGCGCACAGTACCATAGTTTGTTGCCATTCCATGAGCATGCGCAATTTTACGGCATGACATGTTAGTTATCTATTTATTTGGCGTAACATCAACTTTCACATTATACAAAAAAGTTGGGGTAAGTATTGTGTTTTTTTGAATTCATTAAAGTTTGAAAGACTGCTGTGCAAATACAGTGTGACATAAAATATTGTAATGATCGCTATTTTATTCTCTAGGGTCTCTTCTAAAAAAATATATATAATGTTTGAGGGTTCTAAGTAATTTTCTAGCAAAAAATACTATTTTAAACTTGTAAACAAAAAGTTCCAGAAAAGGCCGGGTCAGCAAGTAGTTAAAAGCAGCCGCAGTCGTTTTAGATTGCATATCAGTGTATGGGTTCACATCAAGTGTTAATGGAGCCCAGGGTATATAAGCAGCGTCATTGTGCTGAAACACATTGGACAGGGCTTGCTGGCGTCACTTCCGCATACGTACTTCCGGCAAATAGAATGTGTAATGTGAGCATTTGTATTATGTGAGTATTTTTCAACAGTTTTTAATGTATTTTAAATAAACAGAATTATGATATGGAGGATTACTTGGTTCTTATCTCCCCAAACATGCACATATAACGGAGTGTTACCGAAAAGTGTCCATTCATTCCAAAAGTGGGCAGCGAGGACAGCTCAAGAAAGATCCGTGGTTTGCATACCAGGAGCTTGCACTTTCATGTTCTAGTGTGTGTGGAAACATAGGAGGGGAGCACAGGGCTGGTGCAAGGTTTTTTGACACCCTAGGCAAAACTTAATTTTGCCGCCCCCCTTGGCTCCACTTCTGACTTCACCCCATTTGCCCTGCCCATGTATACCCCACCTTTCTAATGAAGTGCCCATCAAGTGCAGCCTCACCAGCGCCCATCAAATGCAGCCTCACCAGTGTCCATCAATGCAGCCTCACCAGCGCCCATTAATGCAGCCTACCAATGCCCATCAAATGCAGCCTACCAGTGCCTATCAATGAATGTTTGCTTGCTTCCAATCATTCAAGAGTCAGGACACAGACACAGCCCTCTGCCGCCGATGCCCCTCTGACACTATCTGTGAATGGAGAGCCGGCTGCCTGCTGATGCTGAGTCTTAGTTGCTTGCTGCAGAGAAAAAAAAGTAGAAACACCAGTAGCCGGGCGCCCTAGGCAGCAGTGCGACCTAGGCGGCTGCCTAGTTTGCCTAGTGGTAGCACTGGCCCTGCAGTTTTTACATAGATTACTGAAGAAAACGACTATGATGCCCTTTCTCTATTCATAGAAGGTGTACTATAGCTTTCATCAATGAAAAGTGATCTATGAATGGCGGATGGGCTGATGAACATTTTAATATTGCTTTTCATTGATGGACATCACATGCATAAGGAATAAAGGAAAGGCCCCCTAAAAAGGAACTAAAAAAAAAAAAAAAAAGTTGAAAAAAATGGGCAGACTCGATGGACTACTCAGTCTTCTGCCGTCACTTTTCTATGTTTCTAACTTTTGCAATCTGAGAAGTTGCATTCCTAATATACTGTAAACACAATCTCTGGAATATCTCCCAGCCCTGTGTGTGAACTTTGTATACTTAGGTTTGAAAACAAAACTAGAAAGTAAAGACCTTACAGGATAAATGAAACCTAGTAGGTGAATATACGTATAACTGTTGTTCACAGAGGCCAGTTAATTAGAGCTTAGTGGCAATTACCGTATAACACGCACTTTATTCTGGGTGCGTGTTATACGCAGACATCGTACCACAGAGGGGAAGAAGGGGGACAAGTGCCGTCGAAATTCACTGAGCCGTCATTTCCTCTTGGCTCTAACTCGGCTGTCACGTCACACACAGTCCCGCATCCACCATCGGCATTGGACCAGTGTTCTGTCTATCACAGGAGCTGGTCCAATGCCGATGGCAGAGGCGGGACTGGGTATGTGACTGCCGACTGAGAGCCGAGTAAACAAGAGATGATGGCTTGGTGATTTCCTGCGAGAGATGAGAGATGGGCGCAGATCAGGCTGCAGATGGGCGCAAATCAGGCTGCACTAAAGCTGTAGATGGGCACAGATCAGGCCGTACTGAAGCTGCAGCTTCCCTCTTAAATTGGGGTGTGTGTTAAACGCCGATAAATACGATAAATTTGGAAGTATAAAATAAAGGGCATTTCAGGCCATTTAGATAGATTTTTAGACATGTATTGGTATGCTGCTTGCATCAAAATCTATTAACCAGCTTTTAGCGCTGTCACACTTTGAATGACAATTGCGCGGTCATGCAACACTGTACCCATATGAAAGTTTTTATCATTTCACACAACTAGAGATTTATTTTGGTGGTATTTAATCACCACTGGGCAAATAAATGAAAATTTTCAGAACTCGTTTCTGTTATGAAATTTTGCAAATTAATATTTGGTCTTGCCAAAATGTGTTCTGCCACATTTCTTTGGTGAAAATAACCCAAATTAGTGTATATTATTTAGTCTGTAGTAAAGCTATAGGGTCCACAAACTATGGTGTATACACTATATTGTCAAAAGTATTGGGACACCTTTACACGCACATTAACATTAATAGCATCTCAATAACAGCTATAAAGACATAGATGAGCAAGTTTGGGGTGGAGGAACTTTACTGGCCTGCACCTCAATCCGATAGAACACCTTTGGGATGAATTAGAGTGGAGACTGCGAGCCAGGCCTTCTTGTCCAACATCAGTGCCTGACCTCACAAATGAGCTTCTGGAAGAATGATCAAAAAAAAAAACACAGACACACTCCTTAACCTCTAAATAAAAGATAGAAAACGAATGTGCAAACCACAGTACAGGTAAAACTTATAAAGGAGCAGCAGCCGACATTAAATAGTGTCCCCTCATAAAACAGAACATAAATAAATAAATGTGGCGCTAACTCAAGACAATTGTAAAGCAATGCAGCGTGAAATTGTGAAGAGCTGATCACATATACCATCAAATAGCACACATAAAGTGTAAAAATATATTATTGAATAAAGTCCATAAATGTAATACATTCAGTGAAATAATAGTACAAAAATTAAAGTGCATGTGCAAAAAATATATTGCAGTGATTGATAGTAGAAATGTGGAAATCAGGTGCAGAAGAAAACATCAACTTTTAAACATGCTTCCACCATCCAAAATCCACCAGAAGTGTGCCCGAGCCGCTCACCTTAGACAAAGACCACAGCCTGTCTAACAGCGCTTTGGGTAATTTGATGCTATATATGTGATCAGCTCTTCACAATTTCACACTGCATTTCTACACAATTGTCTTGAGTTAGCGCCACATTTATTTATTTGTACTCACAAACCATGTGGACGGCCTTCGCAGAAGAGTTGAAGCTGTTATAGCTGCAAAGAGTGGGCCAACTCAATGTTCACTAAGACCGGGATGCTTTAAAGTACATGCACGTGTAAAGGCAGGCGTCACAATACTTTTGACAATATAGTGGATATCTGAAAATTGATCAGTCCTGATGTACTGAAATTCCATTTCTTGAGAATTTTTTCTTTTTGGAAAGAAGACAGTCCAAGGTTTTTTGTCATAATTTTTTGGAAAATTAAGAAATTAAAAAAAGTTCATACTGTCACCAGTGCAGTACAGCATTATCATATAACTGGTGTGACAGTGATCAGGGACACTGACTGGTGACAGTATAAAAAAAAAAATATATATATATTTTTTTTTATTACATTTTTTTCTTTTTTCGAAGATATTGTATTTTAGCACACTGTGACCAGAGCAATATAATGTTACCATAGTAATATTGTACTACTCTGGGGAAGTGATCAGGATTATTTTTACACATTATGATTGCTTATAGCAGTGGTTTTCATTGCTATAAACAAGCATTTTACTGAATGAAATTGATTCATTCAGTTTGTTTTGTTGTGATTAGCTACAGCTAATCACATGGTACAGATGGGCTGTGATTGGCCCTGTCTGTGCCATGTGATCAATGTGACCAATCACAGCTAACAACCCCATTGTTACAATGAATGGCATGACTCAAAGCCATTCATTGTTTACAACTGTCATGTGATCTTCTGTGATTGGTCACAGTGATCATATGGTACCGTAAGAGTGCTGGTACACTGAATAATCATCGGCTGTGTCCAGTGGACACATCCCGTGACAGATCCTGCCACAGAGCGGCCGCATGGCTTTGCACGATGCTCGTTCCAGGAGGATGACATATGATGTCCACCCAGAACGACAAAAGTCCCACTCGGCCATCAAATTGCTATAGGCCAAGCGGTAACTGGTAAGGCATAATAATGGGCAAAATAGGGAAAAAAAAGGTTTATGATGCCTGCCTGTCCCTAGTATTAACACAGCAGATTTCATTGCTCTAGTTAGGACTAATGTTAAAGGGATTCTAAAAGTTGTGATTAAAAAAAATAAAATAACAAACATGTTATACTTACCTGCAATGGTTTTGCACAGAGCAGCCCCAATCCTTTTCTTTTTGGGTCCCCTGCTTGACTCCTCCCCCTTGTTGAGTGCCCCCAAAAGCAAGCATCTTGCTATGGGACACTTGCTCCCGAGCTGCATTCCTGCGAATGGACATTGTCCATTCACACTCAGAGAGTGGCTCGGCCCTGCCCCTTGCTCTCTCCTCATAGTTACATAGTAGGTGAGGTTGAAAAAAGACCATCAAGTCCAACCTATGTGTGAGATTATATGTCAGTATTACATTGTATATCCCTGTATGTTGCGGTCGTTCAGGTGCTTATCTAATAGTTTCTTGAAACTATCAATGCCCCCCACTGAGACCACCACCTGTGGAAGGGAATTCCACACCCGTGCCGCTCATACAGTAAAGAACCCTCTACGTAGTTTAAGGTTAAACCTCTTTTCTTCTAATTTCAACGAGTGGCCACGAGTCATGTTAAACTCCTTTCTGCAAAAAGGTTTTATCCCTATTGTGGGGTCACCAGTATGGTATTTGTATATTGAAATCATATCCCCTCTCAAGCGTCTCTTCTCCAGAGAGAATAAGTTCAGTGCTCGTAACCTTTCCTCATAACTAAGGTTCTCCAGACCCTTTATTAGCTTTGTTGCCCTTCTTTGTACTCGCTCCATTTCCAGTACATCCTTCCTGAGGACTGGTGCCCAGAACTGGACAGAATACTCCAGGTGCGACCGGACCAGAGTCTTGTAGAGCGGGAGGATTATCGTTTTATCTCTGGAGTCGATCCCCTTTTTAATGCATGCCAATATTCTGTTTGCTTTGTTAGTAGCAGCTTGGCATTGCATTCCCTTACTGAGTCTGTCATCTACTAGGACCCCAGGTCCTTTTCAATCCTAGATTCCCCCAGAGGTTCTCCCCCCAGTGTATAGATTGCATTCATATTTTTGCCACCCAAATGCATTATTTAAATTTTTTCTACATTAAACCTCATTTGCCATGTAGCTGCCCACCCCATTAATTTGTTCAGGTATTTTTGCAAGGTTTCCACATCCTGTGGAGAAGTTATTGCCCTACTTAGCTTATTATCATCCGCAAATACAGAGATTGAACTCTCTGTGGCACAGTGGTATAGTGGGTAGCACTCTCACCTAGCAGTAAAAAGGGTCGCTGGTTCAAATCCCAACCACAACACTACCTGCCTTGAGTTTGCATGTTCTCCCTGTGCCTGTGTGGGTTTTCTCTGGGTACTCCGGTTTCCTCCCACACTGGCCCTAGTATATGAATGTGAGTTGGGGACCTTGGATTGTAGGGACCGATGTGAGTGTGCGATGTATGTGTGGAGCACTGCGTAAATTGACGTAAATTGACGGCGCTATATGGGGATAGGGATAATTGTAGACACACACTCACTCAGGTTGAACTGGATGGACTGGTGTCTTTATTCAACCTTGCTATGTAACTATGTAACTGTTTACCCCATCCTCCAGGATTTGTCCCAGCACAGAACCCTGGGGGACCCCACTACCCACCCCTGACCATTCCGAGTACTCCCCATTTATCACCACCCTCTGAACTCGCCCTTGTAGCCAGTTTTCAATCCATGTACTCACCCTATGGTCCACGCCAATGGACCTTATTTTGTACAGTAAACGTTTATGGGGAACTGTGTCAAATGCTTTTGCAAAATCCAGATACACCACGTCTACGGGCCTTACTTTATCTAGATGGCACTCCATCTGCCTCTGACTTTGTCATTGGTGCCAACATGTGCCATGACAGCTGGGTCTTCCCCAGCCCCTCCTAGTAATCTGTCCACCAGATCTGTGATGTGCCAAACCCGAGCGTCCGTTAGACAACATACTGTTCGGCGCTTGTTGTCTACCGGGCGTCTCATTAGAGAGTCCAACTTAACAAGTGCCTGTGACAGGTGCCTTGGCTCTGTTAACCCAAACACCAAAGAAGGATAGGTCACAGCTTCACAGCTGCAGGGGTAGTGAGGGAGAAGGGTATCCGAGGACTTTGGATTTTAGCTAAAACAGCAGGGACACTTCACATTAAATGTAAGTACGGTCCCTTGTGCTGATTTTTCTTTTACATTTTCGACTATAATTAGGCTTTAAAGTGTTCGTAAACATTCGATTTAAAGAAAACAAAAAAACAAACAGGCTTATACTTACCTACTCTGTGCAATGGTTTTGCATAGAGCAGCCCCAAAGAGCAGCCCCAAACCTCTTCTTCTGGGGTCCTCTGCCGGCGCTCCAGGCCCCTCCTCTTCATTGGGTGCCCCCACGGAAAGCTGATTCACACAGTGCCCGAGTGCCGCTGAGCTCCGTTCCCTGTGACGTTACGACGCACGGGAGCGGAGATCGGGGCCAAATTCAAAAAAGTAAAAACACACAAAACACATACAGTACTGTCATCTTACAGATTACAGTACTGTATAAAAAAAATCACACATCCCCTTTGTCCCTAGTGGTCTGTCCAGTGCCCTGCATGTAGTTTTATATTTTAAATACATTTTTTTCTGCCTGGAATTTGGAGATTGTCCATAGCAACCAAAAAGTGTCCCTTTATGTCAAAAGTGGTTTTAGACCAGCTAGAAAACAGCGATAATAAATTAGAATCACTTGCAGAATTGAGCGATAGTGATTTGTGGGGAAATTCGTCATCAAACACTAAATCTAATGACAGCGACAATTCTGCAACTGAGCAAATTTCAGTGTTTTTGATTTGATTACATTATTGAATAATTTTTATAGTTATTTATTATATTATAATTTATGATTTTGTGTTTCAAACTTTATCATACCCGGGATGTCTACTAGACTCTGGTTTGGACAGATTTAAGTGAGTTATTCCTAAGAATTGCAGGCCTACAATATTAAACGCCAAATTTCCATGCAAAATAATTGTACTGCTTTTGGTACAAAATTCCTGACATAA